>CM016563.1:31921918-32389502 GCA_003412495.2 Echium plantagineum | reverse complement strand
AGAAGAGACAAAAAACCTTTGTTACAATTGTGATGGACCTTTGCCCCAGGTCATCAGTGTAAGCAAAGGACTTTGTACCTAATGATGTCAGAAGAAGAAGAGCATTTGGCACTAATTCAGGGCATAGAACAGACACCTCCTGAAATCTTGGAGCAAGACCTAACACAGGAAGCAGAAGTTTCAATAAATGCTTTAGCTGGTCCAAATAAGTTGTCTACATTCAGGTTACAAGGCACAAATGGGAAGCATATAGTGCATATCTTGGTAGATACTGGGAGCACCCATACCTTTTTGGATGAAACTACTGCTCATAAACTGCAACTTCAACTAATTGAAGCTCCTCCATTGATGGTGAATGTAGCAAATGGAGACAAACTATGCAGTTCACTCATATGCCCTGAATTCACTTGGAAAATTCAAGGTTACACATTCAAGGCTGATGTGAGAATACTTAACCTTGGAGCTTGTGAGATGGTGATTGGAGTGGATTGGTTGAATATGTACAGTCCAATTGAGCTTGACTTCAAGACAATGCAACCTTACACTCACACAAGGGAGCAATAAGATCAAACTGCAAGCTACTCCCTTAAGGAATGATGTGCAAATCATTGGAGCAAAAACAACTCTCAAAGTGGATCAAAAATCCAGCATCATCATCAATATCACAGTTGTTTTCTATCCAGCCAGCTTCCCAATCTCCATCATTACTGGAAGAGCATAAATGCAGCCCTGAAATAGGCAAACTCTTGCTACAATTTCAAGATGTCTTCCTACCTCCCCAGGAATTGCCACCTGTGAGACACACTGATCACAAGATCAGCCTCAAGCCTGAAGCCTCACCTAGGAGATTTCCCCCTTACAGGCACTCACATACACAAAAGTTGGAGATAGAAAAGATTGTATCAGAACTCCTGGCTGCTGGATTTATACAGAAATCAGATTCAGCATTTGCATCACCAGTCATACTAGTCAAGAAAAAAGATGGCTCTTGGAGATTCTGTGTGGATTACAGGTATCTCAATGAACTCACTATAAGCATGATTTTCCAATTCCCTTGGTAGATGATCTACTTGATGAGTTAAGCCATGCTACTGTCTTTTCCAAATTGGACCTTAGATCAGGATATTATCAAATAAGAATGAGTGCAAATGATATCCCTAAAACTGCATTCAAAACACATGAAGGCCATTATGAGTTCCTTGTGATGCCATTTGGATTAGCTAATGCCCCTGCAACTTTTCAGTCAATTATGAATGAGGTGTTTAGCTCCTATTTGAGGAAGTTTGTATTAGTATTCTTTGATGATATCCTGGTGTATAGCAAAGACAACCATAGTCATTGTCAGCACTTGTATCAGGTTCTGAAGCTACTTAGAGCAAACAAACTATTTGCTAAGCCATCTAAGTGTGCTTTTGAGCAGCCTTTCATTGAATATTTAGGCCACACCATATCTGCCAGTGGAGTTCAGGCTGATCCACATAAGATTCAAGCAATGACTACTTGGCCTACACCTCACAACATCAAGTCCTTGAGAGGCTTTCTAGGATTGACAGGCTATTACAGAAAATTTGTCCAGCATTATGCAATACTAGCAAAACCACTAACTAGTCTGCTTAAGAAGGACTCTTTTGTGTGGACTGAGGCTGCTACTATGCAGCTTTTAATACATTGAAGGAAGCAATGTCATGCACCCCTGTCTTAGCACTACCTGATTCAGCATGCCATTTGTGGTAGAGACAGATGCTTCAGCCCAGGGCTATGGGGCAGTGCTTATGCAATCTCAAAGGCCTTTAGCTTATATAAGCAAGGCATGGAATTCACTTCAGCTGGGAATGTCAGTATATGAAAAAGAATTACTTGCTATTGTCTTGGCAATTAATAAGTGGAGACACTATTTGATGGCTGGGAAGTTCATCATAAGGACTGATCAACAAGCATTAAAGCACTTGTTAGAGCAGAAAGTCACTACATACCTACAACAAAAGGCAGTGGCAAAACTCCTTGGATTGGATTACACCATCCAGTATAAACAAGGAAAGGAAAATCTTGTAGCTGATGCCCTCTCAAGGAGACAACACTTTCCAGCTGAATTACAAGCTATATCTGTTGTCCAGCCCACTTGGATGACTGAAATAACTGGCACTTACTTAAAGGATAACTCAATACAACACATTTTAGCAGCCATACTAGTCAATCCTGCTGATTTCCCTGATCACTCTTACAAAGAAGGGATATTGAGGTACAAGAATAGGATAGTTTTGGGCAATGATCAAGCTATGAAACAAAAGATTATCTCAGCTCTCCATGATTCACCTGCTGGAGGACATTCAGGAATAGCAGTGACAAGCTCCAATGTTAAATCACTGTTCTATTGGAAAGGTTTGAATAATGACATTGCCAGTTATGTATCTTCTTGCATCATCTGCCAGAAGAACAAGAGTGAAAGAGTGCCATATCCAGGATTATTACAGCCCTTGGTAATCCCTGATAAAGCTTGGAATGAGATATCAATGGACTCCATTGATGGACTGCCACAATCTCAGAAAAAGGACAGCATCTTGGTAGTAGTGGATAGATACACTAAATATGCTCACTTCATAGCATTATCTCATCCCTACAATGCTCATATGGTGGCCCAGCTGTTCTTAGACAATGTATACAAGCTACATGGAATGCCTGCCAACATTGTTTCAGACAGAGATAGGATGTTTTTGAGTGCCTTTTGGAATGAATTATTTACAAAATTAGGTACAAAACTGAGCTATAGTACATCCTATCATCCTCAGAGTGATGGCCAGACTGAAAGGGTTAATCAATGCTTAGAGAGCTATTTGAGATGTATGTGTAGTGACAGACCACAAGACTGGCATAAGTGGCTTCCCCTGGCTGAATTTTGGTACAATACAAACTACCACTCTAGCTTGAAGATGACTCCTTTTGAAGCACTGTATGGATACAAACCTCCACTATTGATTGGATCTCCCTATATGCAACAGCTGCAAACTGAAGCAAAGGACATGGTGGAGGAAAGGAAGAACCTCACTAATCTAATCAAGGAAAACTTGAGGCTGAGTCAAGACAGGATTAAGAAATATGCAGATGCTAGGAGGACTGAAAGAGTGTTTGAGGTGGGAGACAAAGTCTATCTCAAACTACAGCCTTACAGACAGAACTCCCTGTCTTTGAGAAGGAATTTGAAATTGGCAGCAAGATTCTATGGTCCATTTGAAGTGTTGCAGAAGATTGGACAAGTAGCTTACAAGTTAAAGCTACCTAGTGATTCCAGGATTCACCCAGTGTTCCATGTTTCATTGCTGAAAGCACATGTTAAGAGGCAGTCTACTACAAACACTGAGTTGCCACAAGTACTTCCAGATGGATCATTTCCAGTCTTTCCTGTGGCAATACTAAAAAAGAGAACTATCCTAAGAGGAAGGGTGTATGTCTACCAACTGCTCATTCAATGGAGCCATTCTTCTCCTGATCAAGCTACCTGGGAAGATTACCATTTCATTTGGAAAAAATTCCCAGCTTTTCTTGGGGTCAAGAAAATTCATAGGAGGGGGGAATGTCATGATATGAGGATATGCAAGGATCAGGAGACAATCACACACACAGGGCAGATAGTACTATCAAGGGAAGGGGCAGTACTATCAGGAAATTGCCAGGAAATGACAAATCAAGAAAGGACAGTGAAGGAATAATTCTGTTTTCATTTCAACCAATGATGTAATTTACATTTCTGAATTTCAGTATTTACATTTGAGAATTCTAGTACTACAAGACCTTTATAAGGCAAATGTATGAGGATCACATTTTCTATGAATGAAAATCTAAATTCTCCACTCTTTTCTCTACTCTCTTCTTGTCTACTACATTTCTCCTCTGTATCTTCTCTGTTTGCCTTTTAGTCTGAACCCTAGTTGTAGCCATATCTTACAGTATGTTTAAGTGCTATATCTAACTATAATCACTTTAGGTGTGATCTAGAGAATATGGGGTAACCGTATTCAAGCTAAGCTTTAAACCTGGTGTTTGAACGAGCCTATAAGTAAGCTATTACAAAACAAAGATTCGGTTTGGAGCTTTTGTGATACATCACTTAGTGAAAAGAAGTACCAGCAACGACAACTTTACAGGATTGGGTTATATCAAAGAAAACTCAAATACAAGAAAGTCTTAACACCCCCCCCCCCCCTCCTGCCACGCGCATTCACACAAATCATGCTCAAAACATGAAAGGCATCGATACACCATGATCACAAACATTTACACTACCAACGCCAACTAAAAAGCAAAACATACTACCCCTAATAAAAATATGTTTGAGCATATGCGTATCATATTATTGATAGAAACCTTGGTCATATATGGTGTATGAACGAGCTTTTATAAGTAACCTATTGAAAAAACAAACTAAAGATTGAGGCTTTTTTGTTACAGTACTTAATGAAAAAGAACCATCAAGCACAATTTTAAAGGGTTGGGGTATATAAAAAAGCTCAAATTCCAGGAAGCAGAACTTCCCCCCTGCCCCCCCTGCGAACACACAAAAATATCGCATATACGTTCAAATGAGAAGACCAGATAAACACCCTCATACTTCAGAGAAGCAGACAACATTTCCTAAGCTCCTAGGCATTCTTCGATCTTAACATAAACTTCAAAAAAACTGATTCTGTTAAGCAAGAAAACAAACAATAACAAAATTCTGCGTCACAGTATCATGAATATCTCAATATTTGATCGCCTATTTTTTAGAATCAAGTAATAGATTACATACCAAACATGAACTTTCGAAAGATTCCCCTTTATTCATGCTTTTCAATTATTAAGCCAAATGGCATACTCTAAACGTGTGCTTTTGACTTTCACAATAAAAAAGAAAAAGAAAAGAAAAAAAACTTTATGCACCATCAACCACATCATCATCATCATCAGACAACATTAAAACCAATAATACCAACTAACAAAACATGTTACCATATGAACATCCTATTCGCTTAGCGGTTAACAGGCTTCCAGCGACTTAGATGTCCTTATTCGATTTTCTCATCATGTAAGGGGCCGAGATTTCATAACAAACAAAAGATATTACCAAAATTCACAAATGTACCTATAAATATATACCTTGATCAACAGAGGATGTATCAGTAACAGGTTCGAGCGGGCGAGATGACATCGAAATCCCAGAATTGAGTTCCATGGAAATGAGAAAACACCACAACAACAGCTACAGAAGCTATAGGAAGTGATGATGAAAATGGTGCTATGATCATTCTTGATTCCATCAACTGGAAAAACCCATTTGATCTCCTACAACAGAATTTCCCCCCCTGATTTCAAATATTGAAACTGTTTTTTTTTATTATATAATTCTTGAAATAAAAATGTATAAACAGAAGAATTATTTTTTGTTGGTTTTTTTTTCCTTCAGGTAAATGGGAAAGAGAGAAGAAGAGTGAGGGAGGGGATGTTGTTTTCTCTCCACACAAAAGAAAAGGAAAATAAATAAATGAGAAAAAGGAAACAAATATAAAAAGAATGAGAGGCATATAGAAATTGACCAATTATAAATCCACACCATTGCTCTTTTGCAACTTTTTGCCTTTTTTCTATTCTCATTGGGTTGCTTTTCATTTTTTATTTTTCATGTAGGGGTTAGATTTAATGCCCTCTAAATATCTAGACTAGGAAATTTTAGAGTCACAACTTCTTTTCTTTATAGGTAATGCTTTTAAAATAGGATTGGGAATACATATTAAGTTTTTTCGGTATAGCTCAATTAGTAAAGAACTAAAGTAATAAGTGCAAAATCCAAAACTTTCTAGCTTAGTGGTATTGGACCTGAATCTCTTTCCAAGAGGTCTCGGGTTCGAGCAGATGAGTATATTTAACCATACTTCCTTTGCTTTCGTGGCTGTTTTGCAGCGGTTTCGGGGCTGCCTTTGCAACGTTTCAGCACCCACTTAGTGGGATTTCCAAGCGTTTCAGGCGATTTCTAGCACCCGTCCTGTGGAATTCCTGGGCATTTCAAGTCAACTTCGGGGATCAGATTCACATCCAAGAAGCGAAGTTCAGGCATTAATTGGATGGAAGTCACATCCAAGAAGCAAAAGTTCATTGGAGTAGCGGTCAAAGAAGACGAAGCTGTTTATTTGGAGCTTAGACTTCCATTTGCTTAGTTGAAATGTATTCAACTTGCATGACTATTTGTAACTTGATAAGTACAAACAATCTAGCCTCTTCACGCAACCTGCGTTTGACTCCCATAAGGAGTAAACCTTGTGTTTATCAAGTGGTTAAGAGGAAAACTTTAGGTCAGGTGAGGCACATCTCGCTATTTACCTCATTTATTTACTCCAGGTAAGGAGTGCATGAGGTCGTTAGTGTTAAGACTTACATTGTTATGATAGCTAACATTTGAAATAAGAAAAAAATTACAAGGAGTCAAGTTCTTATGAAACCTAACTTCATGAATGACAAAGGGTAACAATTAGTGTATGTTAGATGCCAAAGAACATTGATATTTTGATATTTCTGCCCTTTTTCAATCTCCTTCCAATTATGAGATGTCTTAATAGAAAAATTAGTGCTGGAAACGAGTTGAGTCGGTGTCGGTAGTGGAGTATCCCACTCTATTCCTTAAGATAACGAGCCGGGTAGTAACGAGTGGGGTAATTTTGCGAGCATAACTTTAGTACCCGTACTCGACTCCTTATGATAACGAGTCGGGTAGTAACGAGTGGGGTAGTGTAATTATTCGGCTATACTCCTTTATTACCCGGCTCCTTTTAGGCAAAATGAAAAAAGAAAAACTTATTTTTAATAAAAATGAATATACTGTTATATTTGGCACATTAAAAAATTACATAAACCTTAATTATTTGAAATATTGATAATAAAGTTTACAAAAACTTAACTATAAATAATATTTGAACACACATATTAAATTAATTAATTAATTTGGAAGTTTGTTAAGAAGCCGGGTAATTATCTAGCGAGTCGGGTATTTCAAACGAGAACAACCTTGTACCCTTACCCTACTCCATAACTAACGAGCGGTCTATCGAGTCGAATACTCGAGCGGGTAACGGGTTACCCGACTCATTTCCAGCACTAAGAAAAAGTATCTATGTCCAACCTCCATTAGCGATAACGATGATGGCCTCATTGTTGGAGAAACTAATTATCAATAATGTTGTATAAGTGTTTTAGTTTAGGAATTAAGAGCAACAATTTTTTTTATAAATTAGTGATGAGGTGAGTTTCGAACCCAATACCTTTTGGTTACTATCAAAAGCCTTTTCCATTAGATTATTCGATTAACTCAATTAAGAGCAATAACTTTATGTTCTTTCATATAACTGTATGTTCTTGCATATAACTGTATGTTCTTTCATTGAGTGAGTAACCTGAGCATTTGAAGTAACATCATTTGTACTTCAAAGGGTACCAAGATTTGGGTCTAGCTTCCTTTCATTTTTTTGTTTAAGTTAAGCCCAACGAGGGGTTTACGTGTTAATTAAGAAAAATAATACAAAGTTTTACGAGTGTTATCGCAATAAGTAAATACATGCATACATCGAAAGAAATAATAGAGCTTTCTATAATGATATCCCAGGAAGTCTAGCGAACAGGGGGCAGGGATGGGTTCAGGAGTTTGCACTCCTAGATTCCCATCCCCTTCCCGTGTTCATATGCTAGAAAACACCCGAAATTGCATAATTAAAAGCTCCTAATACATAAGATAAATGTGCTCTTAGCTAATACAATATGAGCACGCTCAGCAAGATAATCAATATATCTCTGCCTCATGATATGCAGGGTCTGATCTTGTTTGGTTTGAAAGTAACATTGGACGATCCTGACTGATGAAACAGGGCGAGAATCTGCAACTCTATCAACCGACCATCAGGGGTTTTCTAGCTCCCAGGAACGGGAGTTTGGAAGGGCGTTAACATGCATATTCCCTGAAACGGGTGTGACCGCCATCAACAGGAATGATGCATGTACCCCCTCTGATGATCCCTCCAAGTTGTACCTGTAGAAGACAACACACTCAATATTCGGAAGTTTCCGAGCTCCCAGGAACGAGTGTTACCCCCATCAAACGGGAGTTCGGAAGGGCATTAACACGCGTAAGTCTAAGGAACGGGTGTTACCCCCCATCAAACGAGAAATACAAGTGTTAAAGTCGACATTAGCAAAAAATGACTCCGAAGATGTACCTGCAAAACGAGCACAATCAACCCCCAAGGGTGCCCTTGCTCCCTGGTACGGGTGTAACCCCCATCAACAGGAGCTCAGAAGGGCGTTAACATTCGCAATTCCCTAGTACGGGTATTACCCCCATCAACAAGAATCACAGATGTGCCCCCCCAGAGGTCGACATTAGAAAAATACATGGTACCACGAGGCATACCTCAGATCAAGAAACCTATACTATCCAACAGGGCGATCTCGATTCCCTGGGACGAGTGTTACCCCCATCAACAAGAATCAAGGGGGCATTAACATGACTTAGCGGAGGCTAGTCGTGTACCCTCCCTCTGTGGAGATCAAGCCAATAACATCCAAGAACTAAATAAAGTCATGAGTTCAACGGGACACACCCTGGATCAAATACAACTATGAAGACAATAAAAGAAGAGCTAGCATCTAGCCCTCCGGATGTAAGGGAGACCTATCTGCTCTAGTCGGATCAAAGCTCGAAACTGTGATGTCTCCTCTCCTGGTCTCCACGTGAAACTAGTACTGTGCGCGGCTGCAACTTCTTTTCATTTAAATGACTTTAAAAAATGTGTTTATACTTATACACATATATTTTTTGCAGATAATCTAATATATATTTGTATATATTTTTGTATATATTTTAAATTGTACATTCTACACTAAATAGTTAAAATGAGGGTGATCGAACATACATAAATACTTTCAAAATCTTTTAAAAACAGTCCAGTGACCAAATTTTCCCAAAAAAATGTAGTTGAGTGAAGGCTCATGTTCGGGTGATTATTTTGAGGTAGTGTTGGTGAGGGTGGGAGGTTTGATGAAGAAGATGAAGAGTGGGGTTTATTTTTAATTTACAAGTTTTGTTATTTATAAAATGTGCCCTAAAAATTCAATAAATGTGTTATTCCGAGTTTGCCCTTGTTTTTAAATGAAATTTCATCATATTTGACGTTTTAGGGTCCTAAATGAGACAGTATAAGGTCCAATTTGAGTCTTAGGATAGTATCAGGGTCCAAATGAAACTTTTATCATAGTTCAGGGTCCAAATTAAAAATAAGCCAAAGAAAAATTATTAAACCGTCCCCTTTTAGAAAAAGAGTGCTACTTATAACCACTTATTTTGAAAATTCACAAAATAACCCTCAATTGAGATTATTTAACGGTCAACTGACGGATTGGGTCTTATGGTACGCCTTTAGATGTTTGATGACCATAACGAACAAACGTATAATTTAGTGGCCAAAACCAGCAGAGAGAGAATTACATGATGGGCGCCAATGCCTTTTGCCCAATTATTTATATATATTTGGTCAGCACATATCGACAATTAGCTATAATTTACTGAAGGTCTATTCTCCTAAACTCGTTCTTGAGTATCTTGAAAATAAAAAATTTTAGATTTGACGGCAGTTATCAATTTTGTCTCACATGAATGCTTATTGGATTTATAATAAGAAAAAGAGTTTGGGTGCTCCTCACTGTAATACATTCATGGGCATGATTGTTATTACTCTCAGATAAAAGATCGAGAGATTTTCAATCGTCATAAGTATACTCATTTATTTTTATAATTTTTGATTTGTGTGGTTTATTATCAGGTGTGTTTAGGCATTACATAAATAGTGAGCTTACATAGTAATAATGAGTTAAATTTTGTTATTTCAATAACATCTACATACCAATTTATCCAAATAAAATGCTATTAAAGTAGTCAATTATAATTACTATTTGCTATTTATATTAATCTATAGATAATTGACATGTTTCCCACTAATAAATTCACTATGCAATTATAAATTTTACATATTGCACAGTGAAACAAAACATATAAATAAAATGTGTCTTCCATTTACTTATAGCAATAATGTTTATAATTTGACTATTTCAAAATCATTTATTGACGCCGCGTTAGTTTATGAACCAAATTGTTATCCGTCTGATAATTCCTAAAACTATTTTATTACATTGTCATTATCGAGGACCAAACTATACCGTAGTCACACTTCTCGACCATATATATCATAAATTCACGCAAATAATTGCTATAAAAGACAAGTTATTAGTTGTGAGACTAATAAAAGTAAAGATTATTAAAACTCAGTTTGATAACATTCGCCTGCATTGTTTTTCCTTAAAATTTATATTACAAGCCGATAAAGTAGGAAAACATTCTTGAGTTGTTGGGCAACGATATACGTAGGTCGATAGAAGGAACACACATTCTACTTTATTTCATCGGGCAATTGTTACGACAATCAATTAGATTTAAAAAACATCCACGAGGTTGCGAACAACAATATGTGTAGGTAGATGGGTTGAATGAACAACGATCTTCTACCTTTGACTCATACATGGCTTTAATGTCGCCAATTACATTGGTTGTTTCGAAGTCTGGACCTTCGGGAATCAAACCTAGAAAAATTAAGAACAATCGTTAGTATCAATACTATATATAGTACAAGAAAGAGGTAATTGATAGTTTTTTTAAAACTCATGATGTAATAATATATAGTCCCATGATTTATTATCCTCAACATTTTTAATTTATTGTTAACTAATTGAATATGTGCAACCGTCAAAGGTATAACACATCATAATTAAAAATCATCATATAATAAAATTAAGCAGCCAAATATTTACACTATATATAATACAAGTGGATAATTGATAGTTTTCTTTAAGCCCATAATGTAATAATATGAAGCCCCATGATCTATCAATATCAATATTTATAGCTTCTTGTTACTTAACTGGATATATGCAAATGTCAAAACAACAACATATCATAACAACCATCATATAATAAAATCAATCAATTAAATGTATAATATAAAAATAGCATATAAAATCAAACAAAAAGATTATGAAGGGACGAGAAGAGAAAGGCTTGCATGATTTTAAAAATATTGTATCAATCATATAAAAGTATAATTGAACAAGAGAATGAATTCGCAAATGCTAAATTGTGTACACATATCTACTTACAAAAATTATATCCGATAAACGTAGAAAGAACAATGAAAATAAGAGAAAGCCAAATGCTAAGAGTTTTGCTTAGTGCCATCTTGAAAGTTGAAACTAGGTTTTGAAATGGATGAATATACATATATATATTACTCAATGGATTCTCAAGGCCCAAACGTTGAAAACGTTACAAAATCGTCTCTCATTAGTGCAAACAAATCTAATGGGTATACTATTTACACTTTTTGTTGTTTTTTTCAATTTCAGTTTTATTTTATAAATTGTGCCCCTTTGTTTAACTTTTTTAGATTTTGCTCCCTTTAAATTTCGAGTTTTTTTTTATGTGATAACAAAAATTTCTTATTAGGGTGATAACTCAATTGTTGACCGTTGGATCAGGGTGGTTTTGGTAGTTTTTCATCTTGTGGCTGAGATTGAATGAGGGTTTTTTTGGAAGTAGAAATATTTAATTTTGGGGCGAAAATTTAGCACCACACTATCTCACATGCGCGTGTGATACACCCAACAATTAATTTGGAGTTAATTAGACGGTTTTATAGTGTATTAAGTAACCGTTTCCTTTTCTTACACCCGCAGTATTGATTATCTAGTTTTATTGGTAATTAATTGGTTCCTTAAATTACTCCAATTAAATAATATGACACGTCTTTTTTCACGTTTTGTGGCAATATATGTGGTATTGTCGTATTACCTCTTAATTTAATGAAAGTAGAAAATGATGGCATTATTAAGTGGTAAAAATAAATTTCAGTATTTTAATTCAAGATTTTAGTTTTGTTTTAAGATTTTAGTCACTATCATTACCATAAGGTTTGTTATTCACGTGGACGTCGATGGCATTTTGTAATATATTATAAGTTCAATTCGTAATACATCTAGTATATTGGTAGTAATTACGTGTATCTTGCGACAATAATTTAAATTCCATTGTTATGAAACTTGTGGAATGCAAATATCTGAATTTTTGGGCAAAAAGTTTGCATCACTCTATTATTCTCGTGCATGAGATACACTCATCCAATTAATGTGCTATTAATTGGACAGTTATATAGCTGATTAACCAAGTGATTGATTTTTACTCCAAAATTAAATTATATTTAGTCGCTGCAACTTAGATCTTCCTAATTTCATGCACATTTTTCATTTTTTCTATCCATTGTAATTGATTTCATCTCTTAGTCAATATTCTTTTTCGGTTTTTGCCACGGTTTGCACAATATTTTCCCCTTTATTTGGGACTTTGATTCACCTAATCCATGTTTTTATTAATTTAGTTATTTTTCCATCACCATCTGAAACGATAATACATCAATTTTGAAGCATGATTTTTTACTTGAGGATCATGCCATCCTGGTAAATTGTCATTACATTTTATTACTTCGAAAGAATGCAATGGTAAACAATTAATATTACATTTTATGTCTTCGAAAGAATGTCATGTTAATGCATTGTCATTACATTTTTATTACTGTAGAACAATGTCATGCTCGTAAATTGTCATTACATTTTGTTTCTTGGGAATAATGCAATGCTAATCAATTGTCATCACATTTTATTAGTTCGAACACAATGTCATGCTAATGCATTGTCATTACATTTTATTACTGAACAATGTCATTCTAATTGATAGGTATCACAATTTTTAGCTTGAGATCAATGCCATGCTCGTAAATTGTCATTACATTTTGTTTCTTGGAGAGAATGCAATGCTAATCAATTGTCGTTACATTTTATTACTTCGAACACAAGGTCAGACCATATATGAAATCCCAAACAAGAACTTCTATTACACCATTTACACAAAATCAGACCATATTTTAAACAAAAAATAGTACTACTATTACACATGATCTACACCATGTACACAGAATCATACCATATATGAAATCCCAAACAAGAACTCGCGGTAGTTGAATATATCGATTTCCTCCATCCCAAAACCATTGTCCAGTTTGATTACCAAACAAGAGCTCGCGGTAGTTCAAAAATAATCATGGCCGCTGGATTCTGTTTTTAACATATATAATGCAATGTGAGTGCTTGTTGATAGGCGCGTGGGGCATGAAATTTTCGAAATATAAAATTGATTCCTCTTCCTTTAAAGCCCTCGTTTAATCTAAGCCACATGATTAAATATACATAGAAAAAGAGAATCCAATTGCCATGATTATTTATAGCCATGATAAGTTCCTACTTCACCACAAGGACCTGATAATTCGAAATGCCAATAATAATATATTAGTTCATAATTCTATCAACAAGCACTCACATTGCATTATATATGTTAAATAGAATGACATATATCTTAGTTTCATTAATCAACAGTAATATTGCATTATACATGTTAAACAGAATGACATAGCTCTAAGATTCATTAAACAACACTGATGTTGCATTCTATATGTTAAACAGAATCCCATAGGTTTTCGAATAAATTAAACAACTATAATATTCCATTATACATGTTAAACATAATGCCATAGATCTCAGATTTCATTACACATGGTAAACATAATGCATAGAACAATTTTATTTTTTCAATTCAAAATTCCAAAAAATAATTCATTAAACAGAATGCCATAGATCTCAAATTCATTAAACAGTAATGATATTGCATTATATATGTCAAACAAAGTGTCATAGATCTCAAAAGTTTAGATTCAAAATTCAAAACTCACATAAAACATTATGAACAATTATTCAAACATGTCCTTCATTCAAAATTCTCACATGATAAAATAAAATTCCATAAAAAACATTACAATTGGATTATACATGTTCCACAAAATGCCAACAATAAAAAAATTAGTAAACTTCACAAGTTCCATACAACACAATTAATTTTGATTCAAAATTCACCACATCTTCGATATTCTCATAGATTCCATTATATTCCATACAATTTCATCAAAGTCTGAATCAAAGGAATAAAGACAACATGAAAAATGATAATGGCACCACAGAAGACAACTATTTCACATACAACATGAACAAGATCAGTGGCATAGGGGGTTTGAGATCTGGAAATGAAAATGACACCACCTAACAACGGAATTGAAGTGAAGAAATCGACTAATCAATCATACCTGTGCTACGAGTTTTTGAAGACGCAATTGAAGTTTGAATGAATTTTCGAGAATTTTGGAAACTTTCACTAGGGTTTGGACTTACTTTCCAATATTGTGAGTATAATTGGTATTTTACTGATTGTTTAATTGTTGGTTGCCTACAATTTCGGATGAAGTAAATGATTGGAATTCCTGATTATTATGTTGCACTAATTTGGGGCATTAATTTGGGGCATTAATTTCTGGCGGTTGAATGAAGGAGAGGGTGGGGGCGTGTGTGAAATTTTGGGGAGAGGGGAAATGAAATTTGTTTAATTTTGTTTACTTACTTAATTGTATTAATGGATAGTAAAAGACTGAAATGACATTTGTTATTTGTGTGATAACACTCTAGTGTTATCACATAAGAGTGTTATCACATAAGTCAAACTCTTAAATTTCATCATGGTTTCATTCAGTCAGTTATTTATGGAAGTCGATGTTAATATATTGGATCTTTGACTATTCGCTTTGTTCTCAATTGCTTTTAGAGTAAAACCCGTAGACTCTAACAGTTTCCTTGAGGCATAACTCAAATGGTAAAGGACTTGTTGTTAAGTACCTACAACCTTGCTTCTTCACGTAGTGTGGTTTAACTCCCTTATGCCCTAAGGAATGAAGATTGTGTTGAAGTGGTTTGTTGGATGTTATTAAGGTTGCTCAATAGGTGAATCAAATTTGAAGTGGAAAAATTGAAAGTGCCACTCCCACATAGGAAGGGAGTGAGTTTTTTTTTATCCACTTAATAAGTAAAGAAGCTTGGAGTCAATCGAATAGCCTAGTGGAAAAGTCTTTTGCTAGTGGCCAAAAGGTCCTGGTTCGAAACTCACCTCATCGCTAAGTTACAAAAAAAAAATAAGTAAAGACTTTGGGATGTTGTTGAATATGAAAACAACATTATGCCAAGGCCTCTCGCGCGGGGGGGGGGGGGGGGTGTTGCAAATCATGGATTGAGCTTGGAAAAATTTGTGGAGCTAGGTGCGTGTGCGGGACCTACGGACACGAATGTTGTTTCGAGAACTTGGGTGTAACGGTTGCAATAGTTGTTGTATTGATTGGGCAAGAAAGGTCTGACCGTTACAGAATATAATGACATCAATTAGTACTCATATTGTGCTTTATATTTTCGAATTGACTCAGCTATTACACGTTATAGAATATATAATGGCAACAATTAGTACTCATAATTGTGCAGTGTATTTTCGAATTGACTCAGCTTCTACACCGTTATAGAATATGGTTGCAGCAATTAGTACTCATAATGGTGCATTATATTTTCAATTTGACTCAGCTTCTATAGATATGCAAAACCGAATCCTTCTTCCTCACTTGAAACACACACAATTTTCGCACAAAATAAAAACAGAGAACACCCATACTCTCTGAGTTTTACACTTGCTTTTCGTCGGTGATACGCATACTCATAGGCGGTTCGTCGGTTGATTCATCATGCTTGTGAGGTCAAAACGAGAGGTGGTTTTATCCTGGGAAACTTGCAACCAAGCAATCCTTAGTACCGAAGAGGGCGTCAAAAAAGTTTTAAGGAAAACGGGTTTTGTGACCATCTGGGTTATTTTTGTCCTAATCGTTATTGTGATTTTTCGTTTCTTGTTATTTTAGTTTCTAATGAATTGTTCTTGTAAGTTGTTGATGACTTTGGTGTTGTTCTTTTGTAAGGTTGTATTGTATAGTTGCGTATTCCCGCTTACGGTCATACATGGTTAAAGGGAAAGGTCTAATCCCTTGACCAGTTTATGCACATACAGTGATTTACTTGCTTCGAATATTCCAGATAATGCTGCAAACAAGCCGAGTATGAGTAGTTACCAGATTACCTAGCCGGGTTTAGCTTTACCAAGTCATAAAATAGCCCAATACTATCGCGTCGGGTGGAAAACATATTATCCGGATCCGGTCCGAGCGAGAGCCGAGCCGAGCCTTGAAAACCCGGCTCGTCATTACTTGGGTTTTTTAGTCTCGTTTAGGACCATTTTGTTACGTTGTCGTTATCGATGGCCAAACTACACAATAGTCACACTTCTGGACCATACCAGAAATTCACTATAAATTGACATGAAATTTGATTTTTAATTTTTCCCAATTTTTTTTATTGTACATTACATGATTTTGGAACACCTAGTGGATTAAAAATTGTAAATTGCACTTTCTAAAATTAATAAACAAAATATAACAGATTTCAACTTAACTGGTACGTGTGAAATTGTTGTACCCAAACTCATGGCATGAGTGGCCTTTTCGTATTAAATAGAAAGGTATGGTTGTATCACAAGTTTTACTCTATTTCTCAATTTCGACTAACGCTTTTTGATTTTTGTTTTTTTATCAATACACTCGATTAATATGTATGTTATTATGAATTGACCCATGAATACTAAAAAACAATACATAAAAAATGAGAATTCATAAAATAGGAATGTTTAGATGTGTTTCGTTTAAAGCGTTACTTCATGAAGTAATATGAATGAAGTGGACGATCCCATAGTACAAGTGTCGAGATCCTATTTTAAACACGACGTATCATGTTAGTATCATACACTTGGACATTAAACACGACACAACAGTTACGACTTAATTCGAGGTCAATCTCGAACAATATTGTTCCCCCCTGATCGCACAGTAGTGAATATTGAAGTTTTCAAAACCTTCCGTGAATATTGAGGTCAATCTCGAACAATACTGGGTCACGAGCACGAACAGACCCCAGAAGCTCTTCATACCACCTCAAACGAGTTGCCATTTTATAAAGTTCGTAGTATCCATCCTTTTGGACTTTGAGGTAACATATTCCGTCTCCACGTGCGTCTGCAATATCAATATTAGTCATCTCGCGAAAGGGCCTTGGAAATGCCTACAAATCAAATAACGAATATTAATAATTGCAAGTAATTTTATTTGGAAAGTATTTTCATTTTCAATCTTACCACTTCACAATCAATCATTCCGGAGACCGTGATATAGAATTGATAACAACCAATAGTTTAGAATGACATATTCATCCATTTTAACAGTCAGAAACAATTCAGCCTTCTGGGGGAATAATTGTTGCTCTTTAGGACATCTTTTTTGTTACTTTGACCATATGGACGTGTCATAGTGTCTCTCAAAATATATTCGTATAACAATAACACACGTACGATTTCGAACAAAAATATTAATAAATAACGACAATAACATTTATTGAACATAAAAACAAAAAGCATCTCGATACATCCAAACATAAAAGAGACTATGTCAATTGAAAAATTGATAGAGGAAGAATTGTATATACACGTATATCCAAAATTTAATTTAAAAAAGACATTCTGGCTCCAAAAATTTTATCCAAACATTGACTCGAACAATTTCTTCTGGTTGCCATAGATTAAAAATTCTAAAAGTTTCCTACTAAACATCCAGAAAGTTTCCGTTTTTGAAATTATGGAAATGAAATGTTTATATAATTACGAAATCAATATTTTATTTGCAGAAATAAGATTAAGTTCTTAATTTTTCATAGAAAGGTTGGAACTAACTATTTCATTTAAAGCTTATATATTGACTTCATACTAATTAATTTATAACTTTTTGAAAATATATACATATATATAACATATAGCTCACACTTTTAACGTGTTAGATTATTATAATTGTCTATTAGTTTTTTATATTTCACTTTTAGATGATTTTACAAATAATATTAAATTATGTAAATATTCTACATACAATTTCAATAATTTGTTAACATCTTATTTCAATCTTTTATATATCATTGATTTCAAAATATTTTATTTCGTGTTTAGTTTAGCTCTTATATAATATTTATGTCTATTCGAATTTCTTTTAACATGGATTATAACATATCTTGATTTTTTAATTTTTACATTGTTTCTTAAATGTTTCTATAATATTTACGAAATATTTCTTAATTTTATAATTTCAAAACTATGATCGAAAAAGAAACTTTGAACCATGGGTGTGACTTGTGAGGGAGCCAGGGAGGGAGGCGGCCAGGCGGGCTCTGTTTTATTGATTGTTATGGCTTATGCCTTATGCAGTGGTGTGACTTGTGAGTTGTGAGGGAGCCAGGGAGGGAGGTAGGCGGGCTTTGTTTTGGGAATTAATGGGCCGTTTGGATTGGGCTGAATCTATGTGAGGGTAAACAGTTAAATTAACCTAGGTTAGGGAATGCAGGTGAATGTAGGTGAAACTATTATAATTCATGCTTGAATACCATTACCCTTCACTAGGTGAAACAATATAATTAATATCTTGGAAAACAATATTTTAAAATTAGAAAACTATTAAACTGACATTTGTATCATTCTCTTTATTTCTACACAAAACACTATGTTTTGTTTACAAATTAAATGTTATTAGAATAAAGACATTAGCAAAACATAAATATTTTTAACAATAAAATATATAAGAAACATATAAATAAGTTTAGGAATAAATGAAATCAAGAATGAAATAAAGAGGAGTTAATCGAATAGCCTAGTGGAAAAGGCTCTTGCTAGTGACCAGAAGGTTCTGGGTTCGAAACTCACATCTATCGCTAATTTACAAAACAAAAAAAGAATGAAATAAAGAACGCGAAAGTCGTGCATAATAAAATATTAGAGTGCATTCCAAATTTTGTGAACATAATGCACAAGAATGAAATAGCCAAGAAGCAATAGGCAAGATGTCAAGTTAATTATTATATACTTGTATTACAAAACTATATATGACTTCAATATTAATTATTATATACTTGTATAATTAAAATGTGCCAAATATATCTTCTACTGGAATGATATATCACCCAATTCAGTTAATCCAATTTTACCTGCAATGTTAAGAAAGAATATATGCTGCAATTTATAAGAAAGAAAATAGGCGGCAGTCTAGTAACGAGGGAAGGTGTTTTTTTTGGAGTAAAATATTTTTGATGGAGAGAAATATTATTGGTGAGTATTCTAGTCTTATATAATAATAATAATAATAATAATAATAATAATAATAATAAATTTAACCCGTTAAACTAGCATCACTTACCGATTCGGGGGTGAATGATTTGAGGCAGAATGAGGATGAATGTGTTAATCTACATTCATTAACTTTAGATTTTTTTTTTGGTTCCAAAGAGGGTGAATGATAAATTTTACCTAGATACACCTAAGTTCACTCCGATCCAGACAGACCATAGGGATTTAGAATACGGTGTGGTGAAAAGTAAGGGCATGTTTGTTAAACTTTTTCAGCACTTAAAATTAATTATTTAAGTACTTATTTTATTCAGTCTGTTTGTTAACCAAAATATTTAAGTCCTGAATAGATCTGATTGAAATCCTTAAGGAAATTTTAAGTCAAAAAATACTACTTATTTTTTACCTCTTAATCAAATAGTTTCATAATCCTATTTAAACACCTCTTCTACCCCATTATACCCTCTCACACGTCTCTTTCTATCTCCATCATAAGAGCCTCCTTCTTCTTCTTCTCCACTTTGTTATCTCAAGGTGCTTTCTTCAAACAGGCTAGTAATTTTTTTCTCTTGCCAACTTATATATTTTCTCCTTTCTTTTTCTGTTCTTTGTTTTTCTCTACATTCTTTTTCAATCTGAAACCCAATATAAATTTTTTTAAAGAAAATTCTATGATTATTTCAATTAACTTGTATGAGTAGTATTTTGATAGTCTTGTATAGTTTTTCATGATTATTAATTGAATTTCTTGCGCATATGTACTTGAATTAAGAGATGATGTGTTGTATATGTTTCTTGCGCATATGTACACAAATATTATTAATTGAATTTCTTGCGCATATGTACACAAATATTAGAGACAATAATCATTAAGTGCATTGTTAGATATTCTAATTAGACTCATAATTGTTTTATGTGATTAAGGTTGTTGAGGTTTGATTTGTCTTTAGTTTATTGAGGAATTGATTTTTGGGTTTTAGATTTTTCTTTGTGTGATTTCTTTTCTGTTAGTTGTTCAGTTGAAAAAAAAAGTATTTTAAGTGGTTAGTTGACGTTCATAGTATCCAATATATATTGTTGCTTGGTAATTTGGTGAAGTTTAATTTATTTCAGCTACATTGATTTTGTTTAATATTCATGTATAATAAAATAAGGGCAAAATAGTCAATACAACTTAATTTAAGTTCTTTTTTTAAAACTGTTATCAAACATCTAAATATTTTCAGTATTCAGATTCAGTTATAATTCATATTCAGTCATTCAGTATTCAGTCACTTGTTGTCAGACTTTAGACTTCAGATTCAGACATTCAGTTTTAACAAACAGGCCCTAAAAGTGTCAAGATGTAAAAGAAAAGATTATCAAAAGGTAAAAACTAAAATTGATTATTATATATATTTATAATTTTAAAAAACTAACTTTTTTTTTCTTTTAAAACTAAAATCTTACTGATTGTCATGGTACTAGTGGCACGTGCGGCCTCCGCCCCTCATTCTTGCCGTTGTTTCTGTGCATTCATATTCTTTTATATCCCTTAGAATTCATGCTCTCTAGATAGTGGTTGTTTGTTTGAAGCAACACAATTGCTATATCAACTCCAGTAGTTTAAAGTCTTGTAGAAACATGCGAGGACAATCAGACTCGTTTAAGATAATTTAATGACAATGTATAACAATTGTGGAGTCAGATCCTGTTTATGTCAAGCTTTGGAGTAGACTTTTTCGAGTTTCCCATGCTCGTCAAAGACCAATGCTCCACCGATAATGATCGTTACAAATATTAGGTGTAGCGAACTTACAGGGAATACAAAACCAAATACTATCACTTTACAAACGAATAGAAACAAAGTACACATGCAAAAATCAAGAAAACATAATGTAAACGAACGCCAAGTTGTGTGTCAATACACTCTCCTTAAAACTAATTCGACTTCTCTTGTTGTTTACTACGCAAGTGAGACAACAATTTTCACTCTGAAGTTCATGTTGTTTACCAACGAATTCCATTGAACCTTTCTATAAATTTTAGATTCACAGACAAATTATCCAACAAAATGACCTATGTTTTCAGAAAGCACATTCAATCTCTTAAGGTTAGGCAGAATGGCCCCTCATAAATCACAAATGAAAAGGGAAAAGTATTAAGACAGCAAGTATACTTGGAGTATAAGAAAAATGAGACCAAT
The DNA here is from genome assembly GCA_003412495.2 of Echium plantagineum. Lineage (NCBI taxonomy): Eukaryota > Viridiplantae > Streptophyta > Magnoliopsida > Boraginales > Boraginaceae > Echium > Echium plantagineum. The sequence continues at coordinate 32,368,023 of CM016563.1, read as the reverse complement.
ACTATGTTTTGCTTCTTCTTTAAGTGAGGTAAGTGAAAGAAAGAGGTCATCAAGAACTAAACACTACAACCACATTATGTATTTAAATAGTCTAAGTGCTTGATCTAGTACAAAAACCAATTGGACATTCATACCTAATAGATACCATCATGAGACCTTAATAACTAAGCAACTAAATATTTTCAATTCCATAATGCAAAAGATCTTGAACATCTTCATTTCTTAGCTCTCCCTCCCCTCTTATATACTCATCTGATAGCAATCTGTCTGAATAGTGAAGCACAACAAATCGCCACAAAGTCGAGAACATGAGAGACCGCATGGAAAGATTTGTGTTTCTTCCCTTTGTTATGGGATGTGTTTCTGAATCCAGCGTTGGCGTTGGCACGCCACGTTATAGAAGATCGAAAGACTCAACCCCCACAAGTCTCTTACTCTCTCGACATACTCTATAGATAGACACAAGTCATGGAACAAAAGTTAACAGATTTGATTGAAATGTATTGTTAATGATGAAGGCTCTAATTTTTATATTTTTTCTATGTAAAGGTAACCCACCAGAAGAGAAGGAAGAAGTAGAGACTGAGGATGACTATGAAGAATGCTACTCGGGCGAAAACTTGAAGAATCCGTCAAGCTTAATGGCCCTCCCAAAATTCCAGAGGCTGTTTAAGAATATCAAGAGCATCTCTCATATCTTTGGTAAGTTGACAATAACTTTAATCTGTTCATATGATACTATATTCATGTCCATGAAAACAGAAAAACTTCTAAACTATATATATATATTATCCGATAAGTGTAGGACTCTTTGACATATAAGGATTAACGAAGTTCGGAAGACATTTGCTTGACCATATATTGTCATTCCCCATTGCAGAATACAAGGATGAACTAGATGAGCCGGAAGTCGAAATGGAAATTGGTTGTCCAACGGACGTAAAGCATGTAACTCACATAGGATTGGATGGATCTACCACTTCTATCCTGTCACAGAATTGGGATGCCCAGAGAACATCAACACTTCATGAGATTACGCCTCGTCCTCCAAACATATTTGATCTTGACATGCCAATAAAAGCTGAGACACCAGAAGGCAAGGACCCTGCTCCATGAAAATCAAGATGGTTGGATGCATGCAATAATTTCTATGATATGATAATTTCACTCTTATCAGAAATATGGGTCGAATGTGCAGAAACTGTGTCCAGCAACAACGCCCTGTCTTGTGGTCATACTCATAACACAGCTCGATCTACACACAAAGAATAAGCTATTGAAATGTGTACTTATCAACGCCTTATATTATTAACTTGTTTATCAATAGTCTCCAAACCACCTCTAGTCGGTAATTTAAAGGCGAATAGAATGGTGTAAAGAAAATGAATCAGGCATGTAATTTTTCCAGTTACAAGAAACAAAGCATTTGTATTTTTCATATCTATAGATCTACCTAATGAATGGGAAGCCTTTTCTCATCGAAGAGTCATTTTCGGAACCTCATCTGTTCATGCTGTGATTAATTATTCAAAGCATAAGTAGGCCGTTTGACTACAGGGCAGCCAACCTGACTGAGGCCGGAATGATCTGATTAGGACATTACAAAGTTGATCGTGTCATTTTGGTATCTACTTACCAGCAGCTAAATGATGGCCATTGTTTACAACAATGATAAGGTTCATCGCCATCCACTCATTAGTTCATTTTCCGTTCTAGTACTTTATAGTTGAAACATTGCATCCAGATCCCAGGACAACAACATCAAATATGATCATAATAATAAAGAAACAGAACGCGATATCTTCCTCTACAATTGCTCGAACAGAAACAGTAATAAAGATACTTCATACGCAACACGCTCTGTGCTTCTGCAATCAATCTATAGACAAGGAGATACCACAACGGCAATGTAAAAATTAACCCAAATCACCTCAGAGGCAGACGAAAAACAATTCGAACATAATGACATATAATTAGGATCACCTGCCTTCTTCCGTCTTCGGTTTAAAGCTCATTTCAACCCATGACACTCTTCATTCTGCAAAAAAATGTCCCCTGTTCTAACACAAGAACAACACTTTCAATTATTGAAATAAAACCTTAACACCTACATACAACAAATATTCAATATCAAATTGAGTATAACACGGATATTATTCGAATTTCACGAACAGTAGTCGAGGTGATCAACATCCCTTCTTATTACACAAATAAATTCAATACCCCTAATCTTTACAATTAATAAATTTCCACACATCCTCAACAAACCCCATACCCCCCTCTCTATCCCTCCTATTAACATATTTCCTACTCATCTCCAATGTATACTCCCCAATCCCCTCTTCCCCACACCTCTTCCACAGCTCCGCCCCGAAACTCTTGTCGGCAAAGTAGGCCTCGACGGCCACCACCACCCCGTCGTCTCCCACCACTTCGACGGGGAGCCTCTCGTAGTGCCCGTCGGTTACTCCTTCCAGCTGGTCCAGTGGGACCAGCCCGCGAGAAGTGACCTGGTAGAGCTCGCCGCGGACGGGTTGACCCGACCCGGGGAGGTGGATGAGAAAGGGGACTCCGTGGGGGCCGATCACGAGGGGGAAGTGGGACCGGGTGGTGAAGGGGCCCAGGAAGAGGGCGTCGCGAGTGGAGATGACGCGCTCGAGTAAGGGGTGGTTTGGGAGGCCGCGTTTGAGTGTGCCGTATGTGAAGATGAGCTTTGGGTGGGAGTCTTCGGCCATGTTGTGTGAATTACTCCTCTAACAAAAATGATTCGATATGCAAAAAATAATAAGGCCTGGTTTCCAATCTAATAAATTGTAAATCAGCTCGTTTAATCGCTTGGTTAGAAGATCGAACCGATATAATTTCTTTCGCTAAGTCGTAAACTGCTTTAACTCGCTCGCTAACCGCTCGTTAAAACCCATTTAACATTATTGAACTTTTCCTTTATTTGTCTTTCACATACCAAACACGTTGTTAGAATCTTAGCAAGTGTTAAGTTACTCAAACTTTCCTTTCTTTGTCTTTCACAATTTCATTATTCACCAAGATTCAAATTCACCAAATTTAAAATATCTTACTATATATAATCTTACTATATATAACTGGGGAAGGGGGGAGTTAGAAGTTATTTTTAGTGCATATGAAGCCCCATGTTCTCCTACTATGTAGGAGATATAATTAATTAAAATTATTTACTTCTATATAAATATTTTGTACAATAAATATCCATAAAGCATTACTATATTTTACCTTCATTTTTTTGAAAATGATTTAGGAGAATTTATAAATTATTTTGCACATCAAATTCAAATTTATTTTTTTAAGATGAATTAATAAATAATAGTATTGTAGAAAAATATCATATTTATGTAAAGATCATATATGATAAATACGATGTACGAGTTCGCACAGGCTGGACTGTGTACAAACATCTAGTTAAGAATAATATACTTCTTTTCTTCAATGGGTTATTATCCCACAAATTATTTTTCCTAATAAAATTTTAACAAAACATGTTCTAAATAAGATGATATGTTCATCTTAAGCGCCCCACTTAGGTAGTAGCGGTGTGAGTAAGATGATCAACTCGAGATTTGAGTCTTCTTGGCATATCAAGTCAAGAGGGCGAGGTTCCTCCATAATAGTTACCGTCCGAAGTCAATGTTTGTAATTCATTGCTAGCTTTAATTGATTGGAAAACCAAGGTACCACATCAAGGTGACAGGATTCGAACCTATGGCCCTCTCTACCCAAAACAGATGGAGCCGGCTGGCCATATGAATCTGCATTCGCGGATTCGGCCCGAGAAGGACCGGCACTGCTTCCACTTGCTTCTATCGTCCAACATAGGAGGTAAATCCGGATGTGCCTGTAGCAGTCATGTACTCCACCTCAAGAGTGCCCAGACTCTAGGTAACCACCTACAAGCAGGTCCTCCCTTGAACAAATGCAGAGTTACTCATGCATCTGCAGTGGATCGAACCCACACGCTTGTGGAGAGGCACACTCTTATAGTGAACCCCATGACCATTTGAGCTATGCCTCGTGGGCGAAACATGTTCTTAATGACTAGACATCCAAGGGGAGTGTTATGAGTCCAAATAATTAGGCCAATGATTTTTACACTCCACCAAGTGATAACAACCCTCCACTTTTAGTACAAAAGTTGATGAAAAATTTAAAAGAGTGGAGTGCAATAATCAAGAAATGGAGTGCAAAAATCATTGGCCAATAATTAATGGATGTCTAGCTATAAATTGTTAGTAGTTAGTGATTTAGTGCATGAGTACTTCGTTATTTTGTAAGGCTATAAATAGGCATCTCATGTGTTATTGACTTATTGATACTAATGAATACAATTATCTCTTACCCAATTCTCTTCTTATCTTTACTAGTATTTTGGGCACAATCGATGCTTGTGCATTTTAATAATAATTATTAAATAAAAAATTAATAATTGTGAAAAAAATAATCGTTAATAATGTATATATTTAAATTTATATCGTTAATGATGTATATATTTAAATTTATATTTAAACTAATTTATATAAAAATCATTTTAAACTAATTTGTATTTATAATTATTCCTACAATCAAGGAATTAATAGATCATGGGGCTTCATTACAAAATAACTAATTCCCCCCTTCCCCAATTATATATAGTTTAGATTCCTACAATCAAGGAATTAATAGATCATGGGGCTTCATTACAAAATAACTAATTCCCCCCTTCCCCAATTATATATAGTTTAGATTATTATTGTTGTTCTTTTTATTTGTAACATAAATCAATATGTTTTCAAACAATTTTTAATAAATTCATAAATATTGGAGCCAACCTAGAAACTAAAAAATGATGCAAGAAAGTAAGGAGATAAAAAATTTGGAAATATCTTAAATTCGGAAGCTTGTTTTTCTGGAACGGTTCCAAATATTAAATTAGAACATGAATTGGACAAGTTTTCAATATCATATATATTGTTTAATGATCGAGATTACATTACAAACTTATTTACAATTAGTTATTTATTGAATTCCTCAAAAAATTGTTTTACCATTTTTCTCTATAAGTTGTTGAAATCTTGTTCAGTAAAAGTTGATACCGACAATCATTAGAAAAAATTATATCTAGCTAGTTTAAATGTACATATTATATATATTACTTATATGTGTTTTTAACTTCAATAATAGTTTATTTTGATGCTCTAATTTAAATTTTGGAAAAACAAAAAACTTCGAAATTTAAGAATTTTCCAAAAAAACTCACCAAGCTTTTATGAAATACAAATCTAATATTGATGATTTGTTGTCAATTAGAAACCTGCCAAAAATTAAAGGAACGTGTTTAGTCCATGCATTAAGTACCTTGTCTACAATTAATATATCATAATAATATATTTTTGTTTTTAAATTAACAACAATATGTGTAGACTTAACAGCCCCCAAACATTTCAGCCGTCGGATCAAAATATTAGGCTCTGATGGTTTTGTTACATGCTAATGAAGATAAGTATCGAGTAAAATTCGCACATAACGAATAGAACCGACATAGTCAATGTTGAGATTATTTTTTAAGAGTAAATGGCTTCATCGATCACTCACGCTTGTTAAAAAACACTAGTCGATCACTCTAGTATGACTTTGTATACTTTCGATCACTCATGTTAGGTATTATGTATACTTTTGGTCACTCAAACGTTTTTTTGGTACAACTCTTGATTTTTCAAAATTTTTAACATTTTGGTAAGGATATTTTAGTCATTCTCTCATAATTTTGTCATGAAAATGTAGAGTGCAATGGAAGTTAATGAAAGTTAGTTGATGTAAGTTAAAAAATTATGGAAAAATGACTAAAAGTAACACTTTTATACCCTTTTATTGTTTATCATTTTATTTATATGTATATTATTTTAGAAAATATCCAAACATAAATATTTGCCCCGTAATTTGTTGAAAGTAAAATGTTACCTAAAAATGAGCTTTGGAAAATTCCATCCATATTAATTTGTCAAAATGTCAAATTTAATCGTCATTATGATCGAATTACCAAGTGGTGGTCTTTTTAAAAATATGTGTGATCCAAAAAAGGTCTATGTTAAAATATACGTATATGATTGAATAATGAACATTTTAGAACATCTACACAAATAATTAAGTAAGTATGTAAATAAATAAAGGTTTTTCTGTTATGTGAAAATGAATCTAATAAAGTAAAATAAACATAACGGGTGAAAACGAATGAGGAAATAATCTAAATAGATCCTTGTATATCATTTAAAGCTAGATGTAAATTTTATCTCGATCTATACTATTAGCATTTAAAATATCCGTCTCAAAATAGAAGAGTATAATATCTTATCATAAAAATATTTGTTACTATTTTCACATATCCATGTAAATTACTAAATGAGTACATTATAGGAACACTATATAATAAGGTATAAGATCAACACAAATATTCAATATATAATAATATCTTATCTTTTTATTCTAAAGAAATAAAAATGACGAAAAACATAAGCCAAGAATTTGTTGTAGTGATGGTGATGTTATCACTATTCTCAATAGTAACATCTGAAACTTATAATGAGTGTATTGATAATTGTTTATTAGGTTGTTCTGGTTCAACAAATAGTTGTGTTCAATATTGTAGAAGGGTGTGTAAAGGAAAAGATGGTGGAAAAGCCTATAGCAACATTGATGTTACATTTGATCATTGTGTCAATGTACAAGGTAATACATTATTTTCTTACTATATAATTTTCGTTCTTTTTTATTTATATTTCTAGTCTTAATTTTTTGTTACAAAATACTTGTCTCCCTATCATAATTACTTGAACATTTATATTTCAATGTATTTTTTGATTATTTTTTCTTACGAAGTTATCAACCAACGAATTATATAATTTTAATTGTTTGTCATTTTACATTTCTAATGTACTTTTTGACTGCTTTTTATTTTCATTAATCTATGTGCAAATGAATAGAAAAATAAATAAAAAAGAATGGAGGAAGTATATCAGTATATATAATTAATATATAAGTATATATATTGTATATATCTTGCGTTATTTCCATTATGGTAAATAATTTATATTTCATTTTTAAATCTTGTATTTTTTGTGCAGATGAGAATGAGAAACAAGAATGCATCGAGGATTATTTTAAGAAAATATCAGAGAATATCTATTAGAAATTAGAATTCTTTTTACTATAATGATAATATGATATCATATATCTTCTATACTTGTTCAATCATATTTACTATTATATATATATATGATGTTTACTTTGCTCTTTATTGTATACCGTCTGGTTTTATTATAACTTTATAAGGATTTGATTAAATTAATAAAAGCTAATTTATAATGATTGATTAATTTAATTAACTAAAACTAATCGAACAATGTTCAATGGCAATTAGCTTAGGGTTTGCCTCAGCCCCCAATAAAATCGAACACGTGTAAAATGTCAAGAATTTTGGAATTTTATTCATCTGAAATCAACTTTCTAGTAAAGTCGTTGTGTGATATTAATTAAACTCAATTTTGTACTCGAATGATGATATGAAATAAAAATCAGTTTCAATGAATTTATAGAGGTTAAAATTGACAAGTTAAAAGAAAATACAGGCCAATGAAATTACCTTTTCCCTATTTACATTAAAGGGAGTGCCTCTTTCGTCGAATTATGACATAACACAAAACTGGTTCAATGAATTTACGGAGGTCAAATTTGACAAATTAAGAAAAAATGATGCAAATAAAATTACCTTTTCCCAATTTCCATTAAAGGAGGCGCCTCTTTTGTTTTTGTGATGAATATATTATAGATTATGATAATTCAATGAAGGATAAACAACTATCTCTAACATATCTATCTATATATATGCTAAGGGGTGGTGACCCTTCCCTTTTTGGATATGCCTAAATTGCCCTTCTTAATAATAATATTTTTTAGGAGTATATGAAGTGTCTTGGAGTCTTGGTTTTTGTCTGTCATCTCAATTCTCACAATCATTTCAACTTAAAGTAAAGACTTGTGTTCATTACATGTTAGACATCTTTGAAATTGTTTTCTCATTAGGAAAGGAAGGGAAGTGGTGATGTGGTAGAACTTTGTTCACTTTGAAGGTTAACATAGAAATCTTAGATAATGGCAGAGAATATTTTCAAAATTTATATAATGGTGATATTGAAGAGATAATCCAATTTCATAAACATATTATCTCTAAAGTTTTTGTCATAATTGAAATCGGATGGTAAAGGACCCAAAATACGTTCCATACAACTTTCCACTAACGTTTTGTTCATTTTATACACTTGCGAAATGTAATAAGTTTTTTATTTATAGTCTATTAGATTGTTGAGCAGAGGCCGGGTTGACATTACGGATGGACATCGATCAGGTGGGTGAGGTGATGTCGAGTAGTGGTGAGGGGAAGATCGAGTAGATTGAGGGGGTTGGGAGGAGATCGTCGAGCAAGGGTTGAGGTGGGGATCGGAGACGATGGAGAGGGAAGGGGGGACGGGGCTGCAGAGAAGATGGTCGAAGGCGGGTGTTTGGGGGGGGGTGGAGCGAAGCAGATGGATGTGACAGTGGGGAAAGGGAGTGTCGAAAATAGGGGATGGGTTGGGGACGACGGTGGGGAGGGGGGAATATTTTTTTTTTTAAGAGCCACAATGTATTTTGGTTATTAAAATTGACCCAAAAAGCTTATTATATGTTTAATTCCTATTTATTCTTCATAAAAACTTAAAATCTTTACATTGTAAGGCGAAAGCCCCAAAATGATCAGTTTAAGTAGATCAGGAGGTAAACTGACAGATTGTTGAAGTTCGGGGGGGGGGGGGGGGGGGGGGGGGGGGGGGGGGGGGGGGGGGGGGGGGGGGGGGGGGGGGGGGGGGGGGCAAAACGAATTTTAGCCTAATAATAGTAACTAGAAGCATAACAATAGTAATAATAATAATAATAATAAGCATATAAGGTAACATTCAAATTTCAAATAATTATGTTCCCTTATTAGTTTCATAACTGTGCCCTAAGGGCACATTTTAGAAAAACCCTAATAATAACAAGAAAGATAGTAATAATATTATTATTAATAATCTAATAACCATAATTTGTGTTATTTACAATAATAATAATATGGATAAATATACTATAGAAATCATCATAACTAACAACAATAATATCAATAAAATAATCCAAATTTATAATAATAATGATAATAGTAATAATTTTCATAGATTCTCATAATTAATAGTGATGATAATAATAATATTAATAATTTATTAAAATAATAATAATAATAACAATCCTTGAAATTAAAGTTTGACATAATTTCCCAAAACGTCAATTAAATTGAAATGAAGAGAGTAATATTTACAAATCCTATTATATATTTTGAAAGATTAGTTATTGCATATACAACTTGTATTCAAATCTTAATTAACTCGTTATGTAATTATATTTTATTAAATATGTTTAATACCATTATTAGTGTCTACAGTGCTACTAACGTGTAGCTTCCACGTTAATATTTTCACAAACATTTGCTGGGCATGTTTGTAACTACACGTTTATGCCTAAGAGGGTGAAATGGTAATTTCACACCTCATTTTTACTGTTTTGGTGTGTATAGTGTGACCCACTCTATATACTCCATATGCCATTTTCCCTCTTTGTTCGAATTTGAAATCTTAAATTCAATTGTTCTTAGTGTGGCCTTTCAACCCCCCCCCTCACCCTCCCCCAGCCACCACCCACCCTCCTATCGAACCGAATAGAATCGAATTAATAGTAGTGGTGATCGAGACACTGAAAATGAGTTGTTCTGGTCGATCAACGAAGAATAAAGGTGGAGATTCAAAGGGGAGTCATCAAGTGGTTGCGGGCTTCTTTTTTCGAGTAGTTGCATCTATGATGGATTGTTTCTTCGGCTGTGTTCGTGTTAAGGACTACAAATCCACGTCACCTCCTACCACTGCCTCCCCCTCCTCTCCCGCCTCCTCGGTATCATATTTAATTTTAATTTTTTTGAATTATGTATTCATTTGTTTATTGTTGTTTATTTCGTTTCAATTTTGTTCTTTTTTGTGTGTGTGGATTATGAGTTTATTTGTTTTTGTGTTTTGTATTGCTTCATTTACTCTTTTTCTTCTCGAAATTTAGTTATAATTTCAACATTTTTTTTCCATGGATTGTTTATGTGGTTTTGTGTTGATTGTTTGTTCTAATTTGATTCAGGATTTCTTCATTTATTGTTTATCTTCTTGAATTTAGTTTGAATTCTCACCTTTTTTCGTTTGGGTTTATATAATTTGAAATCGGAACTTGATTCTGCGTATTTTGGGGGCGATTAATAAATGAAATCGAATTATATACGACTGAATTTTATAATACTTAATTATTGTTTGTTCATCTTAATTAAGTTTGAAATTCGACATTTTTTCGTGCACTGATGATTAAGGTGGTTGTTTATTTGATTCTGGATTAGGAGGTGGTGATTAGGAAACGGAATCGGCTATCGTCCTTAATGCTTACTGAAAGTAAGTCCCGTTTGATGTGAATGTATTCTTTTTTGTGACTCCGTTGTTCGGAAATTGATTTTATGTTCTGATAGGCATGAAAGAGGAAGAGATTAACAAGTTACTAGATGAGGATAATGGAAAAGGGGAGTCGGGGCCAAATCGGCAGGCTGATGATGATATGATTGAGCTCAAGGACGAGGTCTGTTTATGTTTGATTAAGTTATTCATAATGTTCATCTTGTCTTGACCGATTATGCACAACTGTGATGTAGACTTCGAATCCAGTAAATATCTGCAATCTTTATGCTGAGCAAAAAGTAGTCTTATGCAACTGTTAGAGTCAATTTATTTCTTGCTTACATCTCCATTTTAACTTTTTTTAGAACACTCCTTGGTATTGCTTCGCCTCGAACACTGGAAATTTGTCTCAGAAATGTGTTATGCAGTTGACACTATGCACTCTAATATTTGATGGCCATCTTGGTTAATGGTAGATTAAATTAGACCCTAAACTTAAGTTGCCAATGGGTTTCGACATGTATTCTACTGTAAGAGATGTAGTTGGTCCAACTTTTCCACAACTTGTCATTCAGAGTGATCCTTTACTGCATTTTCAATAATATGTGAATTATACTATAACTTCTTAACGATTCGAATGCCAGTTTTAGATCTTTTTACTTTCCTGTTTGGTTGTACTCAATACTCATGTAGTATATACGTTTCTATTTTCATTGTAAATGAATTTGTTTCACAAGATCCTTTAGCTATTTTATAAACTCGTCTGTCCCAGCAGGCGAAATTCCTCAAAGCTTGGGGAACATTACCAGAGACTCCGACAGAAATTAGGAACATATCAAGACAGGGAAAATGGCAATCAAGTGGCATCAATGATCTGGAAGACTCGAGATTGGGACCATGGCATGTTGTGATGCCCACTGAGCAGCTCACTGAGATGGAACCAAGTCAGCCAGGGACACCAGCACAGAAATGTGAAGAATTAGCAAAAGGAACAGTTTGTTTGAGGTAATTTACGCACTTTCATTTGAAAGTCTCTGCAAGTATTTTTGTTTATTAGTTTGTTTATTAACTTGAAGACTCTACGTGTGTTTCATCTCTCTCTAAGTTTGTCAATTATGTCCTTGTGACTTACGTTATTGGCCCCTACTCCCTATCAATAATGCAGAAAATAACAAATCAATGAGCATTTAACACATTTATATTTATTTTCCTTTGCCTTTGCTTCCCTAGATTATTAATACTGCAAAAACTATCTCTATCAGGCTGGAGGAGAGTAACAATGGAGAAAAAACTGCAAAGACATTTAAGGTTCATGCTGATCAGGGTCACAAATCAGCTTCAGTTGCACAGGGCGTAAAGTCTGTTCGGTTTAATTGTGATATTGGTACATCTTCAATACAGAAAATATCACCTGAACTTGCTTATGAAGCCTCTAAGGATCTTGGAGCAACTAGCATTGGTAAGATCTCGAAGCGTGACCCTTACCCAACCCCACTAAGACTTAATGATGAGATGCAGACTCCTGGAACCGTTTTTTCTGCATTTCAAGAAGGTGTGGCAGGAAAGAAAAACCGGATCAGATCTCAGTATGTGAAGGCAGTTCTAAATCCTCCTGCATATTCAAATCAGTGGCAGGAGATGACTACTGAAGTTTCGAAACTCGGCAAACCATCAGTTGAACTGGATGAATCACTTGGGGAGACTGAGACAGGGCAATCAAATGTGAATAATCAAGATGAGAACAATCACTCTACGTCACAAGAGAATGAGTTATATATCCAAAATCTAGAGGATCGGCCTATTGTTGGATTGGTTGCTGCTCACTGGAATGAAGATGAAACATCTCGTATGTCTCCAAAATACTGGGATGGCAATGGCATACCAAATTCAACAAGTAAATACAAGGAGGTCAGTCATTCTACATTTTATTTTTTACATTCCATAAAAATTCTTGAACTTTTGAACTCACCTTGTACGGTTGAAGGGCAGGATCTAAGTATTTACATTATTAAGTTAAAAATACTATTTCCATCTTGTCAAGATATATAATGAGTCTATCGGCTGAATGTAAACAATGCATTGCATTGGTGAATAATCAGAGCAGCAGCAGTACAATTCGTATTAACCAGGAATCTATTTTCCACCCTCCTGTTTTTATTCGTCCATAAAATTGTATATACTTCTAAATAGACTAAGACATCTCATCACTATCTAGGTATAGCTTGTGGGATGCTATGAAATACAAACCATTAAACCCATCCAATAGACTCATAGTATCTGGTCACCGACCTTGAACTCCAATCCCCTCACATGCAATTGGAGTTTTAGTTGTCTTCAAGAAACTTAACTAAAAGCATGAATACATTGTGGTTATATACAGGATCAGAAGGTTAGCTGGCACTCAACACCATTTGTAGAGAGGCTGGAAAAAGCACTTTCTGATGACCCTATAATACCTCAGAGGCAAGGCATTTCACTCTTATCGCTAGCTTCAATATGGTTCATTTTGAACTCGAAAGAAAAACTCAAACAGTAAAAATTTAGCAGCAACTTATAGAAGTTTGTCGTTTTTCGTTTTCAGGAAGCCTGGAAGTGGAAGCAGGTCACCAACTGGGATGAGTGGTCTGGAAGAATCTGACACTGCTCTCTCCAAATTGCAATCTTCAGTAAATATCAAGTCCATTGCTTCATGCTGAAGCAGGATGATCATGATGCCATAGTTGCAGCGAGCTCGAACAAATGAACATCGCTAAATGCAGAACTTCAGGCTGAAATTTGGAATTCGATTCTAACCTCTGGCTAGCAGCGGTTTCAGCAAGTCTCTTTTCTATTCATTTGGATACACAATCCATTATTAGTCAATTTACTACTTGTCGGCACTTCTATGTTTGGTGAAACTTAAAATATACTCATACAACTGAAGCTGTTTAATTCTCAGTGAGATAAGTGTTTTACTACCTACTACAATTGATATTACTGACGAAAATATCTTCTCGAGTGAAGTATCTTCTCTTTGATATTGAGTCCATGTAAAGGAATATATACGCTTCGATATATGTTAATGTAGGCCCTTTTCGAGATGCATTAGATTACTAGAATTGGATTTTAAAGTAAAATGACTATGCATTATATTACAAAATCCCCACGTAACATACTCTTCATATCACGTATAAGCAATTATATGTCATCGTATAACATGTGGTCAGCAACAACCATGAACCTTGAGCGAGATAGCGAGACGAGGTACAAAAAAGCTAGCTCACACACCACTGACACCAATAGCAATTGCCACTTCATCTAGATGGCTTGAATATTTGACAGGTTTGTGTTCGTTTAGTCGTTACCAGTCTTCATCAATCTTGAAGCTGGATTCTTGTGCAGCTGAGCTGATTTGATGGCATCTCAGTCTTCTGTGAACAAAAGTCTTGAAGATGTAGAACTCTCTTGTATGATTGGCTCTTCGGTCGATTTGTGATTTATATCGCTCTGCAGCATCCACTGTGGAGATAACACTTAAAGTTTGCCCTCAGCACAGGTGAAGCTTAAGATCATTCAACACTTAACTCATACTAGCTTCATCTGTATGGTCATGATAGATATACCTCACTCCCTTTGGATTGTCAACTCCGGCACGTCTTCTGACATGCAAAAGAATCAAGGTTCTGTAGTGAACATTTTGCAACTATGGAGAGAAAGTTCGGTGGTTGAAAAAAATTGAAGTACTTGTGCTGAATCAACAGCTAGGCTTAAACCTGTCGCCCCTTGAACAACAAATGAGAATAAAGAATCTGATTCCATGTATCAGGGACCCCAGGTAGACACCAGTGGCTGCAATCTTGAGCCCCCGAAGAGTAACTATTTCGAGTCATGCTGCCATATATTGACGGATGACCATCTATCCTATAATCTGATAACGTAGTTATATTCAGATAAGTAACTGGGGTTCGCATTTGGCGTATGATTGCTTCAACAATGTTGATTCTTCCAGGGTAGTCTGGGTTAGTAATGGCATCCAAGGGTCTTAAACCATTTTTGCAGTGGCCGCCATTGTACCATTGACCTCCACTGTCCAACACAATAGAAGCTAATTAGTACTGAATATACTACCAGATATGATTTACCCAACATTTTGCCAAAGATTATCAGTTTAACACACTAACCTGAAATGTGATGGAGAAGAACTCCTGAAGAATACTTGGGTCCGTGAACGAATATTTTTATCAACCCAAGATGCCCAAGTCAATAGAGATCTTTGGAATGCATCCGAGACATCAAGACGAGGAAGAACCTGATCCTTTTCCTGGAAGTAATTAATCCTACAATTTTGAATCGCAATTTACATTTCTGATTTCGGCAAGTCCTCCTTGTACTCGACTAAAAGTGGATATGAGATTGAATTATAATATTACACAAGTTTGGTTAGGGATGTAAAGAAGTTTTAGATGTCAAATATTATAGAAGGACCCTGAAATCTGTAACATTCTAATCAACGAGAAGTGACAGGCAGTGTAAGTCTAACAGATACTGTAATAGATATCAAAGCAAGATATAATCATGTGATCGTCAAATAGCTTTTCTACATACTCATTCTTATGCAGCACTTACCCTGATTTAGTCTTATGATGGTTCCACCAATGAGCTGTATTAAAGACAAGAATGTCAGCTCCTCTCCATCGCGATGACCCTTTATCAATTGTATCAATGCGCAATGTCTGCACCCTTTTCTTGCCAACTCTCGCTTTACTCTCATGAACCAAGAAATGTGTCACATAAAACTCAACTGTACACTCGTAATCCTGCAAATCACAACACCGACAGTCAATTCTTGTTAGTTTTCACAAACAAACATAACGCGTTCTTGTTTTCTTCGGATTTACCACAAACTTGAAGCTGTAATTTCCTTTCCCTTTCGTAATTCTCCTCCTGTGGGTCTCATATGCCTTCTTTGGATCTTTGATTGCTCCCATTAACAAACAGAGCAAAGACTCCCATTGATTTCTGTTAACCGAATCTCCAACAAAAACTAATCTCTTCCCTCTAATCATTTCCAGCATCTTAGTTGCATTGAACCTATGGCACCACAATAAAATCATTTTTTTAGTAAACTGCGATATGTCATGTAACATTAACCTGCTGCCTCAATGCCTTTGGGAGGCTACCACCTAAGAGGGGTAAAGAGGATCGGATAAGTCATGTAAACTGGCCTAAAAGACAGCAAAAAACGCATACCTAGGGAGGTCACAATCATGAGGTTGCCACCTCCATTTCATATAGTCTTTATCCAGTCTTCCATTGGCCTCACAATTGAAGCCTTCATCAATAAACGGGCAACTAACATTTGTATATAAAGGGTAGCTTTCATCAAAAACCCACTTCCCTCTTGCAAAATCACAACCTTTCCCATTCTTCTTCTGATTCTTAACATTCACCGAACTCGAAAACTGTTCAGACAAGCTACTAGTGTTGTTACTATATATACCAGCACTAGTACCTGTTACATTTACCTCCTCAGCATCATATTTCTCAACAAAATACGCGATTTCTCGAGATTTTCTTGAATTATTAGCTTCAATAAATGAAGTACCTACACCATCTACAAAAACATTCATGCTTTACAACTGAAGCAACTTTTTTTTTGTGAAAGGATATTATACTGAAAGTAAATCCTACACTATAACGGGCGCAAAAGCATTGGCTTTTATTAGGATACCTTGCCGGGACTCGAACCAAAACCTACAATTGTGGAGGCTGGGTCGATAACACTACGACAAGGCCATGAGTTCAACTTAAGCAACTTTATAGTCCAAAATGTCCAATAAGTAAAAGATTCTTAGTTCAATAATCATTAATAGAGATTTTTGAGACTTTTGGGATCTTCCCATAAAAAAGCATCCCCATAAAACAAATAAGACAATAAAATAATTTATTACATAATAAGATATTGTCCAAAATGTCACCTTTGGTAACTTCATCTTCAGCTGCAACTTCACTATTCTCACTTTCCTTTTGTGGGCCCTTTTGGGTATTCAAAATTGATGGTTTAACTTCAGTTAATGAGAGATTTCCAGTTTGACCAATTACAGTTAAGGCTTGAAGGTTATTCAAGTGAAAGTTAGTGTCTTGATTGAAAGAAGGGGAAAGTTTGAGGACCCAAATGAAAAAAAATATGAGAAAAGTTGAAATTATTGTGAAGGAAAACATCAAGAATCTAGTGTTCTTGATAAGGAAACTTTTCTTCAACTCCATATTGAGTTGAAAGAAGGAAAGGTGATAGAAACTAGTCAAGAAATGGTGGTTAAGATTTGGTTTTGCATTATTGTTGGTTCATACAAAATACATTTTATTTAATTTTTTTTTTATTAAAATTTATCTTTAAAAAAATGCCCTTTTCATTTTGATGGAGTTAGGAGAACTGGGGAAGAAACCGATGGAAAATGTTCCAACAATTGTCAGTTGTCAGATGACATGTGGCTTATCTGTAAATCACTTGGAGGAAATCAGGAACAAGTAAATTAATATGTTGCGTTTGGTGGACAAAAATGGATTTCAAAGGGGCAATACTACACATATACCCGAATAGTGCTAGTTGGAGCGGTGAAATTATAATTTTATCCTCTATCGAACCTTTTTAATTATTATACTTTTAAATAAGGGGATAAAATAATAATCTCACCCCTAAAATTCATTATGTTGATAAGAATAAGTTAATATATATAAATAAATATTTGAATAAATTAATAAGTTCAAAATATAAAATAATACCAAAAAATGACATTGCATATTTCTTTCAAATATATATTTTAAAATAATTAGATGTAATTGCGAAATTATATTGTAATATTTTATGAATTTCAAAGCAACACAATAATAAAGTAAGTTTTAATAGTATTATGATATACTTAATTTCAAATACTATTATTAATTTAATGATATTCTTCAAAACAATTCATATTGAAACATTCATTAAAATTATGTTTTTAAGAGTAATTAGTATAATACTCTTTTGAACTATTTAATATTTTGAATTTGAGCCACATAAATATATCTTATTATAAATTCATATGAATTTCAACTATTTTAATATGCTTTAATGTTTCCTAAAATATAATTTTATATTAACCAAATCTATCATATATATTGACCAAATACACCAATTTATAAATTTCATGTATAATATTAATATATTTAATATAACAAATATAAATTTGGTGATTATATAATTTATATAATATATAATAATTTAATATTATATGTAATATATTTATTATAGTGTTAATAAATTATTGGATTTCAATATTTATACAATATAGTGAACTAATGCTACTTGATTGAGTATAATGAGTTAAGACAGTACATGGGAAAACTGCATTAGTTAGAGAATGCAATGAAATCGTATTGGTTAGTGATATGGAAGAATTGACTTGGAGAGTTAACTTAGGTATTTGATAAAATTTTGCTCTATCATAATCAAAATTACTCTGATAATATTGCCAACGAAAACATATTACTAACTGGCAAACTAATTTATTCAATTAATTCCATCTTATTCTAGCCTACCAAACACAACATACCAAACACAACAGTATTCAGATATTGCATCGGTTTGGTATACAAACATCAAATTTGCAATATCTTCAATCCATTTTAATATTAGATTTCTCACTTTTCGAGGCATAAATTTTAATTATTAATAATTTTGTATATATATTATAAAAGTATTTTTTAAAATAAATTTAAATGATATATATCAAATTTATATCATTAAGATTAATAAATAAAAAATAATTTATTGTTCTTATTTAACTTAAAACCTCAAACGTTTTATTAAATTGCAAGAGATATAAACAAATACTACTAATTAATATAATACAATTCTGATGTATAATTCAAACAATCATGCAATCAAAATAATTAGATTTAACATATATATAACAACTTGATGTTCATCTTGATGATTCAGAGACAATTTAACACTACAACTAACCTAAGAATACAGATTGTTTAATGTAAGGATTGATAATTTCTCTAAAGTTGCCAAACGAAAAACGAGCTTTTTCATATATGATACACTGGATAGATATACACAATATAGATCCTATGATAACTGCTACAACTGCTACTCCTAATAAACAGGAAACTACTTGATCATGGGATCATTATTGGCAACTACAATATGTAAATATAACTACTTTTACATACGTGTATGCATGCAAATACATGCACATGCATGCATACTGTCCTAATATAATCCTAACAACATACTTTAACATCCTCCCTTAATCTTTCAGAACACATTCCCAATTCCCTCCTGAATTTGAGAAACGGATTTTTTTTCAAAGGTTTTGTCATGATGTCAGCTGTTTGATGAAATGTCCCACAGAATGTCAGTGCAATTTCTTTGGCCTTGCTCAAATTCCTGAGGAAATGAAACCTCACTTCTATGTGCTTGCTTCTACCATGCATGACAGAATTCTTAGACAATTTGATAGTGGAACTATTGTCACATTTGATTTCAGTGCAAGTATCTACTTTGTGTCCAATCTCCTCAAGCACTCTCTTCATCCATATAGCCTGGCAAGCACATAAGGCAGCTGCTATGAATTCAGCCTCAGTAGTAGATAATGTCACCACAGGCTGCTTCTTGGAGCTCCAGGCCACTGCACCACCATTGATAATGAAAACATACCCACTGGTGCTTTTCCTATCCAGTTTATCCCCTGCAAAGTCACTATCTGTATAAGATAACATTTCTCCTCCATTGATTGATCTCCTGTAGTAAATCCCCAAGTCTGTACTTCCTCTGAGATATCTGAGCACCCTTTTAATTAATTGCATATGATGCTCAGTAGGTCTGGCCATAGCTCTACTCAGAAAGCTCACTGCAAACATCAGGTCTGGTCTAGTAGTGGTGAGATACATCAGACTCCCAATGACTTGTTTGTATAAAGTGACATCCACTGGTCTGCTTACTGTCTGTACATCCTCATCAAGTGAACCAGGTGTCAGAGGACATTGCACAGCATTGCACTCCTTCATGCCAAATCTGTCAAGGACATCTTCTGCATATTTCTTTTGATTGATAAAGATGTCTCCTTCCAATTGCTTAACTTCAATACCTAAGAAGTAATTCATACTTCACAAATTAGTCATGTCAAATACATTGATCATACTTTGCTTGAATTCTGCCATCATGCCTGGATCATCACCTGTAAATATCAGATCATCCACATAAACATTCACTATTATGATATTACCTTTCTTATTTCTTTTAGTAAACAATGTGTGTTCATTTTCTCCATTGATGAACCTTTGCATCAGAAAGTGTGCTTCAATCTTGAAAAATCAAGCCCTGGGTGCTTGTTTAAGGCCATAAAGAGCCTTATGCAGCTTGTATACATGATCTTCTTTTCCTTTAATCTCAAAACCTGTAGGTTGAGCAACATAAACTTCTTCCTCAATCTCTCCCTACAAGAATGCAGATTTGACTTCTAGCTGAAATATTTTCCACCCTTAATGTGCAGCAGTACTGAGAATCATTTTCACAGTATCCATTCTTGCAACTGTAGCATAAACCTCAGTGAAGTCAATTCCATATCTCTGTGAATAGCCCTTAACAACTAACCTTGCTTTGTGCTTGATAATGTGTCCTGTTTCATCAGTCTTGGTTTTGTATATCCATTTAACTCCCACCTTCTTCCCATATGGTAGAAGTTTAACCAAGCTCCAAGTGTTATTCCTGTGAATTGAATCCATTTCATTCTGCATAGCCACTTTTCATTTCTCTGACTTGCAAGCAGTTTGATATGAATCAGGGTCTTCTATGGCATAGTTAAGCACAAAGTGTGTTTCTTCATTACTTAATTCATCACCAGTAATGAAGTCAGTCATCCATACAGGTTGACTGATAAGCCTTCTTTGTCTTCCAGGATTGTTGGAGGTAGGAGCATTGGCATCTGTACTCCCGGAATCTGCACTTTCTGCATTTCCAGGATTGTTGGAACTGGAATCATCAGTGTCCTCCCCTCCTGAATTGTTAGAAGTGTCACCTCCTGAATTGTTGGAAGTGTCATTGATTTCAGCAGTATTTTCTCCAGTACCTGGATCACTCCATTCCAGTACTTCTTCAGTGATTTGTGTAGCCAGTTGACCCCAATTCCATTGTTTCTGTTCTTCAAAGATCACATCTCTACTGACAACAATTTTCCCATACTGCACATCATACATCCTGTAACCTTTGGTGCCTTCATTTATCCCCACAAAATTGCATAACTTGCTTCTACTGTCAAGCTTGTCTCTCCCTACTTTTGGAACATGAACATGACCTAGTGAACCCCACACTCTAAGGTGTTCTACAGTTGGCTTCCTCCCGTTCCAAGCTTCATGAGGAGTCATGTCTTCAACTGATGAGGTAGGACACCTATTCAAGACATAGTTGGCCTAGAGTACAGCTTCAGGCCAGAACTTCTTAGGCATATCCTTGGCAGCAAGCATTGATCTCACAACATTTATGAGACTCCTGTTCTTTCTTTCTGCCACCTCATTCTGTCGGGGTATGTAGGTTGTAGTTAAATGCCTCTTGATACCTTGATTTAGACAGAATTAATCAAAGCTGAATTGAATTCCCCTCCTCTATCTGTCCTAAAACATTTTATCTTATGATCAGATTCATTTTCTACCATATGAGTGAAATGTTAGAATTGCTCAATAGCTTCTGACTTATGACTAAGTAGAAACAGCCAACATTTCCTACTGTAATCATCTATAAAGGATAAGAAAAATCTTTTTCCACTATTAGAGACTGACTTATAGGACCACAAATGTCAGAGTGAATTAGTTCAAGGGGCTTACTTGCTCTCCATGAAGCCTCCTTAGGGAGTGAATGCCTGGTCTGCTTCCCAATCAAACAGCTAGTGCACAGGGAGTCCACATCATTTTGTATTTATGGTATACAAGTGATCATGTGTTTGCTATATAGCTTGTGTAGTCCTCTGTAGTTTAGATGAGCCATCCTTTGATGCCATAATTCAGTCTCTTGCTTAACAGATGCTTGCAAACACTCCACTTCCAACTGACTTGTGAATTGAACTTCTGGTATCATCATAAACATCCTATTAGCTCTCATAGAGGTCTGCATGATTTCACCTCTACTAGGATGGATTATATTGCATTTTCCATCTTTAAATTCTATGTTGAGGCCCTTTTCTTGTAGTTGTCCAACACTTAGGAGATTAGTTTTTAGTTCAGGAATTAAATACACATCACCTATGGCATATACAATGCTGTTCAGTTTAATTTTGACCACTCCTTTCCCTGCTACATTTAGCCTAGAATCATTTCCAAGTTTGACAGAGTGGTTGAACTTTCTATCCAGGCTGGAAAATAATGCTTCTATTTTGCACATGTGATTAGAACATCCAGAGTCCAAGTACCACTTCTCAGCTAATCCAGAATTAAACTGTTCATCACTTTGAGTCATCAATAACATATCATCTTCCTTTTCCAGTTTTGCAAAGTTGATATGCTTCTCTTGTGTTGGACACTCATATTGAAAATGTCCCATCTTATGACATTTGTAGCATTCTATGTTTGATTTGTTGAATGTATGTCTCCCTCCTCCTCTGCCTTTCCTGTAATTCTCCCTTCCTCCTCTTCCTCTATAACTTGAACTAGATCTGTCTTCCACTCTTAAAGTCTGATCCTCCTCTTGTTTAACAAATCTCAGGAACTTCCTCTCATGGAGTGTTAGTCTACTGTGCAAGTCATCAACAGTCAGTTTTCCAATATCTGAAGACTCTTCAATAGATACACATACATATGTGTACTGACTAGTTAATGTTATCATAATTTTCTCCACTAACTGCTTATCAGTCATGTTCTCACCATTAGACCTCAAGTCATTTGCAATTTTGTTAACTTTTGCAAAATAACTGTCTATGGTGTCACTTGATTGCATTTCAAGCAACTCAAAATCCCTCTTAAGAGCATTACAATTTGCTTGTTTCACCCTCTCATTTCCTCCAAATTTAGTCTTCATGGCATCCCATATTAATTTGGAAGTTCTTCTATCAAGCAATTGCTCGAACACTTGTCGATCAATTGAATGAAACAGGTAATTCTTTACCTGATGATCTTTGATCATATCTTCTTCCAATAACTGCCTCTGTTGAGCAGTTAATGTGTCATCTTCCTCGGACAAACTGACTCCATTCTCCACAATCCCCCAGAGCCCCCCTGGCCCTTAATAGATTCTCCATTAACTCACTCCAATGATCGTAAAACCATTGAAGTGAGGTATGGAAGTAAGAGTTTTGTCATCCGCCATTGTTGTTCCTCACTTTCACCCACTCAGATCGTTGTAGCTCTGATACCAAATGATGATTCAGAGACCATTTAACACTACAACTAACCTAAGAATACAGATTGTTTGATGTAAGGATTGATCATTGCTCTGAAAGTTGCCAAACAAAAAACGGGCTTTTTCATATATGATACACTGGATATATATACACAACATAGATCCTATGATAACTGCTACAACTGCTACTCCTAATAAACAGGAAACTACTTGATCATGGGATCATTATTGGCAACTCATAACTACTCCTACATACGTGTATCCATGCAAATACATGCATATGCATTCATACTGTCCTAATATAATCCTAACAGCATACTTTAACACATCTACCAAATTAAAATATGCATTAGTTTCAATTGGGTTAGATGCAAAAAAAGTTTGTTCTTGTATAAGTCTTCAACTATATCATATTTAAAATAAAAATATATACCACTAACATATTAAATTGAATAATAATAAAAACACAACATACATGATAATCTCTTGATATATTATTTCTTATAGTTATGATTTTTGTTCGATGATATAAAGCCTAGCTAGCATTCAATGAGATGATAAGAAGATTCATAAGTTGTTTGTCAAAATATGTCTGATGAAAATATTAATTATCTAATCAATCTTGTTACATATTGAGGGATAAAAAAGGAAATTCCTCTAAATTTGAAAGTTCCCACCATAAATTTTAGATATGCTATTCAAAATTCAAGCAATTATTGAGTCAATCGAATACTCTAGTGAAAAATGTTCTTATAACTGACCAGAAGATGTTGGGTTCCAAATTCATCTTTATCGCTAATTTACAAAAAAGAAAAAGATTCAAGCAATTATTATTTACTACTCCCTCCGTCCCTAAATCAATTTATTTTTTATTCAAAGGTTGAAAGGCAAGTTGTGTTTTCAAGTAAGTAATAATATTGAAGTTATTGAACTACAAAATAGATTAAGAATGAGTTTTAAATTTAAAATAAAAGAATTACCTTACAAAAATTTATTGACATCTTATGAGAAAATTTACAATTTATTCGTAAGTTATTTGAGTCATATACGCGCTTTAAAAGATATAATTGTTAAAAATTTTAAAAATATTTATATATTTGAAATATTAGTTTTAATGTTTGATGAATAATAGGGAACTGCTAAAGCACAAACATAAAATAATAGTGCCAAAAATAAGAAAATGGCAGTTACGAGTAAATTATAGGATGAACGAGTTTACATCCGCTTGACACCCATGAACTATTCTAACATGTTGAAAGATATGAACCACTAAATAACTGAATTGATATATTCAATACCCCATTCTCGATGATCTTATAACTTCATAGTAACGAGTAATATTTGTGCTTTATTTGTAACATTTTCAATTGAATTTACACCCAGAAAACACCATTTTACGATTTGAATTATATATTATCCCATAACATTGTCCATTTTTGCAATAATAAGAAAAATCAAAAGAGGTTGAAAAAATGGGTATAGAAGAAGAAGAAGAAGTTGTAATGGCGATGGATGATAAGGCGAAGAGAATGAGAGATCTGTTATCAAGCTTCTACTCATCAGACGACAATGCATCGTTCAGCCCCACCTCCCCCTCCTCCCGATTCGCCACTCTCGACACCATCAACACCTCCTCCTTCGACCCCGATCAGTACATGAATCTTCTCGTAACCATCTTCGATCACACATGTTAAATTTTGATCGAACGTTTGGAAATTTTAATCTATGAAATCTACCAATCGAATTAAAAACACATGTAATAATGTCACTTGCTCAATTGAAGGGTTGAATCTATATTATTATTATTTGTTGTCACCTAATAAGTAATTATTGATTGAGGACTTGAAGTGCATGATCACTAACTTTTAGTTCGATGAATGTTGTGAAACATGTATGATTGAATGAGCTTATGCATAGGTTCATAATTCGAATATGGAGGGACTACTTAAGAGACATCTCGAGATGGCTGCGGAGATGCAAAATCTGGATACAGATTTGCAAATGCTAGTTTATCAAAATTACAACAAGTTTATCTCTGCTACAGACACTATTAAAAGGTATATGTTCTTTTTTTTTGTTTTTTTTATTACTCTTCATAAGATATTTTACTAGTTTTGTTTTATTATATAGGATGAAGACTAACATTGTTGGAATGGAGTCAAATATGGAACAGCTTCTTCATAAGGTGAGTAGTGTTTGTTTTAATAGTGTCTATAATGCATTCCTTTTGTGACGGGGTCCTGAACGGCTACTCGAAGAATGTGCACTATCGAGGTGATGCAAATCTATAATGCTTGTTAAAATTGGTGTCAGATAACTTCTGTTCAATCTCTAAGTGATGGGGTCAATACTTCTCTTTTCGCGAAGAGGGAGCACATAGAGAAGTTGCATCGCTCGCGCAATCTTCTGCATAAAATTCAGGTACTCTGTGAAGACGCGGACCTCAATTACCTGAGCCTGTTGGTGAATTATATGTTAGAGTTTCAATTTTTTGATAACTATAGATCATACTGAAGTAATAGTGATTATATGAAACATTGTACGGCCATCCGATAGGGAGGCAGATGACATATTGTTCTATTGCTATGCACATTGTCAATGGAATCGAGCATACCATTCTTTACCAGTATTTGCTTGGAGATATGTGAATTATGAGATTCTACTTTTTTGGAAAAGAGCAGTTTATATATGATCTACCTGCAAGACTGCAAAAGTGTATACAAACGGAATCTTACGCTGATGCTGTGAAGTTTTATACTGGATCGATACCAATATTCAAGGTTGGTTAGCATAGTCCTGCAAAGCGTATCTCGGTTCATTTGTTGTTCTTTTACCTACTCACTTTTTATGGTTGTCCGCAATTTTTACTTCTTTTCCTATTCTCATGACCAGGCTTATGGTGACTCGTCATTTCGTGACTGTAAGCGGTCATCTGAGGAAGCAGTTGCTACTATTATAAAGAACCTACAGGCACTGTCTTCGATCCAATCTTCCTTCTCTATAAACAATCATTTTTGTTTTGATGTTCCTCTGATCTCATTATCCCTCTACTTCTTCTGTGCATCTTAATACATGACCGCGTTTCTTTAGTAATTTACTTATAAAGATTGTGACCTGGATCAGATCGATTCTTCTTTAATCTCTATGCGTGTGCCTAACTTATCCTTTCTCATCTCACATGTCCAGACTTTTTGAAATCCCATTTGCAGTTGTATGCAATGAATTAGGTGCAAAATACGAAACAAAATATCATCAGAAGACGAGAGTTTAAACATGGTAGAATCCATTTAAGATTGTTTTATTAATTTTTTCAGGGAAAAGTATTTTCAGATTCTGAATCTATACAAACAAGGGCTGAGGCTGTATTGCTCCTGAAGAAGTTGAATTTTCCGGTTTGTCCGTAGATCCTTCTGTTA
This sequence comes from Echium plantagineum, assembly GCA_003412495.2. NCBI lineage: Eukaryota > Viridiplantae > Streptophyta > Magnoliopsida > Boraginales > Boraginaceae > Echium > Echium plantagineum. The sequence goes on along the minus strand of CM016563.1, from coordinate 32,341,702 downwards.
CTAATAATAATCAATATTACTTGCTTTCACACTGTATTAAAGTGAGAGTTGGATAGAATATGTGATTTGGTTTGCTCATTTCAAGTCGTGTACGTTGAAGTATCTTATGAGGTAGAATATGAAGTCAGTGAGGTGGCATGTTTATGCAAACATCAACGTTCGTCCAGGGTTATTTATCTGCAAAATTTTTAGTGACTTTGAGATTTACATTACGATTTGATCATGCTATACGAAGTTATTCATATACCACTATTCTATCATTATTGGAACACAGCTCCAGGCTGCAGTGTGTTTAAGAAGAATTTAAACTTAATTTATGAAGTCGCTGCTAATTGTGAACTTTTATTATTTATAGCATGAGATCTGCATAAATTTCCACGCACCAAACTTCCAAGGCATGAAAAACCAATTGACTTTGTGGAATGCACAAAAAACAACCGACTGCGTGGAATGCACAGTCAGTCGCTTATGTTCGAAGGGGCCTTGGATAGTGGTGCGTGGAAACAGTTCTTACCCATTAGGGTTATGGCGCACTAACGGGAATTCCTGGAAATTTCTTCATGGGGACCCTTTATCTACTCAATGTCCGCACTAAGATTAGCTAATAGTATTCGACCTCTTGGTAATGCTATCATTGCAAGTGTGGAGATTATATACTCTTGATAAGTCATAGCATCACACACATTGTTGATAGGTTGACAGTTTGAAGCTTAAATTGTTCGAGAAGTTAAAGCAGTTCCTGTCAGACCTTCATCTAGAATCTCAGGAACTTCCCCTCACGAAGCCTTCGAATAATGTGAGTGGCCTACTTCCTCTCCTCTTGAAAGTCCTGAGCAATAAGTCGTGAGTAGCTTCATGTAACTCTTCAGCTTTATCTAATAAGCTAATCATATCATTGGCCATCAAAATTCAGGAATCTATTCGAGAATTTGCTGAAGTTGTTCGAGCTTATGGAGCTATATTTCCTGATTCAGAACAGCAACTCTTTAAACTCGCTCAAGACTTGATAACAAAGTATGATACTCCACCCCCCCCCCCCCCCCCCCCGACACACACACACCCAAAACATACTCAAAGGCCCGTAACAGAAGAACTGGTTTATGCATAATTATATGAGGTCCCGGTTTGGCATTGGTTTTGTAGTTGATAATATTAGAAAAATGTAATATTTTAAATTTAAAAAATCTGGCTAGACTAATTCAAAATAGTTTCTTCTTTAGTTTAATCACTTATGCAGTACAAATAATTCCAAAAAAGTCCGGAATCTCTGATGAGATGCCATTGGAGGATAAGTAGATGCCTTACAATTTTTCCGTTGTTCTGACTTTGTTTAATCAGACAATTTGAGGGAATTCACAATAACTTGAAGAAGAACCTTTCGTCTACAGATGTTTTAGCAGTACTTAGTAAGTTACCTTTTTCAGTTAATTCGGCATTGTTTACTACTATTCTTATGGTCCAGAAAATGCTACTTCTTGAAGTTCTTTATTTGCCATGCTTGCTTCAATAAGGGATGAGAGAAATCTATAATGTAATCAACCATAGTTATCATGACTAGTCACTGACTCCACTCTATCTGCATCAGTTGCGTAATTACCTTCTGATATTTGAATACATAAATACTGGCACATGACCTCTTCAAGTTGCCTCGATTCCTATTTTTTAGCAAAAAACATCTTCTTCTATATCGCTGATCTATATTAATTTGATTATGTAGTTCGTTTTGTTGTAGTTATAACCTTGATTCTCTAATTTTCTTCTTCACTGTGCAGGAGTTATTTGGATGGATGTGCTCTTAATGGATGAAGTGCTCCCTGAAGCCTTTCTGTCTGAGTTTTGTTTAGAGGTATATGTTTGTCGTGTTTTGTTTTTATATTCTTTTTTATGGTAAATCTATGTCCCTCATGTGGACTGTGATGACCCCATCTGCTCTTTCCAGGCTACTCGTGTTGCCATCAAACAACACATTGCTAGCACATTTAGTCACCTACTACATGACGTATCAGGTCAGCCTCTATTGTTATGAAGTCAGTGCTCTTACGGGTACTTATTGTACAAGACCGAACAGATGAACACTACTCCCACCATCTAGGGGATGTTTACACTTGCAGAACGTTTCATGTGAAATCAAACTTGTGTCTTAAACTTATTTTTCCCCCATTTTTTAAACTAAAACAAAGGACCAATTTAGTCATTGCTAAATAAGGAAAATGTTCGTACGAAGAAGAGGTGGAGTATATAATAGGTTGTATATTTTAGTTTTCAAAAAAAAAGTCTCAGTGAAAGAAGCAGTCTTAACACAGATTAAAAGAAGGCCAAGCAACTGACTGAAGCAGCCTAAAACTATATATACACACAGACACAAATATTTTTTTCGTATCAATTTTTTGAATCTTCTTTCGGTTTAGGGGATTGCCCATATGGTTTCTTCATCTGTAATGGAATGCATAATATCACAAAACCATTGACATTCCTCTTAATTTTTTAATATCTTCTTCTTTTACCACTTTTAGAAATCCTGGCAAAAGTGGGAGCAAACGATGGTAAAGAGGCAGAACCTTCTCTAGCAGCTGCCTATCAGGCCAGTAAGGATTTATTGCTCCAACGCAGTGTAGACGTTTTACTGGTAAAATATGAGATGCTAGTCGAGTCATTTTTTAAGATTTTGACTAAAAAGTAGATCATCGCTGATGGCAATGATATCGAAAATAACAATGATATCTACTAATGGATATGTGAGTTTGGAGTTTGGACTTTGCTTTAAGAAGTTGTACATATAATAGTTTATATTATTATGCACAGCATAAGGTGTTACTCAGGATGTAACATGATGCATTTTGGTTCCTACAATAACCCGAAACTAATCTGGTTTCCTAATATTTTTATACCACTGTCATAGGATATGTATTCTAAGTAATCTATTTACATGACTTAATTAATTGTAGCTCCATGAGCTGGTATGTTACGATTCTGGTAAGGGCATATTTTCCCATGGTCTTGCGAGCTATCCTTCGAACCAGTAACTTTTATTGACTCACATATTAATACTGGTTTAATCTCTTTCTTACTTAAGGATCTGCATCAGCTACTTGAAGATAGTTTGGAGTTGCTTATAAAAATAAGAGTTCAGATATTTGGTTGGGTGAAAGAAGGATTTCACGATTTCTTTAGGAACCTAAATGACCGCTTTCTTTTGTTATCTGGGAAGAAATATGATAAGGACCTAACTTCAACCAAGGGAATGCTAGGCGAAAAAGTTCATGCAGGACTTGTACTTGTTCTGGCTCAACTCTCGATTTTCATTGAGCGGAGTGTAATACCAAAAATAACCGAGGCAAGAACTCTCATATATATATGACCAATTTCTTGTATAAATGAAGGTTCTGCTCTAGCTTGACTATCTATATATGAATTTTAAATCAGGAAATAGAAGCCTCCTTTTCTGATGGTTGGGCTCGTGGGTATGAATATGGTCCTGCATTCATCCCACAAGAGATACGCGTTGAATTTCGGTTAGCGGGTGATATGTTTTTGCAGTTGGTACAAGATCTTTCTTTTCGATTCTCCTAAAGAATCCCATAACATGCAATACTTCTTATATTTTGAATAAAAAACTCAAAAATTTCTTTCAGTATATAAGTCTCCGAACCCAAAAGATATCAGCTATCCTGAAGAAGAGGTTTACAGCTACAAATTGGATAAAGGTTCGTACAATCTTTCAGCTATATGTTGCCTATATTAATTGAGTTGATATTGATATTTCTTGCTTCGTTCGTCTGATACTAGCACAAGGAGCCCAGAGAAGTTCACATGATCCTCGATCTACTTCTTCAAGAGGTAACGCTTGTTATTAATTTCTTGTTTTCTTACATCTGTATGTTGCTTCCAGCCTCCTGTTGCATCTGTTGGATGTTTTTTTTTATATTTCCAACACCTCGTTCAAAAAAAAAGATAAAGATTCTGTAGTGTGAATCATGACATTCTTCTGTCACTGCAGTTAGAAGCAGTGCGCAGTGAAGTAAGGCAGATTTTGCCTCTAGGCATTCAGGGTAATCGTATTTTTCGTACTGCCAGCAATGGGAGCGGCAGTTCTTCTTTTAGCAATCCATTGGGAAGGTCTAACAGCCATAGAGCCAGGAGTCAGCTTTTGGAGTCGCACGTAGCAAAATTATTTAAACAGAAGATTGAAATCTTCACGAAAGTTGAACCTAATCAGGTAAATTACTTGTGCTTTTAGATAGCAGTTTCTTTTTGCAGCATGATGTGAAAGTTGAGTCTTGTTTCTGGCAGGACTCCGTTCGAAATTTTATAATCAAAACCACCCTGAAGAGTTTGCAAGAATTTGTCAGACTTCAGACGTTTAATAGAAGTGGTTTTCAACAAATTCAATTGGATACTCAGTTCTTAAGTACTACCTTGATTGATATGGTTGAGGACGAAGTCACCATCGATTTGTTGCTTGATGAGGTACTCACATAAAGTTATTTGACTTGATAGTACCACAGTATCTGATCTTTCCTCGTCTTCATTCTTTCTCTTTTCTCGCATGATCTTGACCACAATAAAATTTCTAGTCATTCGCACTATAGTTGGTCACGCGATAAGGATATGTTGAGAGGAGGGAGTATCTATTCTTATCCCTGCAACTTAACTGGTTTGAAAGTATTGTTTTCTACCTCCACTTCTTATGTCGAATATAGAAAAGTAAGTGTTAAGACTTCTACTACCTCTTCTCAAATATCTGTATACGTTGTAACAAACAAAGCGATGACAAGCGCATCTCTTGTCGTGCAGGTTGTCGTTGCTGCTGCAGAGCGATGTCTTGATCCGATTCCTTTGGAAAATGCCATATTGGACAAGCTAATAAACGCAAAATTGGCGAAAAATTCCGATCAGAGTTCAACTTCACAGTGAAGCAAGTTCATATAGTTGTAGAACACTGTTCAAACCAGAAGCAATCTTTTCATGGGACCTTCAATGATTAGCTTTGCTTTCATGAATGAAAGGGTATTTTGTAGTATATTAGCTTTTGGGTTTTTTGTTAAATGAGCTGGTGGTCATATATATGAATATAATCAATATCTCTTTAGGTTTCTACAAAAACATATAGGGTATCACACATAACTACTCCCTCCGCCCTATATGATTGGTATATTTTGAATTTTGGGTCAAACTTTTAAAAGTTTGACAAGAATTCTCATTAAACGACAAGAATTAATATAATTATGTGGGATCTTGTTAGATTCGTCTCGATATATATTTTTGAATATCAACTTTGTATAATTTTTTCGTATGTAGATAGAGAGATCTACAAATTTTGAATCGTGTTTTGTTGACCATGAAAGTCAAAATATGTCAAACTTTTAGGGATGAAGGGAGTATAATCCAACTATGTTGATCTAATTAAGCATTTACCAAAAGAAAATATATATACTAGAGATTACAGATCAAAAAATTACTCCCTCCGTCCCTAAAAGATTGTTACATTTTGACTTTTGTTAGTCAAACATTACATAATTTGATCACGAATTCCCATCAAACGTAATGAGCACAACTCTTTATTAGTTTAAGTTGAAATGGTTGTGGGATTATAGACAAAAATCAGGTCTCCACGACACTTCATATACTCCTAAGTAATAATAGTATTATTAAAAAGGACAATTTAGGCATATCGAAAAAGAGAAGAACCACCACTATCTAGCAATATCGATAGATAGTTATATTAGAAATAGTTGTTTATCAATCATTAAATTATCACAATGTATAATATATTCACAACACAAACAAAAGAGACGCCTCCTTTAATGGAAATAAAGAAAAGATAATTTTATTTGCCTCATCTCTTTCTTAATTTGTCAAGTAATTTGACTTCCGTAAATTCATTGAACCCAATTTTGTGTTATGTCATCATTCGATAAAAGAGGCGCCTCCTTTAATGCAAATAGGGGAAAGGTAATTTTATTGGCCTATCTTTTTTTAACTTGTCAATTTTGACCTCTGTAAATTCATTGAACCCGATTTTTGTTTTGTGTCATCATTCGAGTATAAAATTGGTATAATTAATATCACAAAATGAATTTACTAGAAAGTTGATTTTTGATGGATAAAATACCAAAGATCTTGACATCTTACACGTGTTTGATTTTATTGGAGGCTGAAGCGAACCCTAATTATCACTTAACATTGTTCAATTATTTTTTTTAAATTACTCAATCTTTATAAGTTAGCTTAGCTTTTAATGATTTTAGTTTATTAATTTAATTAATCCTTATAAAATTATAATAAAACCAGAAACTATACAATAAAGAGCAAAGAAAACATCATATATAACATTAAATATGCCTGAACAAGTATACAAGACATGTAATATCATAATATTATTGTAGAAAAAAAATTCTAATTTCTATTAGATTTTCTCTGATATTTTCTTAAAATAATCCTCGATGCATTCTCGTTTCTCATTCTCATCTGCACAAAAAATACAAGATTTAAAATTAAAATTATACATAAATATATTAATCATATATATACTACTTAATGGAAATAACGCAAGATATATATAAAATATATATACTACTCCCTCCGTCCCTAAATGATTTGACACATTTTGATTTTTCGTGATCAAACTTTAGAAAATGTGATCATAAATTCTCATTAAACGATAGGAAATAATAGTCATAAGAAATCATGTTAGATTCGCCTCAATTTTCTTTTTGAAATATGAACTTTTTATAATATTCCACATGTAGAATAAGAGATATTTACATTTTAAATCGTGTTCGGACCACGAAAAGTCAAAATATGCCTATCATTTTGGGACGGAGGGAGTAATGTATTAATAATATACCAAGAAAATAATGTATTACCTTGTACATTGACACAAAGATCAAATGTAACATCAATGTTGTTATAGGCTTTTCACCCATCTTTTCCTTGACACTACAACAAATTATAGATATTCATATTATTTTCTTGAGAATAGTGATAACATCACCATCACTACAACAAATTCTTGGCTTATATTTTTCGTCATTCTTTTAAGATTTATATCTTTATTATAAAAAAGAAGAACATTACTTATTATATATTGAATATTTGTGTTGATGTTAGACCTTATTTTATAGTGTTCTTATAATGTACTCATTTAGTAATTTGTATGGATATGTGAAAATGGTAACAAATATTTTTGTCATAAGATATAAAAATCTTCTATTTTGTAACGGGTATTTTAAATGCTAATAGTTTAGAGATAACATTTGCATCTAAATTTAATGATATAAAAAGTTCTATAAGATTCTTTCCTCATTCGTTTTCACGCGTTATGTTTATTTGACTTAATTAAAAAGTTAAACCGCAACCTTAATAGCCCCGTCATCCCCTGTCTTGGTGAGTCGCGAAAACTTTATCTTACTTTATTAGATGCATTTGTATCACATAATAGAAAAACCTTTATTTACATACTTACTCAATTGTTTGTCTGATCTTCAAAAGAGCATCTACTCGAAGAGATTGAGAGGGTCATTACTAAATATACCTGGATGATGTGTGATTTTATTTTTACTTATCATCTTTCATTATGCGTATTGCTAAATGTATTGATCACTCTATATGTTGTATAACTTATTGATCATTCTACATGTTGTATACCTTGTATGATCTTTTGAAGTATTTTGTAAAGAAGAAGTTCATCTTTCAATGATGAGTAACGCATGCATCAAGCTACCTGCGCCTGTTTGGCCCGATCGTTTAGCCGCTCTTTTGTATAAATGACATCTATTTTCGTACTTTATCTGAACGTATGAAGGACTTTATTTGTATATATATATGTATTTAGTTAGTCCCACCGTGAAATAAACACCAGAAGGGCACCTGTAACTAGTAATGGTTATGAATCCAATTAACTCTAACAGTACTTTCTTGATCAAACATGTCACACATGACTAACGTAGTAGTATGGCCTACCTAACTAAGGTGGTATGCAAGATATTACATTAGTTAGAGGTCTAATCAATACACATTTGATGAATAGCTGTTGCGAGTCCCCGTTAAAAAAGACGTGAATGGGGATATGAAAGGTGGTTTCTCCATGCAAATTTGCAATCAGTAGATTGTTGCCAATCTAAGCCTGAAATCAATATGAACCATTAGTCTATTTTCAAGCATTATTCCATATAAATCAGTGAAACAAAATTATGAAATGAATATGAACCATTAACTAGAAGGCTTATATATTCCGTCAAAGGCGGACCTTCTCCAACACTTTGGTTGTCTCACCCTGATTGCAGGAAAAAGTTAGCAGAACATTTTCCCATTGTCATAAGCGAAAATAAGCATTCAATCTTCTTCTATGCCACCGTTCAGGATGGAGGAAGAAGGCTTGTCTCAAAATGACTCGACAAACAATGTCGAAACAACCATAGAAGAATCACCCATCGCCACCATAACCACGGTTGAACCGCCGATCGAACCCTCCACACCCTTAGAATCACCCGCCACCACCACCGAAGAATTAATCGCCTCCACCATCACCGGAGAACCCATCGCCCTCGCAACCACCGAAGAATCACCTATCGCCACCGTCCCCACCGAAGAACCCAATGCCCCTTCCACCACAGTTGAACCGCCCAGCGAACCAACCATCACTATAGAACCGCCCATTGCCACCGCTGCCACCACCACCGAAGAACCCATCGCGTCAACCATCACCAGAGAACCCATCGCCCTCGGAACCACTGAAGAATCACACATCGCCATCGTCACCACCGAAGAACCCATTGCCCCCACCACCACAGTTGAACCGCCTAGTGAACCCACCGTCACTATAGAACCGCCCATTGCCACCGCCACCACTGAAGAACCCATCGCCGAAGCAACCACCGAAGAATCACCCATTACCACCGTCACCACCGAAGAACCCATTTTCCCCACCAATACAGTTGAATCGCCCAACGAACCCACCATCACCGTAGAACCGTCCATCGCCACCTCCACCACCACCACCAAAGAACCCATCGCCTCAACCATCACCGAAGAATCATCCATCGCCACCATCACCACCGAAGAACCCATTGCCACCACCACCACAGTTGAACTGCCCAGTGAACCCACCGTCACCACAGAACCGCCCATTGCCACCGCCAGCACCACCACTGAAGAACCCATCCCCCAAGCAACCACGGAAGAATCACCCATTGCCACCGTCACCACCGAAGAACCCATTTCCCCCACCATTACAGTTGAACCGCCCATCGAACCCACCATCACCATAGAACCGCCCATCGCCACCACCGAAGAACCCATCGCCTCAACCATCACCGAAGAACCCATCGCCCCTCTAATCACCGAAGAATCATCCATCGCCACCGAAGAACCCATTGCAGCCACCACCACAGTTGAAGTGCCTAACGAAACCACCATCACCAGAGAACCGCCCATTGCCACCACAACCACCGAAGAATCCATCGCCTCAACCATCACCGGAGAACCCATCGCTAACACCACCAACGTAGAACCCATTGCCCACACCACAACTGAAGAATCCATCACCGGAGAACCCATCGCTAACACCGCAACCAACGTAGAACCCATTGCCCCCACCACAGTTGAATCACCCATCGAACCCACCACCATAGTAGAACCATGCGTCGCTACCACCACTGCCGAAGAACCCATCTCCCCCACGACCATAGTAAAACCACCCATCGACACCCCAACCACAATAGAAGCACCCATCACCCATAACATCAATGTAGAACAACCCACCGAAACCCCAGCCACCTTAGAGCCGCCCATCAACCTCACCACCGCCGTCGAACCGCCATTAGCCCCCACCAACATCTCAGACCAATCCATCGGCCCCACCACCACAGAAGAACTACCCATTGAACCCACCACTATTACTGCAGATGGAGAAGAATCGGACAATGCAGTGGTGAAAGAGAAAAATAAGAAGAGCAAATCGGGAATATTGAGATATGCAGTAAGCATGTTTTCACCGCGCAGTAAAACAGATCAGAGGAAGAAAAAAGATAAAACCAAATCTACAAAATCTATGAAAACTGTTAAATCAATGAGTTGTTTATACCTCGAAGACGATACTCAATCTCCAATGGCCTCAGTGTCACTCCATGCATCTCCAAGGACGGAATATGGAAACTTGTGGGAGGACAATTACATCCGCACCCCGGATGCTTCATCCTCTCCCTCGACATCTTTGTATTCGAAGAAATCTGGCATGCGCACACATAAGTCAGCCGTTAATCTTCAAGAACTGGACAATCCAATGACCCGTTTTAATTCAGCAATTAGTCTTCCAGAAACAGACACTCCAATGAGCACGTATAGTTCCGCGGTTAATCTTCAAGAGTGGGATAGTCCAATGAGCCAATATAGTTCAACAAACAACCTTCAAGATCTCAACGAAGACTGGGAAAAGGATCATGATGAGGTACCTAATGGCGATGCGGCGATTGATGCAAAAGCTGAGGAGTTTATTGCTCAGTTTTACAAAGTATTGAGACATGAACAGAGTACTAGGAAACACAGACCAAGAATACAGATGGGGTGATTCATGACTTCAAGAATTGAAACAGACAAATATGCAATGGGATAATGTTGAGCTGAATATATAAGAGAGGAATATAGACTTCATATTGGTTCTCAACCAAGTATATAACTTTTAGAGAGAGCTTCAATTTGGCTACTTTTCCATGTAAAAGAAGAAACAACTTTTTTGTCATATACAACTGATATGGTTTCACTAGGTAAGGGTTAGACAAACATCCTCTCATGGGATATGATTGATAAACTTCCTAGGATTATTTGTTGTTAGCACTACATACAAATAGGTGAAGAGGTGTTATAACGTTAGTTAGTGCTGGAAATGAGTCGGGTAACCTGTTACTCGCTCGAGCACCCGGCTCGGTACTCGACTCGGAGACCGCTTGATAGTTATTAACAAGTAGAGTACGAGCACAAGGTTGTGCTAGTTTGAACTACTCGACTCGCTCCACAATACCCGGTCTGCTAATAAATGATTAAATAATTAATAAATTCAAGCTATACGTTAAAAATAATTTTCTATAATTAAGGTTTGTGCCTTTTATTATGAATATTTAAAACAATTAAGGTTCACATAATTTATTAATAATTCTAATATACCAATGTATTTTTATTTGTGTTAAATTAAATATTTTTCCCTTTTTACCTTAACGAGTCGGTTAATTATCGGGCCGGGTAATTGCCTCAACGAGACCGTAATTATTAAGTCGGTCGGGTAAATACCTTAACGAGTCGGGTAGTGTCCGACTCATTATCTTGTCAAGTCGGATTGGGTACTAAACTCGAGCTAGATACTTTATCGAGTCGAGTACTACCTGACTCGTGATCTTGTCCGGTCAGGTTATGGAGTCTCTTAAATATCGAATTCTAGAACGAAATTCCATACCATAATGAAAATATGAAAGTGTCACACACCGATAATCCACAATTTACCCCCACTCGTCCACCCCAGAGTCAAATGGGGTTTTTTGTTCATAATAATGGTGTTCCTTCATTGAATATCACAATGGGAGCTAAGATAATAATGAGAATATGATTAGATATAATTTATAAAGCTTTTTAATAATGGTCAGATTATTGTTCCTTCTTTTTTCCTGGAACATCTGACTTTTACTCATTACCAAAACAAAATAATGTGCTTAGGCTACAATGTTCTCTTCAGTTCTTCTATCTAAACTTCCATAAAATTGCATAAAATAAAATTGCATAAAATTGCTTAAGACGAGAAATGCACTCTCGAATCACTGCAATGATCTTCGTCATCAGGGCTCAAATAGCTTCAGGTGTCCATCCTCATTACTGAGCCTGAGTATCTTTTCTGCTGCAGCAACCAAAGTGTTGTCACTTTTGCAGAAAGCAAACCTTATATACTTCCGTGAAGGGGTTTCTGGGACTGAAAGATGAAGGTCCTTGGACGAATTTTGGTGAAAGAAACCGCATCCTGGTACAGCAACGACACCTGCTTGCTTGATCAATTCTTCTACTAACTCGATCTGCAATGCCAATTATACTACTAATAAATTAATGCAATCATATGGCGCCTGTGTGGTTCATCATTATGCTTGAAAAACTATGCCTACATCAACGAAGTTGTACTTACATCAGAGAGGTTGCAACTCTCGGGAAGTTCTGCAAATATGAAAAATGAGCCTTTAGGTTTGAAATTCACATTGAAGCCAACTTTTGCAAGAACGCCAATGACAAAATCTCTCTTTGATTCATAATCCTAAAACCAACCACAGATACATCGAAAACACGAATGAGATGAATATTGACATATGTATCAGTTTGTTCCATGGTTTGATAAATTCATGAGAAGACATAAGCACCAGAAAATAGCTTGCCTGTTTTAATGAATCAAAATATTCAGAAGTACTTCTTAGAGCAATCAAAGCAGCCTCCTGAAAAGGTGCTGGAGCAGAATCTGTTAATCTGATGTGGATATTCCTTATCGCAGATGCAATGCAAGCAGGCGCGATTGCCCAACCAATCCGCCAGCCTGAGATACAAAATACTAATTGAAGTTATAAATTTGTTAGACCATTATTCTGAGACTCCTTCCTGCTTAAAATCTCAATTTAACAGAAATACATGATTATTTGGAATGACATCATTAACAGAGGAAGATACTAAGACCAACCTGTTACGCTAAATGTTTTTGACAAGGATGATGTAATGATGGTCCTTTTCTGCATCTCTGGAAGTGAGGCAAGAGATATATGTTTCTCATCCTCAAACGTTATGTGCTCGTACACCTATAAGAAATGCCAGAACTTTGTTTATCTTCCATAAATAACTATACCCCAGATACTCATTTGACACCAATGGCCTTTATGTGTATCAGGGATCATTCAGGGGTAAAAGAATTAGAGGTATCTGTATTCTAGGGGGTAATGCCCTAAAACAAGTCGAAAATACATAGCGAACATAGATTTCCCTTTTTGATAATGTACGTACAAGTTAGAAGGATTATATACGGACTACGGTATATAGTAAACCTACTGAATTCTTTGTTCATCACATGCTAGCATCAATATTTATAAACAATAAAACGCAAAGGGGAAAAGGGTTACCATACTTCATCAGTTACAGCTAGGATATCGTATGACTTGCAAGCTTCAGCAATAATCTCTAGCTCACCCATGCTAAAAACTTTCCCAGTTGGGTTGTGAGGACTGTTCCACTCTATTAGTATGTTTCTAAAACTCAATGAATCAAACATATGCATAAAATAGATCGTGCACCTATAATGCCAGCGATACCTTGAACCTTTTAACTTTCACCATATCACTTAACAGAGAAGTGTGTATTAAAAAAATTTATATGAAGATGGCTTACTTGAGTAACTTCATTATCTTTGAAGGATTAAGGTATTGGGCGTACTTGCATTGCCTACATCATATCACTTGGCAGAGAAGTGTATATTAAGGACTTCGTTTGATGTCATTTTTGTAACAAACAGCCTCGTGATGTCTAATGAGAGTCCGGCAATATGCATGTAATAGAGATTAAAGAATCTTTAAGAACATACTACCACCAATTCAATTCAATGTACGTTTTCGCATCTCCGTGTCAAACTTTGACTACCAAATACTTCTTATTCATCATTCTAATAACTATAAAATTGGACTGGTCTCTAAAAATATTTTCATTAATATTAGTATTTTCTTCTAATTCTTCATGATATAATTAAAAAGTACTTGGCGTTCAAAGCTTGACATAGAAAAACGAAAACGTCAATTAAAAACAATTGGAGGGAGTTGTAATTAGACTCCTTAATACTAATAAGGGGTTTCCAATACAAGAAAACACAAAACTCCTTAGCTTCGAGATTTCTCCATTAAACAACATCATGCATTCACATAAACATTTCCTTTTAACCGGGACAATAAGTTCTCTGTTTTCAGGTTATGTAGTAGTATGATATTCCGATAAATAAAAAACAAAGTATAAATAAGTTAGAAATCTCGATACCTATTAAGAACAATAGCTTTGGTCTTGTCCGTAAAAGATTTCATCAGCTTATCACAATTTAATGTCCAGTTGGGCGGGTCAAGAGCCACGAAAACCTGCTCTAGAAACAACCATCAAACAGTACTCTTTTCTAGAACGAGTTTAACTTGTACATAAAAAGAGCTTACAGGGACACCTCCCGCCAATCGAATACACGTTTCATACGTCTCATATGAAGGATCAAACAGAATAACTTCATCCCCCTGATTGATTACTGCCAACACAGTACTACATTGTTAAACATGTTGAGTGTCGAGAACACACGTAAGTAAATCCTAGTAAGATCTTAAAACTAATTAATTGATTCAAAAACAAGAAATCAATTCATACTTGCAAACATAGTAGCTGCAAACGCTTCTGATTGCCCACACGTTATAACAATATCAGTAAGAGGATCAACATCTAAGCCATGCAATTGCTTCCTCTCATGCGCCACCAGCTCGCAGATTCCATGCACATGTCTTTCATAAAGACGAAAACGAATAAAAAAAAAAATTATCAAATACTTCCTTGCCTCCAATTCATATTTAAGTAACTGTTTACACAAAGAAAGATGACCTCGTTCCAATTTCTCGAATTAATCAATGACACTTTCTGAATCCAATATAACTCGAAGTCTCTTATCAAAGTACTTATATTACTAATTTTCTTAAACTAATTTTTGCATACATTGCTCATTCCTCAGACCCCAATGTACTTATATTACTAATTTTCTTATTAACCTAGGTATTTTTAGAGGTGTTGAGTAAATAAAATCCAATTATTTTTCGAATCATCTTCTACGATATAGTAATTCAATAAGATTAATTGAACACGCAGCTACTTATGGAATAAACACTTGGTTCGGGTGGCGTAGTCCGTCAGTTAAATCACACTATACAAACATCGTGTAACATACTCTACTTACAAAGTCAGTTAAAGCACACTACACAAACCTCGTGTAACATACTCTACTAACAAATAGTTCCAAGGGTAATTGAAGTCATGATTTTGCGATAAAAAGAAAAATCACCTAATTCACCAACTTGATTAGTCTTACGGGCATTTCGAAATTAAAAAAAAAAGAAAAAAAAGTTACTTAATTCACCAACTTGATTACTCTTACCGGCATTTTGAAACTAAAAAAAGTCAATTAATTCACCAACTTAATTACTCTTACAGGCACTTTGCAATTAAAAAAAGGTCACTTAATTCACTAACTTGATTACTCTTACGGGCATTTTTTTAAATTTTAAAAAAAAGTCACTTAATTCACCAACATCAGTCAATCGAATAGCCTAGTGGAAAAGTCTCTTGCTAGTGGCCAGAAGGTCCTGTTTCGAAACTCACATCATCGCTAATTTATAAAAAAAAAATTCACCAACTTGATTACTCTTACCGGCATTTTAAAATTTAAAAAAAAAATCACTTAATTCACCAACTCGATTACTCCTACGAGCATTTTGCGATTAAAAAAAAGGTCATATAATTCACCAACTTGATTACTCTTACGAGCATTTCGAAATTCACCAACCTGTACTGATTAAAATCAGAAGTGATGGCTGAAACGGCAGCGTTTTTAATATGTTGAGGTGCTGGGAAATCAGGAAAGCCTTCAGCAAGGTTGACAGCATTGCAGCTTTGAGCAAGAAGAGATAGTTGTTGTATAGGTGATGGAGTTACAGATTTTGCTACACAGGATAATTTTGATTCCATTTTTATTTTTTATTTTATGGATAATGGAATTCAATTTTCACTATATTTTTTAGCTATATTCTATAAATTACTGTTGGATACAATAGCCCACGTCCCTTAGTCAACATATTGGTCCAATATTCACGAACGGTATTACGGTAAACTATGAAGCCACCACTAACACTAAGTATTATAAACGATTTTAACGAGCGAGCGAGTTCAAACGATTTATGACTTGTAGAAACGAATCGTAACCGGTTCGAAATTCGAAACGGGCGAGCAAACGAGCAGGTTTTAACGAACCGGTTTACGAGCGATTTGCGAGCGGACCGGTTCCATAACAGGCCTAATTGAAAGTATCTTCAAAGTGTCTATATTCGATCACTTACATGATTTTTTTGTTAAAATTTGGTCACTGAGCCGTTTTAAAAGATTTTGGGCTATTTAGTAAGTTTCTTAACGATGGTAAATTAGTCTCTTCACATTTATACACATTAAACCATCTTCTTCCCCACAACCCTACCCTACCCCCAACCACCACCCCAAGCCCGATATGCCCCCACAAATAAACTAAACATGTAAACAAATCAATACTTAACCAAACATAAAAAATCGATTAAAATATGACTTAACCAGTGATTATAGCATATAATAAATTTAAAAAATAGAAAAACAAACTTTGCCTTAATAAAATCGAACTAGCCCTATGGAGTTTATCTTGGACCTTCTATAATAATTCGATATCATGGTATGTGTATGACATACTAGGTTTTATAATGAAACATCTTTTAAAAGGATTTGATTTTTATGCTCCACTTTCAATATTAGATCAATATTATGATTACATACATTTGATGAATTATGCAAACATGAATAGCACAGTATAAAAACAAATGCATGAAGCTCCTTCAGGTTGTTATATATGAAACAGAAGGTTAATTCGTCCCTCGCCATCAGGGCGACGTGAGAGGTACACCGACCAAATATTCACGGTAATTTCTCTCCTAATGTGTAAGCTACTTGATCATTACTGTTGCTACATGAGAAAAGACAATTGACAGTAGCAACACGAGATAAAATGAGAATCATAATAATGATCGCTATAACTGTAGAACCTAAAGTTAATCATGTTACTTAGAAATTAATGAATCCTAAATGGAGACTACTTCGAATGGACACCTCAACCCTGATTTATGAGCCTCGTCAAGCAGGAGTCAGCCGGGGCTTCTGTACACACTCCTCGTTGTAAAGCAGGCGTCTCTTCCTGGCGCTGGAGCCTTGATACTTGTAGATGATGTTCTGAAGACAAAACCTAAGACTTGACACATCAAATGTCTGTAATAAGTTTAAATCAGTTTGCCTCCACTTGCTTCCAGCAAAATGCTTGTACTCGTCCTCAATTGAACTAAAACACCAGTTCTGTAGTTTCCTCAGACAACCCACAAGACAGCCTGTTCGATGCTGGCAGACAGTAAAAAAATGTTAGTCATGTGTTGCAGAATTCATAATAAAGAAGTTCCAGAGCAAATCTAACAAATTGAAAACAATGCAGCATGAAGGAAACCGCAAGCAAATGAAACATTGATTGCATCGAGTCAAGAATACAGAAGAAAAGATGAATCAGAGAAGCCTCCTTAGAAGTACTAGCAATGCTACTGCCATATTTTTTACAGCTTTAAAAGGAACAATGACGTTACGAATACAGAGTCCAAGCCATTTGTTCGTCAAAGCAGTGAAAAACAAATTGCTGACAACAATGCAAGGGGATAAGTATATGCATCAACGTTGTAAATGCAGTTTTAACGAAACATTAACTAATGTAGGTCATCTAACACTACTGAAGTAAAAACATCAAAAGATGAACCTTATTCAACATTAGTTGTATAAATGGGAATCGACATGCTTAATTAATCAAGACATTCCTACTCTAACTATGCAAAGATGCTAGAATTGTATAAATAAATAACAGTAACAAGAAATTTAAGCGGAAAGGTGCTGCAACAACAAACCTTTCCACGTTTGCAATGGATCAAGACCGGATGGTTTCTGACATCTAAAAAACAAAAGTGAATATAAGGTAAGAGGAGAGTATTTCAATAGGGTCTAGAGTCAACAATTGGACAAACCAACCCGAAATATAGGACATACCGATTAAGACTTTCAGAGCTTCTGTAATGGCGGCTTCTTGACTGGCTGAGGTTTCCTGATTGAGCATTATAAAGAAACATCAGAGACGGTAGCTTTTAGTACAGTCATAAAAAACAGGTTCAATCTCAATTAAAACTAAAAACTATATGAAAAACTGGGGACAATCTTCTCTATGATAGAAAACCTTAAGGCATATATGCGTTCAATATAGAGTTCTTCAACTGCATTCTAGAATCACCACAATTAGAACACGAAAAAAACATAAACTCATTAAGAAATATCAAAAGAAAATACCTTAGTACCATCAATTCCAAACTGGAAAAGCTTCACATTATTAGATTCAAGAAACGCACGATTCTCCATTGGGTAGGGCTCTGGGCACATATATCTGCCCAAAAAATCACAAAATTTAAACAATTAAGATCCACATTCAGAAAATTAAAATACTTCATTCATCCCAAAAAGATTGGCAACTAGATAAAAGTTATTCAAATCAAATTTATATGTGCCAACGAGAAAGTTCGATAATTTTGATCATTGAAAATCAAACTTTCCAATCGTTTTGAGACGGGAGGAATTAACTACATATTCAAGAAAAATTATCAATACAAACAATTAAGAACATATTCGAAACTATACTACTTCATCCAACCCAAAAAGATTCTTGATGTTGAATGCTTGACTAATATTTTATAAAAAAAACATATCAAAGATAGATACTTTTAGCATACTTTTGAGAAAAGTTGACTCGAATCGATAAAAATCAAACTGGACAATCTTTCTGAGACAAAGATGGCAACAATTACATATTCAAGAAATCATAGCAAACCCATAAAACATACAAGATATATAATATTCAGACGTAATTTTGATTCTAATCGAAGTTATACAAACCAACAACAAAGTCCGCTATTTTTATAATTCAAAATACAAATTCAAGAAATTGAAACAAACCCATAAAAGCAAAACTAGAAAAAAAAAATATCATACATGATTGATTTCAAACCAAGGGTCTGGAGGAAAGTGAAATTCTCAGGCTGAGGAAACCCTGATCGGAAAATGCTTCCAGCTTCCACCGTCGAGAAATTCGACGGCGCCACCAATGCTGCAGTTTCTTCTGAAGGTGATGATCCATTTTCCTCCAAAAATATAACACCCATAATATATAAAATATATTTTCTTGATTGGTTATCAAAATAATGGGAGATTAAAATTTGGTATTTGTCAAATAATATTTATATGCATCATCTTGAAAGTTGAATCCTATTTGGAAGAAACCTCAAGAAGGGGGGAGGGGGGGGGGGGGGGGGGGGAGGGGGGGTGGAGAGGTTATGGAAAAGGAAGTGTATTTGTGTTGAAACAAACAACCGAAAACTAGTCAAAGTCAATCACATTGTTCGTTAGGATTCTTGATTATGTGTTTCTTTTGGACTCTTTTTCGTGTGTTTGGAAACAAATACGTTTTTTAGTTTTTGTCATATAGGAGTATTTATTTTTAGGTTTTTCGGGCGATTATCCTCGCCTTATCTTTTTTGCGTGATTTTGATTCATTTAACTTGTCTAAAATATCCTATAAACCTTTTTTAGCATTAGAGTATATATAAATTTATTTAATACAAAGGCAAAGAAGAAATTACATCATTATTCGAATGGTGAAACACATATCTAAAATGATTTAACATGAAGGGACTTTTTCTAATAACTAAAATTTATATTATTTTTATTTTTGCCTCTTTCTTCTCCAACACACGTCACCCCCAACCAAAACATTCCCAACAATGTTTAGGGGCTACTTACAATTTAGGGGGCAAAATGAAAAAATAAAGTTTAAGAGCAAGTTAAGACTTAACAATTTTTTGTGATAGTAGAGGGGAACGAGAATATAAGCCATTTTTCAATAATAATTTTATTTGTGTTAAAAAGGCACCAATATATTTTGGCTACTAAAATAATAAAGTTGTCCCCAAAAACATTATGTATGTTGAATTATGGTTTTGTCTTTTATTAAAACTTAAATTTTGTTCAGCTTTAACATAAAAATTCTCAAAATAACTACTTTGGGTATAAGTAGACCGATTTCAATACTTCGGGAAGGGGGGGGGGGTGATTGGTGAACTTACCAGATCGTCAGAGTTTATAGGGCAGGGAGAACTTAAGCCTTTTTTTTTTGTAAAGTCTTTTCCACTAGGCTATTCGATTAACTTAAGTCTTTTTAAATATATAATGTCATCTTTACCGTTGGAAGACAACATTTGAAGTTTAAATAAATAAAATTGTTTAATTGCTCCTTAGTAATGAACATGATTTCATGAGTAATCTAAAGTTTTGTAGAGAGACCTTTGGAGTCGAGGATTAAAACTAAATTCTCTATCAAAGCTAGAAAATAATGAGATTGTTCATCTCTAATCAGGTACTACATATTGGAATCGAACACTAAATTGATTAGTATGTGAATGATTGTATTGAACTCTTGATCTCATTTCTTCGATTAAAAGGGGGTAAATGTTATTTTAGTCAATCACATGGATATACAGTAGCGAAAATGTTTATATTATAAGTTTCTTTTAGTGTTTCTAACGGGTTGCATTGTTGAAGTTGAGAATTTATTTGGTTTTATCTAACTATAAATTTCACTTAGAAAATTTTGTTCTCAATTTCTCCGTAAGGAACATAGAACTATGAATAATAAGATCATTTGGAAATAGAACTTGTACTTTTAGAAAATGGATAATTTTAAAATGTTTGGTGAAAATGCTCTATAGCGAAAGAAGTATTGTTGTGAATGAATTGAGTCATATCAAACACTTGGTTATGTTAGATTAGGTTCCGCAAAGTTTTGAGCTTGACTCTCACTCAATAAAAAATTGACATCGAAGCCTATAAAAGGCGATTTGAAATTGAGGAGAAGTTGATCATGGACCGATTTACAAAGCATCGCAGGAAATATTAGACGATACACCTATTTCTAAGGAAAGATATCTCAATAGAAATCACGCTACACAATCCAAAGTCTGATTGACGAATATATTTCCGATGAACCTACTTACGACAAGGCAAGGTTTCGTCGACGATTTTGGATGCGGAAACATGTGTACCATAGAATCGTAGGGGACCTTTCGAGACATGACAACTATTCACCCAAAGAGTTGATACTACTAATAAAGAAGGCATATCCATGTTAGCAAAATGTACCACAACAATGCGAATGTTAGCATATGGTATGATAGTCGATGTGTTAGATGAATGCATAAAGGTAGGAGGTACTACAACATTGCTGGAGTGTTGACGTAGATTATGCAAAGGAATCTTACAATTGTATGAGCAACTGTACCTGAGAGCCCCAAACCAAGATGACTTGCAAGAGATTACTTCATGTTAGTGAGATGCGAGGGTTCCCAGGGATGATCGGTAGTATTGATTGCATGCATTGAGAATGAAAAAAATTGTCCTACGGCTTGGAAAGGTCAATTTATTAGAGGGGATAAGGGAACCACGACGGTTATTCTTGAAGTAGTTGCCTCTCATAATTTATGGATATAGCATGCCTTTTTTGGATGTCCAGACATATTGAACGATATAAACGCTCTAGACCGATTACCAGTGTTTGATGATGTTGAACAAAGAAATACTCCAAAAGTGAACTTCTTTGTGAAGCAACGTTTGTATAATATGACGTACTACCTTGCTAATGATAACTACCCTTCTTATCCTATTTTCGTCAAATCAATTAGACTTCCTCAAAGTGAACAAGATATGTTATTTGCAAAATATCAGGATGCTTGTCGGAAGAATATCGAACGTGCATTTGGAGTGCGACAAGCTCGATTTAAAATCATTCGAGAACCAACTCGAATGTGGGATATAGACGATTTGGCACTTATCATGAGGTCATAATATATTAGATAATATAAATATTGAAGATGAAAGAGATACATATTCTTAGTATTGGACAGACTAGGACCAATCTGAGGCACGTGGGTCTTGTACACCACAAGTCCGCAACCGTTCTCGACTGAGGTACTATCTGCCTTTGCAAATCATGTGCGTGTTAGATCGGAATTGCGTGACTCAAATGGTCATCATGATTCATGAGTTGCAGGCAGATCTAGTCAATCACATATAGACAAAGTTTGGAACGCTATTAATAATTATATTTAATGTATTATAAGTCGAGTCCCTTGTGTCATGTGCTTATTTGTCTTATTTTACTCTTAGTCGAGTCCTTTGTGTCGAGTGCTTATTTGTTTTTCATTAATTTTGTCGCATGCTAAACTTATATACTTTATGTCAAGTTCCTTGTATTTTTTTATTTTAGTAATATCTAATGTAAAATTTCAAGTCAAGGCTAGTGATAATGTAATGGCCAATCAAATTTTATATCGTCATAGCAAAATCTTGTTCAATTCCTTTTGTATCATTTCAATTAAACTATATTTTCATTGTAATCTCAATTGTTGATTATAAAAATTTCATATTTTCATTATTCAAATAGAAATGAAAATATTCTACCATTAACAATCAATACTATTATAATTATAACTTATAAATCATACAATCAAAGGGCATGAATTGAACATTGTTTTGTTCGGACTATATAAAAATCGGTCTGACATTATCATTTGCGTTAAGTAAAACTATTGTACCGATCATTGTAGGTTCTATATATATAGTACTCAGTGCAAAATACGCCTCTCTTCTTCCTAAAAAACCCCCCTCCTTCAGAAGGGTTTCCAAAACCCTAATTCGAATCTATTATCGATTTATATAAATCTCAATTGCATAATCTATATTTCAGATAGTGTTTCTATTATCAATTTCATCTATATTATAATTTATTTAAATGGAGAGAAAGCGAAAAGTGAGCTTATTTGATGTCGTTGACGATAGCTCTAAGAAACTCAACGGCGGCGCTACAAACGGAGGCGGCGCTAATGCTCTATCGTCGACGATTAATCGGTGGAATCTCCGGCCGTATTCGCAGCGCTACTTCGATATACTCGAAAAGCGGAAGACGCTTCCAGTGTGGCAGCAGAAAGAAGAGTTCTTTCAGGTTTTGAAGGCGAATCAAACGCTTATTTTAGTGGGTGAAACTGGAAGTGGAAAAACTACTCAGGTTAATTTTATAACTGTTAATTCTTTTCTTTTTTGTCTAGTTTTGAATTTGTTAAATGTTTAAAATAAATATTCTTGCATATGTTCTGTGATATTTGTTGAAAAATATATGCAAAGGTAGTGTTTTTAGCATGAATTACTATTAGTATGGTAATTTTTATTTGGAAATCGTTAATTGTGACTATTGAAAATCTTAGGAAACAATATTTTAGAGGTAGTATCAGTTATTTGTTTTACATTTCCTTCCATGCTGAAAAGATTTGTCTTTTTTTTTTTTAATTTAATGGCTGGTTTTGTGAATAGTTATTTTTGTTAATTAAGGTCACCGATTCCTTAATTTTTATTATTAAAATTCATAGTAGCTAGAATATATTGGGGATTGGGGTAATATTAGTTATTTGCTCCCCTTCAATTCATTTTTTTTAATGAAAAGGTAGTTTTTCAGAAAGCGAACATAGGTATATTCATGTCCCCCCGGCAATCATGAAGTTTCTGACTCTGGTAATAAGCAGCCGCCGAGAGCTAGTATTAGTCGTACTTAAATGTTAGTGCATTTAAATACAGTTTTTGTGTGGTTACCATAAATTGACCTTGTCGTAACAATTAGATAATGGTTACATCTGATGAGAAGGGTATGTTAGTTATTTAATAATTTGTCACGTTTTGTGTTTCAATCTGAGATTTATTGAGGTCACTGATCAGATAGGTTTGGACGAATAAACTTAATTTTAAAATCTTTCTCCCTTTAAAAAAAGCATGCCAAAAACCTTATCGGAAGTAACTTCGATTCAATTTTACAACAATAGATTATGTGTCTCTGTTGGAAGTGCAGCCCTGATACCTATCTACTTCTGTGTACAGATTCCACAATTTGTTCTGGAAGCTATTGAGTTGGAGTCCGCAGATAAGCGCAAAAAATTCATGGTTGGATGTACCCAACCCCGGAGAGTGGCTGCAATGTCTGTTTCTCGGCGTGTTGCTGAAGAGATGGATGTTACAATTGGAGAGGAAGTGGGTTACAGCATTAGATTTGAAGATTGTAGTAGTTCGAAAACAGTTCTGAAGTAAGTGTAGTTAGCAGAATTAATTAAATATAGAATTTTTTTATTGGTATGCCCGTCTCCAAACATCTAGTATTCATGCGAATGATAACCTTCTTGCTATTTTATTGACAGATATTTAACTGATGGTATGCTTCTAAGGGAGGCCATGACAGATCCTCTTTTAGAACGCTACAAAGTCATAATTCTTGACGAGGCTCATGAAAGGACATTAGCAACTGATGTCCTTTTTGGGCTTCTGAAAGAAGTGCTAAAAAATCGCCCTGATTTAAAACTCGTTGTCATGAGTGCTACACTTGAGGCTGAGAAGTTTCAGGGTTACTTTTTTGGAGCACCCCTTATGAAAGTTCCTGGAAGACTTCATCCCGTGGAGATATTCTATACACAGGAGCCTGAAAGGGATTATCTTGAAGCTGCCATCAAAACTGTTGTGCAAATACACACATGTGAGCCTCCGGGTGACATACTTGTCTTCCTGACTGGTGAGGAGGAGATAGAAGATGCATGTAGGAAAATAACAAAAGAGATCGGTAACATGGGAGATACTGTTGGTCCAGTTAAAGTGGTACCTTTATATTCCACTCTTCCTCCGGCTATGCAGCAGAAAATTTTTGAGCCGGCTCCCTCTCCAGTTGTGGAGGGTGGACCTGCAGGAAGGAAGATAGTTATCTCAACAAACATTGCTGAAACCTCCTTGACTATAGATGGGATTGTATATGTTATTGACCCAGGGTTTTCAAAGCAGAAAGTGTACAACCCTAGGGTGCGTGTTGAATCTTTATTGGTTTCTCCAATATCAAAGGCAAGTGCTCATCAACGATCTGGGCGTGCCGGTAGAACTCAACCTGGAAAATGTTTTAGGTTGTACACTGAAAAAAGTTTCAATGGTGATCTTCAGCCACAGACCTATCCAGAAATACTCCGATCAAATCTTGCCAACACAGTTCTTACTTTGAAGAAATTGGGAATCGATGACCTGGTGCATTTTGATTTTATGGACCCTCCTGCGCCAGAGACATTAATGAGAGCACTGGAGGTTTTGAATTATCTTGGGGCTTTGGATGATGATGGTAACTTGACAAAGCTGGGAGAGATTATGAGTGAACTTCCCTTGGACCCCCAGATGGCAAAGATGCTCGTTGTCAGCCCAGAATTTAACTGTTCCAATGAAATTCTTTCCATATCTGCAATGCTTTCAGGTATGTGTCCTTGTTTTTATTTAAACTATTTACCTGAAATCCATTTTTATATGTCATGACCTTAGGATAAGCCCATGCATTATTTGTGTCTCTGTGCATGCTCATGTTCATGCTATGCTTTTGTGCACTGAAGGTCGCATCCCTGAGTAGGTTCACATTCATTTGGTTGATTATTTGTGGTGGCCTAGGTCTTTATTAGAGAACTGCCTTTTCTGGTTATGTGGCCTATGTTGGCATACTCCATAGAATTCCTAAATGCTAGTTGCAGCTCTCAGTATTTTTTTATTGAGCAGACACTCTCCTCTATCAATCTGCTGACCTATGGTGGACCTCCTCTGTGATGACCACTTTTTTCTTTAGTACCCAATTGCTTTATCAGGCCTAGGGAGGCTCAAAAAGCCGCGGATGAAGCTAAAGCTCGATTTAGCCACATTGATGGAGATCATCTTACATTGTTGAATGTGTACCATGCATATAAGCAGAATCGTAAGTATTGTTACTGTTCTTTTCTTTACATTTATACTTTTGAACCATATTAACTTGTAGTAGTAACACTGTTTCCCCCATTAATTCAGAGGAGGATCCAAGTTGGTGCTACGAGAATTTTGTCAACCACCGTGCGCTGAAATCTGCTGATAATGTCAGACAACAGCTTGTTCGTATCATGGTCCGATTTGGCCTCAAACTTTGCAGCACAGACTTTAATAGCCGTGACTACTACGTAAACATAAGAAAGGCCATGCTTGCAGGGTATTTTATGCAAGTGGCCCATTTAGAGCGCACTGGGCATTATTTGACTGTTAAAGACAACCAAGTATGGGACCCTTTAAGACTCAAATATTACATCCTCGATTCATTTTGTAATCCTTTTTTTGTAATTCTCAAATTATATTTGTGGTGAACAGGTTGTACATCTGCATCCATCTAATTGTCTGGATCACAAGCCTGAATGGGTCATCTATAATGAATATGTGTTAACAACTAGGAATTTCATTCGCATGGTGACTGATGTTCGTGGTGAATGGTTGGTCTTTCTCTTATTCTGTTGTATTTTGCATTCTTGACATTTATTGTTGCATCAATATTTTGTCCACTCTAAAATACATCGGTGGGGGAGCGTTCTGCCATATGTTTTCTTTGGATGAACTGTAATGGGTTCTCGTTAGAGACTGAAGTGTTCGTTAGATGTTTTACTTTGGTTTACTTGTAGTGTTATCCTATTTTAATTTGTTGCATTTGCTTTGAAATTCTTCAGGTTGATCGACATTGCCCCGCACTATTATGACCTGACAAACTTCCCCAGTTGTGAAGCCAAGCGCGTTCTTGAGAAGATGTACAAGAAACGAGAGAGGGAGGGAAGCAGTAACAAAAAGTGAAGTTGGTAGGATACTGAGATTCGGGGGAGCTTAAGCACTGCTCTCTTTTGTGATGCCTCCGAGTTCGATTGAGAAATCTCTAGTCATTTATGGAGTTCAATGATAGATTTTGTATAATTTTTAATGTAGTCTGGTTTATAGCCAGGGAATATTATGCCTAATTTGAGTTGAATTACAGAAAACTTTTCGTAACGAAACATAAAAACAATATTTGTAGTTTTTTCTTGTCTCAGTTTTTATTGAAATTAATTCTTTATTGTTTGTATTCTGAAGCATATAAGTTTATTATTATAGATAAAGACTATAAAGTACACTTTTCATGTCGAAGTTAACTTTAACTACACTTATCTTTTGAATGTGCTATATCAACGTAAGTTATGAATGACTATTTTGAAACCTTATAGACAACTAACCCATTGTTCGGAAAGGGCGTTGTGGCGGTAGCCATGGCGTGGGGTGACATGGTGGAGAAAATCGCTACGCCGTGCCTTGTGGCGGTCGCTTACACATGGCGGTCGTATGGCATCCGTCATTTACGTCATCTGACTGTAGCGTGGCGGACAATCATGGCTAGCCACTTAATTTATTATTGAAAATTTAATTTTTGTTTTTCTTCACTTGTTTTGGACTTTCATATAAGTACTAATTTTACAACTTGTTTTTATAATCTATTTTAATTTCATTATTTTATAATTATTTTACAATTACTATAATATTATTAGTAATATAATTGTAAAAAATTAAGATTATATAAATGCTTGATGCATCATTCTCCCAATTTTATTCTATTGCACATTTAATGAATTAGTGTTACTATTATAATATGAATCTCGAACTACAAAAGACATCCGCGTTTAATTAATCTCAAACATTAACTAATCAAGCTTTTGGCCGACAATTACTAGACCCCATTTACTAGTACATATATAATACTTCAGTTGGTCACATTTACCTTTTATCCCACTTTGTCACCCCTAATTGAGGTGTATAGGACTATAACTAATTTTACTATAAATTGGGTGTATACAAATTACCACCATAATTTAACCAATTTAATCACCTAAAAAGATCAGTAATAATCAAAATGGGTCTTGATTTAAACCG
The DNA here is from genome assembly GCA_003412495.2 of Echium plantagineum. Lineage (NCBI taxonomy): Eukaryota > Viridiplantae > Streptophyta > Magnoliopsida > Boraginales > Boraginaceae > Echium > Echium plantagineum. The sequence continues at coordinate 32,313,955 of CM016563.1, read as the reverse complement.
ATGAGATAATAATTTATGAGATGCACTAAAGGAAGACCTAAGACTTCTGCAAAACCATACTTGCATAAAAGTGTAGAAAATAAGATGAGAATGCTGGTCGACAACCAATGTAACGTTTACCCATATCTGTTTCAAGTTATGCTAACAAAGCATTACCTGAATGGAAGCATCGACTGGGGAAAGCATAACGATTAACAATTATTACTAGTCTCGACGAATCTTCGCAAGAATAGAATGAAGTAGTAGCATGGACATTAGAAACTTAAGCAAAACAGTTCAAAAATGCGACTTTCCAATCCCATCTTTGTGACATTGTACTTCTGGTTCCTGGGAGTATTCGGTCATGGTCAAAGCATACTGCCAGTTCATAGATCCTTGAATGCTCCTAGGCCTATCAACATTTAATTAGAACTTGTTTAAGATCATCATGTTGACACATGTTTAAGTAGATCAGCAGAACATCGTGTAAATAAGGGAGATAACCGAGCATCCTGACCTTACTAGCAATGTTGTTTGAAAGCCAATCCAGTCCTTCGTATAACCCTTCACCAGATGTGGCACAAGTGCTCTGTATGTACCTATATCATGTTTTGCAGACATAAAAAAGAATGAAGTTCCCCGAGGCCAACAAAGACAGCAGAGATAGAGAGATCATGTACCAGTGTCTCTGGCGGAGTGAGTGCAGCCCGAGCTTGTCCGTTATTTCAGCAGCATTCATTGCATTTGGAAGGTCCTGTTTGTTAGCGAACACTAATAGCACAGCGTCCCTCAATTCATCCTGTAAGAGGAGACAAAAAGAAGGATGTGCAGAAACAAATAAGGATACATTTGGATGAAAGCCAAAAAAATAATATCACGGCTTCTGAGTCCACTTAATTGAAACTATTTCAATTATGTCATCCTCATCAACATACATCCAGGAAAGATGCAGAATTGAGTAAACCAAATTCACCAAACCCACTACCTCATTCAACATCCTGTGCAGCTCATCCCTTGCTTCAACAACACGGTCTCTGTCATTGCTATCTATTACAAAGATAAGTCCTTGGGTGTTTTGGAAGTAATGTCTCCACAGAGGACGGATCTGAAAAGGTAAAAGGCATCAAACAGTACAACATCAATGATTAGATTATCGCTTAAGGCTCTTACTTAAAATTTCAAGCAACAAACGTTTAATCATGATCTTTAAAACCATCAGGTAGTTATGCATAACAAAATATATATCACACCTTCCTGAGTAGACGTGATAAATTGGAGCACGCTATTTACCACGATTAGTTAACATTATAAATGTCCAATGTTATACAATGGTCTCATTTAATAATTTGATCAACATAGGAGAAAATGATTTTCATTTGTTACTTAAATGTTGTGACAGTGAGAATAATCATCCGACTCAAGTTCAAGCCGATTACTTACTTTGTCTTGACCCCCTACATCCCAGACTGTAAAGCTGATATTCTTGTACTCAACGGTTTCCACATTAAATCCTGATCATATAAAGTGGCACACAACAATCAATTAGGACAACCTTGTAGGCTCTTTTAGATGAGAACTGGTAAGGGCTCTAAGGCTTTTGAATGTCAGAGTGGCATCAATACCAAATTTTTTTGTAATTAAAGTAAATGAAGCATTAAGATGCAATTCACCTTTGATAATATTAACTTATCAAACTGTATCAAAGATCTGGAGAAATATGATTCCAAATCGATAAATATCGACAACTCAATCTAGCACATAATTGGAATAAATATGTTACAACTATGGAACTAAAACAATAATGCAAAACTCATTTTCAAGGAATGAGATACCGCTAAACAATACTAATCGCAGACATGAAATACCCAACAGTGATACATATATATAACATAAACACATAAGTGGTAATACTGGCAATAAGAACTTAAATGTTGTTGATCAAAAGTGCATTGCATACATCATCCATGATTCTATAGAAAAAAGATAGTAAACACTGCAGCTTACCAATGGTAGGAATAGTAGTAACTATTTCTCCAAGCTTGAGTTTGTAGAGAATGGTAGTTTTACCAGCAGCGTCAAGACCAACCATGAGAATTCGCATCTCTTTCTTAGCAAAGAGACGACTGAACAACTTAGCGAAAGAGAGCCCCATCTTTATATCTGGCAATACAGGCAAATTTTACAATTATCAAAACCAGCCGAAAAAGGAGAGCCTCCTCTTTTATAATGGAATAAATCAAAGTAAATCATTACACTACCTATGCTTCTTATCTATGTAGTAGATAGTGTTTTTACTTCACTTTTACGTCAATTCGGACTCAGCCTCCCTGTTATATGTAAGGCTGTGTACATATCCGACCCCCCTTACTCCACATAGGTGGATCAGACTAATATAAACAATCTTAAAAGTAGGTTAGGAAGCCTTACACTCATAAAACAAGCCTAATAACTACCATAAACCTAAAGGATAAGAAGTATCTGAAAAAGATTCTGTACCTAAGGCTTAATTTAGTTATAATTGTTTCAATTGATTAAGTGATTATGAGAATGAATGTGGTCCGAAGTGTCACTTGATTCGTTTATCATAATTAATTAATTAATTGCTAAAAGTAATCCAAAACAAACCAAACCTGTTCAATGTAAACTAACACATCTTTACGGATAATGTGATCGACTCAGACAACTAAACAATCACGAAATGAAACTCCGAGTGATCTCACAAGACATCCATCTTAAGGCATTTTTTGGGATCTCTAGTCCGGTAAGCAAAATTATATCGTTAATACACCGTGATATAGCTATAACTAACACTGATAAGATGATTTGGTTTTGGGTAAACTCATACATTATAATCAATCATCCAGATCTTTAACAATAAGCAAGATCAGTTTGCAGGCTATTACGCACACTGGTCTACCTAGTACGTACTCGACGAGTAGCAGTTGCGGGTCCCGATACAAAAGAATACACTAGATCAGGGAAAATAAAGATCCATATCTATTCGCAAAAAGTAGAAGCAAAAATCACATGAAAATCAATCGGCTAACATATAATCAATCCAACTCGATTTAATTTGATTTTCCCAATAACTTCTAATTCATAATCTAACAAATGATAAAAATCAGTTCATTCGAATTATTGATAAGCATATTTTTCATTTCATTATTTTCTCGTAATTTTTTTTAATCATGTTTAAAATTTAATGTGAAAATCGAAAACGTAATTAACAAAATTAAAATGAGTAAATTGTAAGCACCTGAAGGAAGCCAAAATAGTGAAGTGTGAAGATTCTTCCTCTTCTTTCTACCAAATCTCAAAAGGCAAAACCTGATGTTATTCTTTATATAGGCTGCCTAACAAATTGGATTTTTCTTTTCTTTTACCATTTTCATTTGTTTAATTTTTTAATGTTCGATTTTTCATATGTCATGATCATCGCCGTCAATAAACGTAAAAGGCTCGATTCGGTTAGAAAAAATTCGACTCGCGTCTCGGTTCATACTTCACATTGACAACATCAAACCAAACATTAAAATCCAAGGTTCGGTTCACCGGACCAAACGGTTCGATTTAGTTCGGCTCGCATATTGATACATGACTCATGACAATATAAACTCGATTGAACCCACTTATAACTAAGCTGGTTCAATTTTTCGGCCGGTTTTTTGTTATCGTTTTGTAGTTCAAAACTTGTACTCCATCTATTCTATTTTACTTGTCTTTCTAGCTTCAAATTTTTGTTTTTTAAATACTTGTGTTCCTAGCATAATGAACTACAAATTTACATTTTCAATGTACTTTTTTATTACATTTTTTTTATAAATTTATAATCAACCAGTTATATAGTTTCAATTGATTGTCATTTTATATTTTCAATTTACTTTTTGTATGTCTTTTATTTTTTCTTAATCTATATGTAAATGACCATAAAGACAAATAAAAAAGAACGAAATATGTATTAACTACATGGTAAACCTTACCCAAACCATATTGATCACGATAGGGGCAATAACTAATTAAAGGTTGAGCTAAATATACCCAAATGTTCATTGTTCTACCTAAGGAGAAAAGTTGCAAATCCCCATCGCCATATTTAAGATTCTCAAGACAAGAAGAGTAACAAGTTGAGAAGCTCTTTTTTGTCAAAATTAAATAAGACATATGAATAAGCTCATTTGTTATACACACCCAAATAGTGAGTTTCTGTAGTTTAAATGACAAGTTTGTCCCTCTTATTTGGAAGTATAGTAGGTGAGGAAGTTAAATAAGAGGGTAAAATGGTAATTTCAACTGGTGAACTTTTTATAACAACTAGGCACCTGAGACGAAAAATTGGCACCTGAACTTTTACTTTTCTCCTTTTTCAGATTTTTGCAGATTTTAAAATCTTTAACTCAATGGCAAGTTAGTCATATTGAAAATATGACATCTAGGAGGGAAAATATACAGAAAAGTTCAGGTGCCAATCCGAAAAAAGATTTTAGGGCCCAAATTTTCATGACAAAGTTCAGTTGCCACTTCGGAAAGTCTTGCTTCTTAATTAATAGCCTCCATTTAGTCTAACTCACCTGGATTGACTTAATCAATGGTAATGGCGCCTCAAGCAGCTCAAGTGCCCGATCTAAAGTACAAATGTTGAAGAATCCTGGTATGCGATTGGCCAGATTTGCAAATTGGGTAAGAAAAAATTGATTTTGAATGAGTTTGTGGGCTGCAATCGGAATCTGAACATGTTTTTAATAGGTAGATCCTTGTCGGTTTTAGAAGTGAAATGATGACCCCATTTATCCTCTAAGTCATTCTGTCATGGATATGAATGTGAAGAAATCTGAAAGAAAATTGCAGCTGCTAGAATTTGTAATAGTTGTGTGTTTTGATTGTGATTCTTGTTTTTGATTAGGGATAAAAAATGTGAAGAATGTAAAATAGATTCAGACAGATTGGAGTTTGCGAATGAGGGCTTTCTTGCAGGTAAAAAACATCTATTGAAAAACATCAAAAGGAGGAGAAATGTGTCGCACAACATCCAGCAGTATACATTGAGTAACTCCAAGCATACTGATGTTCATTGGGTATTGCAATATACCCTCGAAATTCATTATAGTCCTAATAACTTGCCCAATTCAGAATTCTGATCCAGCAGCACTGCTATGGAACAAAAGGATAGCTTTTTGGGTGATTATCGTGGACGATTTTGTTGGTTGAAGAAAGAAAAGGTTGATGATGGAAGTTGAAAAGGTGGAGGTTTTGTTTTGAATTAGATATTAATGGGATGGGGTTCAATGAGGGTTGGGTAGAGGTTGGGTTAGATTAGTAGCTTTAATTAATTTTGGCTTTTCTTCATCTAGGCCCCTGAACTAATTAAAAGTTTCAAATCAGTCCTTGGTGACCTTTTTTTCTCAAATAGGCCCCTGTACCCAAAAAATGGCACATGAACTCTTTTTTTTCACATTTTTCTGAATTTTTAGGTTTTTACTTTTAAAAATTCCTTAACCCGGGGCAAGTTAGTCATATTGAAAATATGAGTTTTTGGAGGGAAATATTCGAGAAAAGTTCAGGTGTCATTCCGGAAAAAAACATTTAAGCGCCAAAGTTGAAGAAAAAGTTCAGGTGCCAGACAAAAAGAAATATTTTGACATTCTCGTATTTAAAACTCGAATTCATATTTGTATTTAAATTGTATATTCTAATTGTATTCGATTTTTTAGATTAGAAATATATAGATTTTTTTGATTAGTAATAACTTACAAATTTCTTTTTTAAAAAGCCCACCCCTGCGACAGCCCCCCCACCCCTGCGACAGCCCCCCCCCCCACCCCTGCGACAGCCCCCAACCCTGCAACAGCCCCTCCCCACCCACCCTTGTGACAGCCCCCCCCCCCACCCCTGCGACTGCCCCTCCCCCCTCCCACCCCTGCAACAGCCCCAACCCCCACCCTCCCCACCCTTGCGTAAGCCCCCCCCCCCACCCACCCCTGCGACAGCCCCCACCCACCCCTGACGATAGCCCCAACCCCCTACCCTACCCTCCCCACCCCTGCGTCAGCCTCTCCCCCCACCCCTGCAACAGCGCCCCCCCCCCCCCCCTGCGACCAAGCTTAATGTCAACACTTCAAGATGTATTCTAAAGATGGGTACTTTATTCACTTTTCATGCTCAAAGATGATTACGATTAAGATTTTCCTTAAAAGAAGAGACAATTTTGATGACGAATTGATGAAGTATGGAAGTAGAGATGAAAAAGATGAATTTTGGTGATGAATTGAGCAGATCGGACGGCAATATAGTGGTGGCGGTGAACGAAGATGATGGCGGCGATAGTGAAGGAAATGGGTGGGTGTGGAGGTGGGGGTGGGGGTGGGGTGAAAGGTTGAAGATGATGTTTTTAATGAGGTTGGGTTAAATATTTGAGGGTTGGTTAGTTTATAATTAGGTTGAGTTAGTTTTAGATGTGGTTAGACTAATTTGCCCTCTATCTAATATTTAAAATTAGAGAATTTTTCTTTAAAAAAAGGTCAGGTGCCATTTTTTGGGTATATGGGCCTATTTGGGAAAAAGGTCACCAACGGCTGATTTGGGAACTTTTAATTAGTTCAGGGGCCTAGATGGAAAAAAGCCATTAATTTTAGATGTAATCTAACTATTTTGCCCTTCATCTAAATGTTTAAAATCTGAAAAAAGAGAAAAGTAAAAGTTCCGGTGCCAATTTTTCGTCCGAGGTACCTACTTGTTATAAAAAGTTCACCAGTTGCCTATTGGGGATTATTCCAGAAGTTCAGGTGCCCAGAAAAAAAAGCCTAGCTATTAATTGTCACACCACAAACTTGTTTAATTGTAGTTGTATCAATATAATTTATGAGTACGTATAATACTAAAATAAAAGGGTGTATTACCATGCATATAAGTGACGAGGGACGAAATTGAGATGAAAGTTGAGGGGGACAAAATCTAAATATTAAAATAAAATGGGTGTAAAATTCAAAAAGTTAAAAGAAAATGGTAAAATAATCAGATGTGGAATTGAGGGACTACGTTCATTGTGGGGAGCATTTAACTCCGCCAAGTTCATATACATACATTATAAGTAGCAAGTTATGGTCTTTTAACTACATCTATATACTATGTAGAAGCTCTATCCTTGGTTCTATATACTGCAATTAGAGAGATGCATTGGAGTTGTAGCTTTTGTTATCTAATTGGAGTTAGGATTACAAATATTTGTTGAAATTTAGTTTCAATTTCTTATCAATTTATATTTTTAATACATTTGTTGACTATTTTTTCTTGTTATATTCCTTAGACAAAATCAATAAATTAACAACATATCATCATCATTTTGAGGATTAATTGTAAAAGTACACATTCTCTTAAATTTGTTAAATTACATAATGAAATGTGAATACTGTGAAAATATACTGACTTATATCCTAAATAATTCTAATTTCAGAACTAGAGGTTCATAATTATATTTCGTCTAAACTATGAAAATTTACGGACTTATATCCTAAATAATTGGTAAGAATCGGCATTGAAAAAAATGAAATATAAACATCTAATGTTAGACCGTTAACAAGTTTGATATAAATTTCGAACCACCACTCATAAAGCGGTATGTCCGCCCCTGATTGTATGTCATAATTTTGTTCTTCATAAATAACTATATTTGTAAAAAAAGTTATATATTGATTGATAAAACAATATTCCAAATATGATGTTTGCAATGTATTTTTTGTGAACAAGAATAATGCATAATAAAAAAAAATTAAGCATGGAAAAGAAAGTAGGTCGTGATTAATTTGTGTACACGAATTATATAATAAACGCGATGTTATATCTCCTCCATTAACATTAGAAATGATCATATATACCGTTTCTTTGAATTCCCTTGCAAAATTTTCTCCACACCATGAAAAATGAATAAAACTTGTGCATGTTTCATTATATATAGTATACATGTCTCCTCTCTTCATTTTTATCGTAATTTTGCTCCAGTTTCCGCTGGTCTCTGGAGCATTACAATAATCAATTACCGTCTGGGAGAAGCATCAAAAAGATAAAAAAACAAAAAAAACAAAGTTACCATGGGAAACGCCAAGAAAGTTGGTATCACCGTGGTCTCGATGATGCTTGTCGTTGGTTGTGTCATCGGATCTGTGATGATGGTCAAGCATAGAGACCACCAGGCCAAGCATGATGCTCCCTCGGGCGAGTCCTCGACCTCTCTGAAGACCGTGAATGCCATTTGTGCACCCACCCAACACAAAGACGCTTGCGTTGCTAGCCTTAAAGATGTAGCTACTAACAAACCCGATGCCACCCCTAAGGACTACCTAGAGGCAGCCGTTAAGGCCACCCTCGACGAGGTTAAGAAAGCGTTGGAGGTCACAAATAATGTGGTTGTTGACCAGAGCAATGATCCATCCAATGATAAGGTGGCTGTTGAAAGTTGCAAGAGGTTCCTCGAACAAGCCATCGAACAACTTGATGCTACTATCGCCGAGGTCGGGAAGAGCGACAACGAGGGCCTTAGGAAGAAAACAGAGGAATTCATTGCTTACTTGACTGGTGCTAACATCTACCAACATACTTGCGTCGATGAATTGGTGAAGGAAGAGTACAAATCAACTGTTGAGAATGGCATGAAGAATGCTACTCAACTCACTGACAACGCCCTTTACATCTTTGCCAAGATACACGATGTCATGGGGGTAGAAATCCCAGCTGGGCTATCTAACATCCTTGGTAATGAAACCAACAAGGTAGCTCGTCGCCTTCTCAGCGATGAGGTTGTTGGTCATGACGCTGATGATTCTCACTTCCCTGAATGGGTTTCAGCTGCAGACCGCAAGCTTTTAGGTGTGAACAAAAAGAAAGCTCCAGGTGTTAACAAAAAGAAAGGCAAACACGGGAAACGTAAAGGAAAAGGAAAACGTGCAAGACGTGCAGCAGCTGTAGTAGTACCTGGTGCAGCAGCACTTGCAGTACCTGCAGGAGGTGCAGTTGCCGGTCAGATAGTTGTTGCTCAAGATGGTAGCGGCCAATTCACGACAATTAATGCTGCTATCAATGCAGTTCCCCTGAAAAATACACAACGAATCACCATCCATGTGAAGGCTGGTATTTACAGGGAAGTCGTTAAAATTCGTGGCAAGGACAACGTCTTCCTTGTGGGTGATGGTCAGGGAAGGACTATTATCACTAATAACCTCTGCTTCGCGCGTGGTGTTCAGACATCCCAAACTGCTACAGTCGGTAATAAATTGTTATGATCCTTTATGTTTTATGAATTATAATCTACTTTGGGCCCCTAATTGGGACTCTATCGTTGCTTATACTATGTTTTTTTCATATATGATGGTCTATCAATAACGTGTTAAACCAAGAGCCGAATTATTAAATGTGTACATATGTGCAGCGGTGGACAGTAACAATTTCATGGCAAAGGACATTACCTTTGAGAACAGTGCTGGACCAGATGGGCACCAAGCTGTGGCACTCCGAATCAATGGTGAGAAGGCAGTGGTGTTCCAATGCGAGATGAGGTCATACCAAGATACTCTATACTACCACAAAGGTCTCCAGTTCTACAAAAACTGTCTGATTTCCGGTACAGTGGATTTCATCTTCGGGAACGGGCGAGCAATCCTTCAAGACTGCACTATCGTCGCTAGGAAACCTGGCCCCAGCCAACAAAACATGCTTACAGCCGATGGTGGTCTCTCACCCGTGGGACAACACGGTCTAGTCCTCCAGAACTGCCGCATAATAGCAGAACCTGCCCTTTTGGCCGTCAAGGCGCAAGTCAAGACCTACTTGGGTCGCCCATGGAAGGCATATGCAGTGACTGCCTACATGCAAAGTGACATTGGTGACTTCATTGTCCCAGCCGGTTATTCGGTCTTCACTACTGTTGGACCAAGTGCAAGCAATCAGAACACTGCCATTTATGCCGAGTTCGCCAACACCGGCCCTGGAGCCAACACAAACTTGAGAGATAGACAAACATTCAAGGGATTTAGGGTCCTTAACCCACAAGAAGCAGGAAGATATACTGTTGGGAGTTACATTCAAGGACCATCATGGTTGCCTGCTTTTGGGGTACCCTTCAAAGTTGGTCTTTAAACACTATCCTATGCTGAGTTAATCGGATAGCCTAGTGGAAAAGGCTCTTGCTAGTGATCAGAAGGTCCTGGATTCGATACTCACCTTATCACTATTTTTTTTTTTAAAAACACTACCCTATGCTAGCCCCAAGGGGTGAGGAGGTTTCTTCATATCTAATATGTATCTATCTTATAAATATTGTTTATAAGCCTGTTTCGATTTTTTTGGGGGTTATATATGTGTCCCCTTATTATCTTTAGGGTATAATTTTGTGTATTTACACAAAGTTAAGTTCATAATTTTATATTTAATATCATTAATTTATATACATTGTTTCAATGTATGCATTTTTTTGAAATAAATCTCAAACAAAAACAAGTTAGTGTTTAATATAGCAAACTTTGATTTGGAATTTTTATTCGTTCTACAACAATATGAGTATATGTTATATAGAGTTAAAATGTCGAGGTATACATATACATGCATATATATTAATCTATCTAGTAATGTATAAGAGTAAGGTACTACCTAGAGATTAAAGAGTATTTATTGATGAAGTGGAATACAAACAAGTTGATGAAGTTAATAAAGAGAAGGTTTTTTTTGGTCGTTTGCCCCATATACTATTGGTTATTTTCAATGTGGTCCTCCAACTATCAATTCTTTTCAGGCCTGCCCTCTATACTATAGGTTCATTTCAGGTTGCCCCATGATCGCATTTTTTTCAATTTTAAAAGATAAAATGACGATTATATCCAATATTAGTATAAATTATGGGGGGGGCATAATTCACATAATTTAAATTAAACCCCACCACTTTCTTCTTCAACATAAATATAAATATAAATATATAAAGAGAACCATGATTTAGAATTGTCACATATTCTATAATACATACAGTTTAAGCATATATATATATATATAATATTTTAATAAGAAATTATATATGTACATGTATACTACTCTCAAAATAAATAATTTATAAGTTTGGAAACAAGACGGACAAGCAAGTGAAGCGAGGGTGTCTGGTGAATGTACCCCCGGGTACATGTCAAGTAGTAAAGAGATTGGGGTGAGTAACATCACGCCTTGTCTCTTCTGTAGCGCTTGGGTTCGAGTCTCTTATGAGGCAGAATCTGTTATAGAAGTAGTTAACGAGTAACCTCAAGTCCCTTGACCATCTGACGCACACCCCGCGATTTAATACCTCGCGACTCCCAGGAACAGGGACAACGGAGCCGTTAAGGTTGCGTTCAGCCTACCTTTTAACATTAACTGACCAAAATCCAGGGAGCAGTGGGCCCTACCCCTCATTCGGTCCTTGCGAATAGTTGTAGTATAATTAAATACAACTATCTACTCGATCGCTCCATATTATGACAAACATAAAATATTAAAAGAATATCATATCATATCAAGCCGAACCAAACTTTTCCAAATCAACCCTTCTACTTAAATAAACAATTTTACCTTTAACACTCAAATATTTAAAAATGGAAAAAATTAAAATTAAATAAATATTGTTCCAATTATAATAAGTAAGTAATAAAAATGTAAATAGAAAGTGTAGTAAATACTCCCTCTGTCCCTAAATGATTGAGACATTTTGAATTTGATGGTCAACAAAACACAATTTAAAAAGTAAATATCTTTTATACAATATGCCAAAAAATTATAAAAAGTTGATATTGTAAAAATATATATCGAGACGAATGTAACAAGGTTCCACATGACTAATGAGAATTTTTTATCAGATTTTTTAAAGTTTGACCACAAAAGTCAAAATGTATCAATCATTTAGGGACGGGAAGTAATTAATGAAGAAATCACATTTAGCAAAACATTGCGAAAGCCCTTTAATAGTTGTAGTATAATTAAATACAATTATCCACTTGATCGCTCTATATTGCGACAAACATAAAATAGTAAAAGAGTATTGTATCATATCATATCGTATCAAATCGAACCGAACTTTTTCAAATCAACCTTTCTACTTAAAAAAATATTGTTCCAAGTATAACAAGTAAGTAATAAAAATGTAAATAGAAAGTGTAGTAAATAATTATATGAAGAGATCACATTTAGCAGAACATTGCATAAGCCCTTTAATAGGCTGACTGACAAAACCTTCACACCCCCTCCTACCCGCCCCCCCCCCCCCCCCCCCCCCCCCCCCCCCGGTGCTGGAGATTCGTATAGGCGACATCGATAAACTCTTTGGTAATTTATTCAATCAACTCTATAATCTTCAATTTCGTAATTTAGTTTTGTGTGTTATGTTTATTTCGCCAAAATTTTATTAATCGATACTTAATTTAGTATAAATCGAATTCTGTTACCAATTAGCTTGCTTGCATTCACATTATTTTGTTGATTGTTAGATCTGCAAAATCGCATCTCGGAATTGATCAGAAGGGGTTCTACATTTTTCGCATCCCAATTTGATTGGGTGTTGTTGGTTGACTTTTTGAGGTACTTCGATAAGTTCGAACTTTGTTTTGGTGTTTGCTGAAGGAGAAAAAGACTTTTGTTGCTTATACTGAATTCTAGTTGATTGTTTGATCACAGAATTGATTATTGATCGATTCGTATTGGAATGGGAAGCTAGGTCGTTTTGTGACGTGATGTCATAGGCTGAATTGAGTCCCCCACCTCCACCCGCCCCGCTAATATATCAATGGCCAATCAGCCTCCTACGTCTGTTGATTATTCCGTTAGCGTTGAGCCACCAAAGCAGGGATCACAATCAGCCACCCAGCTGGAGACCAAGTATAGCCCATCTGCTTTTACGTCACCTTCTGGGCAGAGATTTGCTCCGGTTATTCATCCTAACAACCCGATTCTCTCGCCATCGATCAGGACACCTCCGTTACCTTCACCTTCAAATGGGGTTCGAACACCCAGTCCTGGTTCTCATTTAAGTACTCCGCCTGGCCCTCCTGTATTTTCTTCGCCGCTTCAACCAGCTGCGCCGCCCTTCAGGACTTCCCCGGCTACTCCTCAGCGTGTGGATTTCTCGTCTGGTTCCTCGTTGCCCACATCGTCTCCTCCTCCACCCCAGAGCTTTTCTAATGGATCAGTTGAATTACCGTACCAGATTGGTGATGTTACAGAGGATTATTTGGTTGACTCTCCAAATGTTATGTTTTCAGCTCATAAGGTATTTTGGTATTTCTTTTGATCTTTTATTAAAAGAATTGCTTCCAAAAGCTCTTATTTTTTTATGTCTGTTAATAGTGGCTAGCATGAGCAAGATGGAGATCAAGATTGGGTTGGAATATTGTAGGTGCTTGTATAAGATTTATTAATTATAGGGTAGTGATTTTAGCTTGCCATCTCTTACTAATTATCCCACTTTTGGTGCTGAATGCATTAACACGCTTGATATTCTATCAATGTAAAATTGAACGTAACTTTCCATCAATCACAATGAGCGGTGAAAGTGGAAAAGTGGAGTGTGGTTATCAATGGTTGGATAATGAAAATAAGTTTTCTAACTGTAGTTAAGGATACTGTTTCCGTTCTTTTTATTTACTTTGATGTTATGTTCTTTATTTTGGTAACTTAATATATCTTCTCCTTATATTATTTCATACAGTTACTGCTATTTTCAGCTTTTACTTTGGTGCTGACAAAAGCCACTCCTGTTATAGGTCTTAAAGCAGAAGAAACTTGCAAACGTTCCAAGTTTGGGTTTTGGGGCATTATTTTGCCCTGGGAGGCAGCAATCAAGTGGTCCACAGATAATAGAACGTGATCCCCATCGCTGTCAGAATTGTGGAGCCTATGCTAATGTCTATTGCAATATATTGTTGGTTTCAGGACAATGGCAATGTGTAATATGTCGCAATTTGAATGGAAGTGAAGGTGAATATATAGCTCATAGCAAACAAGAACTCCGTAATTTTCCGGAGTTATCATCTCCTTTGGTTGATTATGTCCAAACAGTGAACAAGAGGCCTAACTTTGTCCCGGTGTCTGATTCTAGAGTGTCAGCACCTGTTGTTCTTGTAATAGATGATTCTTTAGATGAGCCACACCTGCAGCATATTCAAAGTTCTTTGCATGCATTTGTGGACTCTCTGCCCCCCAAAACAAGACTTGGCATTGTGCTTTATGGGCGTACAGTGTCTGTATATGATTTTTCAGAAGAATTGACTGCTTCCGCTGATGTACTCCCTGGTGAGAAGAGTCCTAGTCAGGAGTCTTTAAGAGCATTAATATATGGTTCTGGTATATATTTGTCACCTGTTCATGCTTCTCTTCCCGTTGCACACACTATATTTTCATCTCTGCGGCCATATACATTAAAGGTGCCCGAGGCTTCCAGAGATCGTTGTCTTGGTACTGCAGTGGAAGTTGCCTTAGCCATAATTCAGGGGCCATCTGCTGAAATGTCTAGGGGAATTGTTAAGCGGCCAGGAGGGAGTAGCAGAATTATTGTCTGTGCAGGCGGCCCAAATACCTATGGCCCTGGTTCAGTTCCTCATTCTTTCAGTCATCCAAACTATCTTCATTTGGAGAAAACAGCCATGAAGTGGATGGAGAATGTTGGCCGTGAGGCTCATCGTCACAATACTATCATTGATATTTTGAGTGCTGGTACATGCCCATTACGGGTGCCTGTTTTACAGCCTCTGGCGAAGGCTTCTGGTGGTGTTCTGATTTCACATGATGATTTTGGGGAGGCTTTTGGAGTGAACCTGCAGCGAGCAGCAAGTAGGGCAGCTGGTTCTCATGGTTTGATGGAGATTCGGTGCTCTGATAATGTATCTGTTACTCAAGTAATAGGTCCTGGGGAGGCAGCTCAGATAGATAATAGCCATGAATCATTCAAGAATGATTCTGCTTTGGCAATAAAGGTTCTGAGTATTGAAGAAACACAAAGCTTTGCCATATCTTTGGAGTCCAGAGCAGACATCAAAAGTGATTTTGTTCATTTTCAGTTTGCCGTTCAATATTCAAATATTTATCAAGCTGATATATCAAGAGTGATTACTGTCAGACTGCCGACAGTTGATAGTGTTTCCTCATATCTTGAGAGCGTTCAAGATGCAGTAGCTGCAGTTCTTGTTGCTAAGAGGACTCTGTTGCGAGCCAAAAGCTCCAAAGATGCACTTGATATGCGATTGGCAGTTGATGAAAGAATTAAAGATATTGCTATTAAGTTGGGTTCACAGATGCCCAAGTCAAAGCTGTATCGGTTTCCAAAGGAGCTCTCCTTATTTCCAGAGCTACTTTTTCATCTCAGACAGGGTCCACTTTTGGGAAGTATTATTGGTCATGAAGATGAAAGATCTGTGTTGAGAAATTTGTTCCTGAATGCGTCATTTGATTTGTCTCTTCGTATGGTGGCACCCCGTTGTCTAATGCATCGAGAGGGTGGCACTTTTGAGGAATTGCCAGCTTATGACCTTGTGATGCAATCTGATGCTGCTGTTGTTCTTGATCACGGAACTGATGTATTCATTTGGTTGGTATGTTGCTTAACTTATTCACTTTGTATAATATATCATATTCTCCTACGCATCTCAGTCTTCTTTCATTGTGCTGGTATTTATATGCAACCACTTCTACTTGTAACCATATTTTCTGAAGTTATCTTCATTTATTGTTATGATCTCATGGATTGTTCCGTAATTTTCGGACAATATCGAACTAGGTATCATAAAAGTTAACTTCATGATCATCAGTGTTAGTATACCCCTTAGGATAATGTTGGAAAATTTGAAAAACTTCAGCCGTGACTAGAACTCTGATATGTAAATTTATGCTAAATTGTTTGATTATGCCTGATATGCTTCTTTCAATATCTCACTATTTCAGTATTATATTTATATAATGAAGAATGTTGAATATGAGATTTTGGGGCAAATTTGAAATAAATAAAAATTTGGGTCATATTTAAATTATATAAAACACTTAAATAATATCACAAAAAAGAAGAAGAAAAGAACAGTCCCCCCCCCCCCTGCCGCCCGATATCACCACCACATCCCTACCACTCACTCCACTCCCTTCATCTTTCTCACCCCAATACCCTAATTGCAAACCACCATCGCACTTCATCGTGGCCCTTCCCCGACCAAATAACAACAAAACAAGTATATTACTTTATTCCATCAAAGCTTCGAATTGCTTTATCATCTCCTTTGTTACTAACGTCATTTGTACAATTCTCCTCCACTTTTTCATCTTCCCAAGTGGTAGTTCGGTGCAGCGGCTGACCTTCAGTATAATACGAATATTCACATGAATACCCTACATAAAAATATATAGTTCAAATTGTTAAGTCTTTGTCTAATTTATAAAAGGTATCAAATTCAAATCTCCCTAAGAACATTTGTTGTTTGCTTTTATTTACTTTTGTTTTCTCTAAAATGAATACTCCATATTGAAATCCTAGGTCCGCCCATGGTTCAGTGAGCGGAATATATTGTTTGGACTAATACATAATGTTATTTTTGTGATTTTTTGGGTTCCTCTAGAGGGGAGGGACTATTCTTTATTATTGTTAAAGATTTTTGTTTTATTAAGCGAGTCTCTAAGTTTTTATATTTCAAAAGTAGCCCTGAAAGTTTCATTTGATAAATTCCAAAAGTGTCCTTATCGAAATCACGGAATGGGTTTCTGTTAGTTAATGTCTGAAATTGGACGGATGGGGTTAATTAAAAAGATAAAAGTGAGAGAGAAAAACTGAAATTATGCGCATACTTGAGGGGGCTAGATGAATTAAGCCTTTTTATGTGCTATCCATAGTGTGCCTAATTGTACTTATTAAGGTGCTTGATCTGCTCCTCTCCAGTAGATGTCATATTAAGATAATGTTTTCTTCTGGGCTTTTAGTTTGAGGTCAAACTACTCATGGCTTGTTCAGTTGTTCTTCGTAACCTTGGCATTCTTATTGTTTCCTCGAATTTGAGTTGTTCTTTTGATCGTCAAACGATAAGTTACTTATGTGTATAGTTTTGTCAACCTTACTATCTGACTCTAATTGCTTCTTATACTCTTCATCAATCCCCTACTAATTTTGTGGAGTGCTAGGGCTCTGAACTTTCTGCTCAGGAGGGGAAAAGCGCAGCTGCATTAGCAGCTTGTAGGACATTGGCGGAAGAGCTCTCTGAGCTGCGATTTCCAGCTCCGAGAATTCTTGCATTCAAGGTAATTATATATAGCATTGCCAAATTATTGTTCAATTCATCCAACTGTTGTGGAAGTGTGTAAATTGAAATCTTATGTCACATCATATAACAGGAGGGGAGCTCGCAGGCTCGATATTTCGTTGCGAGATTGATACCAGCACATCGAGACCCTCCATATGAACAGGTTTGTGCAAATATGCCAGCACTTTATGTTCATTGTATCTATCCTTTGGTTAGTTCAAATGTTTGCTTATTCTGTTATCACAATCATTGAATCAATCTGTAATGGTGGTGCACTTTTTCCAACACCTGTTGACATATGGTTGACTCAAGTCTGTAATGTTGATGCACTCTACCCGGTTCACTAAGAACAAAATTTGTGTGGTTACAGGAGGCAAGATTCCCTCAACTTCGAACCTTGACTACAGAGCAACGAACAAAACTGAAAAGCAGCTTCATGCACTTCGATGATCCTAGTTTTTGCGAATGGATGCGTAGTTTGAAAGTAATGCCACCCGAACTAAGCTAAAACTTGAACTCTCCTTTTGGCATCAGTGGTCAGCCACGGAAGTAGTGCCCAACCATCTTGTGATGTCCGTCTCTCTCTGTCTCTCTTTTGTGACATAATATAACTTTCTCCTTGGTCCAGAATCCATATAGATGATCTGCAACTCAGTTTACTCGTCGTTTCTTGAATGAGACTTCTTGTTCTTGCTTTCGGATTTTGATGTAACTTTATGGATTGTTTTCAATAGCTTCAGATACAGATATACATACATACATATTTAACATGGCAACAAATTTGTTTATTTTGAAATGGATGGGCCAAGTTTTGACATTATTTCACGTTTGGTGGTTTCTCCAATTCCCAAAATATGCTTCAAGAAATCGTTGACGCAGCAAAATTTTATATGCAACAGAAACTATAGCTACATATCCAAGAGTCATGTGATGCATCATGATAGGATCAAACACATAGATGTGCGGTTTCACTAAACTTATCTTTCGTAGAACACAAGATTATCCGACAAACTCCATAACAAAACGATCAAAGAAGAATTTATTTTTGAAGTTAAAAAGACAGATAAAAATGTGGTCATTAATTAGATTAAGGGTAGACGGTAGTGTTAAGATTAGGGCAGGATGATGATGCACACCATGCATACGTTGATCATCACCATGCAAATGCAATGCTATATTCTAATTAGTTTTGATTAAGTCGATTCCGTCAAGAAAATTTGCTAGCTTAATGGCTATATTGTAATTAAGTAGGTTTCTATTTGCTAACAAGTTAGTACGTTTTATTGGCTATTTAAGCAGCTAGTATTGTTGCTTACTAGAGTGTGTACTTTGCTCTTGTTTTTCTTTTTTGATAGATAGGGAAAATAGTTATAATGGGAGAATGATATTTCCTCCATTATAGCTACGACAAAAATCATATTGTTAGGGTTTAAGACATAAGTTTGTGGCCGTATTATAAAAGTCGGAGAACTGAAAACTATTCGAACTAAAAGATGACAAAAAAGTTTTCTAGTAGAGGAAAATGTTGTCTATCTTGAAGTTCTTGGCAAAAGATTTCCAAGCATCCTTCTTGGTGAGAGCAGGACCACATCTAGCAAAGACATATGTGAAAAGAAGATCAGTAAACAGATGTATAAAAGTAGGCCGTCTGTTCTTAACAAGAGTTAACCCCATAAGAAGAGCTTCTATGACTTGTCCATCCAAGTCCAGAGGGGATAAACAATTTGAGCTTGATTGGGGGGTTTGAGTTTCTACTTCGTAAAGTGCCTGAAGGACAAATCAGGAGAACATCATGTTGATCAAAATAAAAATCTGCCAATTGTTATAAGATAGACAACGGCTGTGAGAACAATTGAAATCCTGTTATTCAAGAAATTCGGTGAATCAATAGCATCAAACAAGATTTCTTAAACCCTGACAAGGAAGAAAATTGGATCCAATACCCATCTTTCTCCTAAGAACCATAAATGAGTTTCTCATTGCATCCAAAAACTGAACAATAAAATCAATTCCTTTTGGAAACCATCTCATTAAAGCCAAATACTTCAAAGAATACTAACAAATAATATTAAGTCATTCTTAACATTTTGATGTGTTTCCATGGCTTATTGATGAAAGTAGCAATGGTCAAGATATCTGAGAAAGTATTTAAACAAGTGAACTAGCAAGAAAGTCTGTAACTTTGGGCAATAGCAAAAGAGATAATAAATTTCTTCTTGGTCTTGCTTACAAAAGCTACATAAAATCATGATTTAGATTTTTGTGCATTTTGCAATATTAAGGGAGGTAGGCAACCTATTTAAGAGAACTTTCCAAATAAAAAGCCTAATTTTATGTGGGATAGGTAATTTTCAGATGTTTTTTCAAATTTTTGTCGGTATTTGTGAGTTATATTGGGGTTTTGAGACAACGTTATCATGAGTAGTTTTAATATGGTTATATAGGTTTTTAGTAGTGATTAATTGATTATCTATGCTAGGGATGTCAGCTCCATTTGAAGGTGTAATATGAAGGATATAATTAACAATTTTAATAGGTAAGAGATGACTAGACACAAAATTTTACATAAAAGACCACTTTAATAAAAATTAACTTTAAAAAGAAAAAACATACAAGAAACATGTTACTGTAAACCTACACAAGGCCTCCACCTTTCAAAGAAAGGCTCCAACTAACTAAGATACAATTTCACTTCGTTTACTTATATTTTTTATACTATATATCACAAAATTTTAAAAATAGTATATGCTAAATATAACGGTATCGAAAAATCTAGGGGGAGGGCGGTGCCCACCCCACTCCCCTCTAAGTCCGCCTTGCGGAAGGTTGTACTTCATTCATCTTATACGACATTTTGATTTTTATGTGTCCAACTTTAACCATCAATTACTTATTATTTTTTAATTTTAAAAATATAAGATTCATATTAATAAATTTATTGTTCAAAAAATATTTTCATAAAAATGATTTTTCACAATATAATAAGTTAGTCATGTTGATCAAAGCTAGGCACCAAAACATGTAAATCTGAGTGTTTTGAATTGGAGGGAATATTAGCTTGATAATTAAAAGTTGCCGAATTTGCAAGAACAAACATTAGTCGTTCAGCATTCCTAGTTTAAGTGACAAGAGGTAACAAATTTCACGAGCACACTTTACTACTTTATTATTTTTCTGTGAATTTATTTTATTGGCTTATAGGGAGTTTTCTAACGTGTGATTTTTTGGCAGGTTAGGAATGCTTGAGGAGATTACTTGGACTCTTTAGTTCCATGTCACCAGGTGTTCCTTCTGCTACTGCGTGGACTTGCCGACTCGAGTGATTAAGTCTGAGGGGTACTTTTTACCTGGTACCTAAGGTTTACTGGTATGGGATCAACCGACCTAGAGCTCGCTACAAGGGTGGGGTGAAAATCCTAAGGGAGACAAGAGTCTGAACATTCGCTAGGTTTCATGGACTCGCCCACTCGAGTGATTAAGTCCGGGGTACTTGTTACCTGGTACCTAAGGCCGTCTGGTCTGGGATTTACCGGCCTAAAGCTCATTGCATGGGCGGGGAGAAAATACTCAGGGAACCAACATCTCGACTTGTTCTTTAGTGTCTCGGGTCCATAGCCATCGTCGCCTAGAGTCAGCCTCGTGGACTCCTTTGCTCGAGCAATTAAGCCTGAGGGGTACTTGTTACCGGCCTAAAGCTCATGGGCAAGGAGAAAATCTAAGAGGGTTGATATTGCACTACTTGTTCATCTACTCGGGTTATCTTTGGCTCTTTGCGAACATTCCTTCTTATGGCCGGGGTGATGAAATCCGATCTTATTACAAACTCGCAAGACTGTGTATTGAAAAAAAAAGAGGTAACAAATTTCACAAACAAACACACAGTGCTTTTTTCGACAATACATACATGAACAACTATTTAGGCGTTTTTGTAGTTAGAGAATGAGAGGAGAGGTCATGTGATGATGTGAATATGAACATATACTTTGACAACAATTGAAAGAATTAAGGCTGTATCTCAAAGGCTGAGAACTTGTGAGATAAATAAAGCCTGTATCGATTATCTATCATCTTGGGGATGCTTCATTCTCGTCTTTCTTGAAAACGGAACACATAACCTGCCTTGAAATGTAGCTCTCGAGCTCCCTGGAGACTTGTGTTAACTTCAAGTCGAAGTTGCTTCTATAAGTTTGTTTTGATAGCTTCATAGTATTGGGTGAAACTGATGGCGAATAGGAAAATCTTCTTCTGGGACTTGACAAATGTCCAGGTGATCCCGGAAGTACTATTTTTGGAATGAGAGGTGTCATTCCACTTTCAGTGTTTGCAACATCTTTATCTTGTTTCACCAATGGCCCGCGTTTTGTTTCTAGCGGCAGAGGCTTCAACGCATTATGTCCTGCAGGTGTCTTTTGCGTCATGAGCCTGTCCCTTGCCCTACTAGCTGCCAGTAGAGCTTTCTCTCTGCTCATTGTTATTAGCTTCCATGGATCGATGCTTGCATGCAACCCTTGTTTCTTGTTGGTCTTGGACAAATCCGGTGTTCCATCAATGCGTATGGATAATCTCCGCGACTTCTGGAAGGAGAGAGTAAACTAGTAAAAATTGTATCACTTGAGTCTTGAGGAAGAAGCTGGTAAGATTATACCTGCTCCGGTGTACTCTCTTTGTGCGTATCTTGAGCTGCAAATGGCTGTTCATCTGTAGAGTCATAGTCGGTGCCTTCATCAGAAGAGAAATCTGAATCATCTGATTCTTCCAGTTCAAGAGATTGGTTCTCTTCTCTCATTGCTAAAATATAATCATATGTTCTCATCCCCTGAGGAAAACGTAAGATAATTCTGGTACGGTTAAACCACTGCTGATTGAAATGCAAGCAATGCATACTATTTATCAATTTATTCATTTTCCTTCATGTATTTTACTTTCTGGTCATTAATCAGCAGCTCGACAAGTAAATTTGGCATTGCTGAAGCAAGAATTTCAATGAAGCAATTGTAAGAAGCAACATTTAGTGCTATAAGTACGTATAAATTGAAGAACACAAACCAAGTCTCGTCTATTAAATGGTGTCGGCTATAAGAACACAACGTCTCTATTCAGCCCTATGTTGTGTCATCCTGAAGCTCTTCATGAATGCGTAAGCTAATCCAGAAAAGCCTATTTTCTAGGCATTGCTTCAGTACACCATCCCTCTAAAATTATTCAAAAACAAATGCCCGTACCTTCCTGATGAGAACGACATGAAAGAGGAAGAGTTGTCCTAAAGCGGCAGCACTGTATGCTGTCATGAGAACCAACAGAACCTGCAATTTTATTAGAAGGCATAATATGTCAAGCCATAAATTTATTTTCTTAACTCATTGTTCATTCACACCGAGTCTGGTAGACGGGAATAAAATGAATAAGCTGCAGTAAGAAATCATTTTTTCTACTGGATATTACATTAGGTTTGCGAAACAAACCTGTCGTTAGTAACAAATGATATGACTTGATAAAATCTTACAGTTACAGTGGCTAGAGCCCATCTTGGGAATTCCACATACAATCGCCTCTCAAGATCCTGCTCTATTCCTTTTTTGTTTGTAAAGCACCTGACAAATATTGCAATGGCAGTGCCTCCTTCAATGAGGAGCTGCAAGATAGCGTCGGGATTAAAATAAATGGGGATCATTAGGGTGATTAGTTTTTCACTAAGGTTATATAAAGTGTAATCATTGCTTAGGAGGGTAGAAAGTGTAGAAGATTAGAGAGGGAACTAAAAGAGAAGGACTTGGCCACCTACCATAACCAACACACAGATCATCATAAGTATGAATGTCGTATAGTTCTTCTTGCCTACGCAATTGTTTAGCCACTATAACAATTCAATGAACATGTTAAGACCACCAATGTTTATAAGAAATACGGTAAAAGACTTCTCACTAGACAGAATAATATTCGCCCTTTACCCTGCAATGATGATCAAAACCCTCAACACAGCGGTTGCAAGTCCTACAATGCTTGCTGCACTTTTTTACCTGTAACATCAAGAATCTGGATCTGAATATTTAAGAAAAAATTCATTACTAGTAAAGGAGTATATTTTTTCTTTTCTCCCGAGAAATAAAGGAAATCAAAAAGAGGAACACACCTCAAAATTACAGAGGGAACAAAATGACATATCTTCCTCCTCTTTGGGATTAGAAGCAACTGACACATCATCTTTTAGCACGAGGGGAAATGGGAGAAGCGGCTCCAATTGAAGGCTACTTTTCCAAGGATCCATCAGGTACTTTCTCCGAATACAAGTCCGTTGGATCTTTCTCTCCACTCTTCTGAAGAATCTCAACACAATTTGGCCTAATATAAACATATAGCTTCTTAGATGTGGCAAAGCCCTTGAATTCGGATTGGCTTTTCTTTTTTTCTTTCTAAACCTTGTTTTGTCAGTAGGATCAATAGAAGCACACCTAACAAACAGGAGCGCAGCTGAAAGGGCCTATTCGAAACGAGAGAGTAACGAACAAAAAAAAAGCAACTGAGCCAGCTATCAGATACAGAATGGACAGTGTATATAATGAAGAGAATATCACTCATTAGATGCCAATGAAGGTACCAACTTACCACAAAGGAAAAGACAGTGAGGATAGTGATCTCGGCAACTCGGTTTCCAACGAAAAGTCCCAGGAAAGTATAGAAGCAAACTACCAAAATACAGAACACAGCCATTCCCACTATCTACAATAGCAGACAATAATAACCAGATTATCAAATGTATATCTAAAATGATATCGTAAATTAAACTAAACACTTGAAAGGAAGCCTAATTTCGATTACTCGGGCTTTTTATATATGGTTGATTCAGTATAATGCCCCAGCTGGAATCGAATTAAATTACAACTACCATTTCTAGTTCTGAAGGCTATCATTCACCTAATTCAAAAAAGTTCTAAACTTCGGAAGGTTCGATTTGGCATTCATAAAATTCAACAGCTGAATTTTTCCACTTAGTAGGTGTAATCTTGAAACATTCATCAATTTTCGAAAAACTACACCCACGAAACGATCGAATATTGTGTTCCTACATAATTTACTATTAACACGAGCAATTATGATCAAATCAAACGTTATGTACGTCAATTTACACTACAAAATTTGTCAATTTTGGAGCAATGACAAACAAACTCAACCATTTTTCAAAGCGGAGGTAAAAAACAACATAATAACCCAATTTATATATAAAATTATAGTTCATAAACTCAAAATAAACACCATTACAATATAAAGCAAAAACAAAATCCAACTAATTACGCTTCTACTAAAAAATATAAATTCATTAGAAGAATACCTGTAGAGAGTGAAGAGGGCGTTGCCATCCATGGCGCCTCATCATCAACATCATAATAAATTTTGGATTTGTTGAAAAGATCTGAATTTGTGAGAAGCTCAGTGTTGACTGAAAAGCAGACAAAAGAGAGAAACTATCCGTTTCTCTTTTAAATTTCAAATCAGAGCTGAGAGCTCATTGAGTTTTGACAACTCATTAATGGGGCTTTAGCTTGGGCTTGAATGGGACGAATTGTCCAATATGAATTTAGGGCTGTTAAAGGATCGGTTAATTTGGAATCCGTTCATTATTCGATTTGGAAAATTCGGATCTGTTACCCTCCCGTGTCCTTATCGAGCGATACGAGGGTAATATGCTTGCTACCCGGCTTGGTAAAATTAAAACCCGGCCGAGTAACCCGTTACCCGCTCAAACTCGGCTCGTTATCAGCACTACCGACTAATCGAACCCGCCTGACGGCCCCGGCCCCTTAAGGATATAATAGGCCTCTTCCGCCTGGAGGCCCTTGTCTAGTATCCTGTTAGTTCTCAATGGTTATTTCTTTTGAACGATGATTTATAACGGCTAGTTTGCTTAAAAGTTGGTAATGTTATCAATTACAAGCATGGACCTATCAGGCTGGTTGACGTGAGGGCTTTTGGAGACGTGTCAATGGATGGTCAAACGATTTCCAATGTTCGACGTGGGTTTTGGCTATCAATTTTGAGTTTAGTCAGTGGACTTTGGATACTTAAACGATGATTGTCAATGTTGGACGTGCTCGCGTTGACAAAGAGGTCATCAGATAGTCTAATAGAACTTTTGGTGACGCCAATAATTATGCTAGTCATAATTACTCCCTCCATCCATAATTGTTAGGATCATTTACTTTTCCACACATTTTAATGAAATTAAATGTGTTTTGTATTCAAATTCCCCTCCCTTTTTACATTTCGCAAATGAACCTTAATTAAGGAATTTTTTAAAATGAAAAATGGCCCTAAGAGTTAAGGATGGAGGGAGTAGTTAATTCTTACTTAACTGTGTGATTGAGAATTGAGATGTTGCGCGCGCCGTTCAATTTCTACTCCTACAGGATCTTGGTGTGTTTTGTATTTCTTTATGGGATTATGAGCACAAACATATAATTTTATCTTCTGCCTTAATATCATATTATCTATGTCATAAATATTTATTACTTTACATGTCGAATTTGTTATGGCCATGAGTTCCAAATGACTTTATTGAATGGTGACAACTAGTGGAAGCTACACTCAATCATGAGGACATAAAATAAGGACTGGACGTAGACCGTCTGCCCTTCCAAAGACTTATGACTCCGTTGAAGTCCGTCAGAGATGTTGGACTATGTTCCTTACACCTTAGTTTAATGATGACTTAAACATTGATTTACTATATAACATGTTTGCTTAAATGACTTATCTCATAGCCATGTTAGAACCATATCTAGCAAGCACAACACAAATGACATTATATATGCAACGAATGCTTGCCGCGATATTTATATAAAGTTTTTCAAAGATTAGATGTCGTGACAATGGTGAAGGGTCAATCACACACCGGTCAAGAAGTCCAAGCTTTATTGAAGAAAAGAAAATGAGAATCAACAAGGCCAAACATATATTGATCAAACTATATGGTCGTGTGGTGATGATGAAATGGAATCAACCATACACTAGTTATTTGAGGACTTAAAGAAGCTTAAAGAAAATGATGAAGACCAAAACAAAGAGTCGACATTCACCAATCAAGAAATGACAAACAAGAAAAAAACACAAGCTCAACGATATTCAAGAGCGTTCAAGAAGTTAACCAAATGAGCTATGGATGCAAAGCATCTACAAAGGTAAAAGTTAGCCTTCAATCATAGCTTAAAGTCTCTTGAATAATTTTAGTTTAAGCTTATAAATGAGAGAGATTTTTCAAATCATTTTTGACAAAAGGATGTTTAAATGATTTTATGGATGTTTTTATCAAAAGAAATATTTTGAAAATCTTAATGTTTATAAGACTTGGGTTTGATTTCATATATTCTTAAAGAGGATGAAAAGAGTTTTCCAACGCATTTTTATAGTAATGCTTATGATGCAAAGTTCATAATGGTTGGCAGTGGTATATGTATAAAGTTTAAGTATACTCGTCTGCGAGAATTGGACCTAAAAGCCTCGAAAGCAGAGGAAGTATGTTTAAATATATTCTTCTACGAGAATCAAACATTAGACCTCTTGAAAAGAGGTCCATGCTCGGTACCACTAGGCTAGAAACCTTGGTTTAAATGTAAAATTGACTAGTGATTTCTTTTAAATTACTATTTTACACTCCTGAATTTTATCTTAATAATTATTGAGTCATTTTTTTTAAAAGATTAAACTCACGATTGGGACTTACGTGTTAATAATAAAAACAAATAATACAATATCTTGCAGGTCTTCTCAAAAGTTTGGGCAATAAAGCAGTAAATTTCACATGCAAGAACAAAGAAAAAACATAATAAAAAACAACTTAGACAAGAAATAACAAGGTGCGCTCCTAGATCTTGCAATGTGAGCTCGCTCAGAAACTTTGCCTCCCTGATCTTTATCTCCTGCATATGTATATAATAATTACTAAGTCCTTAACATGTAACCAAATAGTTATTGACTATTTTATATTTTTCCAAGTTTAATTTTAACCAGATGTTCGTGTCCAGTTCGAGTTGTGCATTTATTTGTCATATTTATAAAATATGATTTGTGATTAATTACTAAATATAACAGTTACTAAATATAACAGTTCTATATCACACTATTTTATTCATCTTAATTAAATTTAAAGGACATAATAACATAAAATATTTGCAAAATCATTTTCTAAAAGGATATCAATAGCTTTTATGATATTTGTGGATCGTTATTATATAAAATATTCATAAAATCAAATAAAATAACAATTGTATTAAAACAAGTTCTCATATATTTAAAGCTAACATAACGCTTCATTAAAAAAAAAACTTCTAACTTTCCTCCACCCAATCATCTATTTATACTTTAGTATGTTGACTATTATATGTTTGCATTTTACACTTTAATATTTTGACTATTATATGTTTCCATGTTACACTTTAATATTTTTACTACTATATGTTTCCATTTTTACATTTTAATAACTTTTTGACCGTTTGCCCCCTGAATTATCATTATTTTTTTTTATTGGTCCCCTGAATTATTTATCTTGTTTATGTGTCCTTAAACCCAATTTTTATAAGTTATATTGCATTTTAAAGGTGAAATGAGTATGTTACCCTCACCACAATATTTTCTCCAACCCAACACCCTTCTTCCTCAACACACCCACTCTACCCCATCTTCCTCAACACACTTTTCTCCCATTTAAAATATTATTAAATTTTATCAAATTATATTAATCTCTCATTTATTTCAGCTCAATATGTAGTGCAATCATTCTAGCCACTAGGTTAGCTTTTAATTTCTATCTTTAATTATTTTATTATGTATTAAATTATATTTAAATATATTCATTTAATGTTAGTTTGGTTCGGTTCGGTTATTGCATTTTTTCAAATTAAAACCAAAACCAAATCGATTAATATATGATTTGAAAAGTCAAAACCAAATAAAAAAATTTAAAACCTATCATATCGGTTCGGTTTGACTAGGCTTGGCCGATTCCGAGATTTGATTATACAACCATAGTAAAAATGATACTTGTAGTTGTAGTTACATATTTTATTATATATTCCCTCCATCTCTAAATGATTGACGCATTTGAACTTTTTGTGGTCAATAAAACACGATTTAAAACGTAAATATTTCTTATTTTACATACGAAGAAATTACAAAAAGTCAATATTTCAAAAATATATATTCGAACGAATCTAACAAGATTCTGTAACACAATATTATTTCTTAGCCTTTAATAGAAATTCGTGGCTAAATTTTATATATCTGACCAATGAAAGTCAAAATATACCGATTAGATTAGTTATGGAGGGAGGAGTATTTGAAGTATATATGTCATTGTTAGGAGTAATTCATAATTGTAATGAGATTAGAATATCTCCCGGAATCTCCTCTTCCTGTCCTCCTCGCTCTTTGGAATTCTCGATAACATCACTCCACTTGGTTACGTTTCTACCCCCACCCCTACCCCCACCCCACCCCACCCCCACCCCCACCCCCACCCCCAACATAAATCATCATCATCGACATCATCATCTTACGTTGTTTATTTTTCAGAAGCTGTTAACAATGTTGTTCATGTTCTTGAAATTAATGCTGTTGAGTTTTGTATGGAGTTTGAATCCAGCAGTTGCTCATAAGGGCATTGGTGGGGAGCAGCCTTTGTCCCAAATCGCAATTCACAAAGTCACAATTGCCCTTCAACAACATGTCTCACTTAAAGCCTACCCACAAATTCTTGGTTTACATGTAAGAAAAACACATTCTTGAAATTTCTAAGTTGACTTTTCTTTTGGAACATAATATGATTGTTATCTTTATTCTTTAATCGTTGCTGATATGATTCATAGCACTAAGATAAAACTGTTAGTTGAATTGCGTCATATGTATGGTCGAGCAGTAAGCACTAATGTTCGTTGTGTCGAATTATACATTGTTATAAGACCAGTAAATGGACGTATAATGTTGGGTGGTTGTTGGATAGACTTAACGCTAGTGTATGTTGGTACTCGGTTGGCCGTTCAAGTAGCAAGGTAGTAGTCCTAGCGAATCCACTGCTCTTTTCGAACTAAACCACCACCCATTGGCGGTTAGGTTCCCTACGGGAAGCCATAATGGGGGTTATTACCGATCTAGGCTTTTTCTTACCAAAAGAAGTACCCTAGTGCAATTTATACTTGAAAACATTATTGAGTTGAATAAAGTTTTGTTTCATTAGAAGTCAAGGTAATTTAAAAACCTTTTGTATTCAATGATCGTAGTTCTTGTTTTTTGTTTCATATGTGCTGGATGACGAATGAATTGATGAGGTATGTAGAACGAGTAAACTGATTTGGCATTCGTTATGAAATTGGAAGATGGTTGTGATAATTTTCGGATTGGCTCAGAGACTTTGATGTTTCACTTTAATTTTGAATATAGCAAAACTTGTGCTGTTATTCAGTTTCACACAAATTAATGCAGTATAATTTGTTTCATTTTTTAGCTATTTTGATATATATTCTGAATCTTGATATTGTGGTTGTAGGGGCAGGACAGTGAATGGGTTACTGTGGATATCGAGAATCCAGAACCATCCAAAAGTGATTGGATTGGTGTATTTTCTCCGGCAAAGCTTAAGTACTTCCTCATATATGTTGGAACTATTTCTTGTTCGAGTGATTTAATCTGTTATCACTTATGCAGTGATGGTTTGCTAAAAATTAACTACATCAGTTTTCTAATCAAGTGTTTCACATTTTTTGAATCAATGCTAAAATCATACTGAGACGCATTTTTGAATGCTTTAGTGAATCGGAGTGTCACCAGGACAATGATCCAAAGCAACAAACTCCATATTTATGCACAGCTCCCGTGAAGGTGGTCTCAGTTTACTCGAAATCTTATTTCATTGTACCTGGTGTATAAACGTAACATATTAATCTTTTTATTGCAGTACCAATTTGCAAATTACTCCAACCCGAACTACACGGAGACTGGAAAGACATCAATAAGCTTGATTTTGATCAATCAGCGTGCAGATTTCTCAGTTGCCTTGTTCGCTGGGGGACTATTAAATGTCTGTAAACTATCTCTTCCACTTACTACTGCACATTGTTTTAAATATAGATCTTGGTGGTATTATTCTGCATTTCAAATATCTAAGGGTACTATGATAATGCTAAAAGGAATTAGAATCTGCATGCTATGGATTATAAGTCAAACTGTAGTAACCTGACCGAAGTGGGTCATGGATGATGTGAAATGATTCAAACGATTAGTGCTACTCATACCAATTACCATCTAGATGAATCTTCTGTTTGGAAGCTAATCTTATAGAACTCCAAGGCCAAGCATGCTTGTCCAGGAGCAATTTTGGGACGAATGACCACTGGCAAGTCTCTCATTGAATTGAGCACGTGAGTGAGAACAAAACATGCAAATACTCGTGGTGGTTTGTGAGGTCAGTCCATCAAATGAAGTAACCTACTGACTTTGAAGTTCCAAGGCTAGGCGTTACATAAACCATACTGATATTTACTTTTAACTAGTTATTGTTCTGGGAATGGTGAGATGGACTAGATATCATTATCTGAAAGCTCTAACTATTTACAGCCATGACTATTTCATGCTAAAACTCTTATGTAGGTCCAAAATAAAAGACCAGTTCAGAGGCCATTTATGAGTTTATACTATAATAATTGGACGATTGATTATGATGAACTAACACCATAACTGAATTCACAGCCTAAATTGGTAGCGACTTCAAACATCATCTCATTTGTGAATCCTAAAGCACCGCTGTATCCACGTCTTGCTCAAGGAAAATCCTGGAACGAAGTAAGTGCCTTGTGAATGTTGATGTGAATTTAATTACTTAAAGCTGTTGGTATTTCTTCAATGCCTATATTTTCAACTTCATCTGTTCAAGATAAACAGTTAAATTGTCTAGAAAAGAAAATAAGAGTAAGAAAACTCAAAATGAACTGTTTTCATCTAAAATATTAGCATGTTTCATCACTATGCATGATTGTACTCCAAACTATCAGTTGATATAGTTTCCATACCGTTTCACTTGGTATAGTATATGTGAACACATCGATCTATCTGAACAAAAAGCTCAAGTCTTGAATCTTCCTTCGACATTGAATTCTGCATTTCACTTCTAACGTACAGATGACTGTGACATGGACAAGCGGCTATAACATAGATGAAGCTGTTCCCTTCATTGAGTGGGGATCGGGAGGACACTCCAAAAGCCGGTCACCAGCGGGAACATTAACGTTTCAGCGGAACAGCATGTGTGGTATGATTATTTAACCACTGTAATAGTTGTTATTGAAGCTTGTCAACCATGTCCTTGTCATGATTTCAAATTTCGAAACTTTTAGTAATATGATGTTTTTGGACTCAGAATGAGATTCCACACGTACATGAATGAGAGTAATTCAATGATCGAGGAAAGGGGAAATGGATTGATATTTGAATTTTTCTTCAGATGTATACGTACCAATAGACAACTTAAAAGATTGCTTGACTTAGAAGCTACTACAATTATCATGGTAGTGTTAGTGTATCAAAGATTGCTTGACTTGACATCTAGGTTTATTCAGATATCTATTTATACATTGTAGGACAAGTGCATGACGATTGCATATGCTCCAGTCTTAGAATTATACATAACCAGTATGCATATATTCTAGTACGTACAGAACTAATTTTATCCACCAGCTTGCACTTCGCAATATACTACTTTAAGCTAGTGGCTCAATTTAAGATTCTTATCTTGAAAATTGGATCCGAAACTGTCATTATTTAATTCTATAATGAGCAGTCTCCAGTCTTTTAAATATGAAATTTTGATACATGTATGTGCTTGAGAAGTATGTTATAAAAAGGAATATGCTATTGCATAATTTAAAAAGCCAATGATAATCTTGGAGGCAAATGGGTCTGTAGGTGCTCCTGCTCGTACTGTTGGATGGCGTGATCCTGGATTCATACACACAAGTTTCTTAAAGGAATTGTGGCCGAACACTGAGTAAGTTTCACCTGTTCTGCGAACTGTTAATTTACATTTAAGAAGTTTACCTGAAAAATGTGATCTTGATGTGGCAAAATTACTTGCAGATATACTTACAAGCTCGGTCATCGTTTATCCAATGGGTCCGTCGTATGGAGCAGGATGTATTCCTTCAAATCATCTCCATATCCAGGACAAAATTCATTGCAGCGTGTTGTCATATTTGGAGATATGGGGAAGGTAGAATTTGTTCATCAAATGAGGCATCTGTTTCATATTATAGAATGTATCTAGCTACGAGTTGGAGGACAATATACTCTTTAGTGATCTGCATTTATTATCAACGAAGTAACATTTTCATGCTCGTAGAAGTTTTTATTTGTTCTGGAAATGATTACTCTTTCTGTTCATTGGTGCAGGCTGAACGTGATGGTTCCAATGAGTATAGCAATTATCAACCCGGTTCACTTAACACCACGGATCAACTCATTGCAGATCTTGAGAACATTGACATAGTTTTCCATATAGGGGATATTGTATATTCCAATGGTTATATTTCACAGTGGGACCAATTCACTTCACAGGTGGAACCAATAGCATCATCTGTTCCGTATATGATCGCAAGGTTTGATCTTTTCTGTGATTCTGTTTTATCAAGGTCTTTATTCTATTTTTGTTTTAATTTAATCCTTTGCTGCAGTGGGAATCATGAACGTGATTGGCCCGACAGTGGATCCTTCTATGACACCAAGGATTCCGGTGGAGAATGCGGTGTACTAGCTGAAACCATGTTTTATGTCCCTGCAGAAAATAGAGCTAAATTTTGGTAACTCAAAATTTTGATTTGATATCTGCTAAGAAGCATATGGTCCACTGAAAGAAGCAACTTTGTTAGGAGGGGGGATGCTTTATTTGAACTATCTTAATCAAACTTGGGCAATTAGTAATGTAGGGTCCATCATCAAATTGGAATTTTCTAATGATTTTTCATTGATACTAAAATTATATATAGATCATCGAGTTGAAGTAAACTTTGTTAGGAGGGAGGGTGCTTTATTTAAACTTTTAAAAGGAGAGGAGTAAAGCACCGAAGCAACCTCAAGTCCCTATGTGTAGTTCAGAGTATATAGCTTCTGTTGGTTGTGATAATTGTTGATATAGGTCAGTAAGTGTGACGTTGTATAATCGTCCCTGATAGTGGCAACTTAGCAGTTTAGTCCATCATAATAGTATATTCCCTCATAATGTCATAAATGTTGCACATTCTTTCTTATTTTTGGGCTAAACTGCTACGTTGCCATTATCCAGGACGAACGTGAAACAACGTCAGATTCACCAGAACTATATCGACAATTAACTCTTTGATGGTGCTTCTAATGTACTTGTCCGTCCACAAGTTCATTAAATTTGGAACATGAACCATAAATACAGTATATATTTTTGAGCTGAGCGTGTACTTTTAGTGTTTTCTAAGTTCTGCAAGTGGTGCAACATGTTTTTCAGGTATTCAACGGATTACGGCATGTTTCACTTCTGTATAGCTGATTCAGAGCATGATTGGAGAGAGGGTTCTGAACAATATAGGTTCATTGAGAAATGCTTAGCATCTGTAGACAGAAAAAAACAACCTTGGTTGATCTTTGCCGCTCATCGGGTCCTTGGTTATTCATCAGACAAATATTATGGTTTAGAAGGCTCATTTGAGGAGCCTATGGGACGAGAAAGCTTACAGAGGCTTTGGCAGAAATATAAGGTGGACATCGCATTCTACGGCCACGTCCATAATTACGAAAGGACTTGCCCTATTTACCAGGTATAACCTTTTTTCAAATTTTTGAGAGTAGATACATGTCAGTTGTATATGCTTAACTGCTTAAGTATGTAAGTTGAGTTGTTCAAAGACGGATGCAACAGAGTCGTGGTAGTGACAATTGCAGCGGCGACTATACCAGCATTTATTATACAAACAAATAATTACAATCAAAACTGGATGTCACATATCATGATGGCAGATGCGTCTTCTTTAGAAGGACTATGCGGAATGCTATTAATCTGTTCCCAACTAACTATATTTTTGCTATAATGTTACAGAGTAAGTGTGTGAACTCAGAAAAATCACACTATTCAGGTGTCGTGAATGGTACCATACACGTTGTGGTTGGTGGCGCGGGAGCTCACTTATCAGAGTTCAGTACATTAAACACAAGCTGGAGCCTCGTCAAGGATTATGATTGGGGATTTGTCAAAATGACAGCATTTAATCACTCTTCCCTTCTTTTCGAGTACAAGAAAAGCAGCGACGGAAATGTTCACGACTCCTTCACAATCTCAAGGGACTACAAAGATGTATTAGCTTGTGTCCCTGGTTCTTGTGAACCCACCACTCTAGCATCTTGAGTGGCTAGAGTTCAAAAGCATGCTGACATTCATTAGGAGAATGTTAGGATTTTATAAATACAGAACAAAACCGAGGTAAATCACAGACCTCGAATACTCGTATAAAGAACATCATACAGTCTGTAAACTGTCAAGTTATAAAGGTAGGAACAAATCCTTATGTATACTAGTAAATTCGTACGTCCTTTTTAATTTTTCTCAAACCAGGCTTATTTTTCTCAACCAAATCGGTTAAAACTCGAAACGGTTCAGTCGGATTCAGTTTGAACCCACCCACGATATCGCTTTTGTTGTCATTTCTTCTCCCCCTCACTTGTGTGACATACATGATGTGACATACATGATTAATTGAAGTCTAGTTTATCAACTTTACTGCTCTTGCACAATATATAGTACCAGTTCTAATCATCATTTCTGGCAAATCGAAAAGCATTTAGCCGAATCCGCAAAGAGCTTGAAAGAAAAATGAGAAACATTATCGAATATGAAATTAAGCGAGACACAGAAAGAGAAGTTAATGATATGACGCTATAATAACATTGAAATGCCCCAAAGCTTGTGAAGAGGGATCCCGCCTAATCGGAAGTGTGTGTGGGGGGTGGGGGGTGGGGGGGGGGGGGGGTGGGGGAGGGTGGTGTTAACGACAAGGCTGCTTCTAAATTGACTAGAACTCCCTAGTATATTTTCAAAATTCATTTCACTTGAACTCCTATAGAATGCAGGCAACAAAAACATCATCTATTTTCAACTCGTTAATTTTTCTGCTTAATGTGTATTCACATCTCCACAACGATTACTAGATTGGAAATGGCGGTAGTAAGAAGCTTAAGGAGTAGCAACATTTTCCTTTGCAAGAGGAGCAATTTCTTCGCCTTCAATTCCAGCCTCACTGCCAGCAACGCCTAACCCGAGTAGCATCAATTCCCATTGTTTAGCAGGCCCCTGAATATCAACAAATATGCAGGTTATATGCTGAACCACGGAAAAACTTTGTTTGAACAAGAACAAGAAACGAGCATGCACCCAATCAATCATCGAATTCGAATGCATACCTTCCATGAAAGGTCCTGTGACATGCAGTTTTGGATCATCTCTTTCATGGCAAGTGTGCCATAACTTGAAAGGGCTCTGTGAACAGTTTTTACTACCTTGTCAACGTCGGCTGGATCAACAGTCTCACACTGATAAAAACAAAAGTCGAGCAAGTTATAGAAACCATCAGGGATGAACTGGAATAACTACAATGTGACATTCTTTAAGCAAGAGACAAAATGAACAACATACATCAACATCGAAAGCTCCCATATGGAATCCTGTGTAACTTTCTGTTACTGTGTCAACGAGTCCACCAGTCGATGCACAAATAGGCAACTGAAACCACGCCAACTAAAATTAATCGACTTATTTCCGAACATAACATACAAAGTAAATACCATCTAATACACACAAGTACCATCCCTAGAATATTAGGGAAGAACGTATTGATTCTTACTGTTCCATAGCGCATGGCGTGTAATTGAATAAGTCCACAAGGTTCGAATCTACTTGGAACCAAAATGTAGTCAGCACCAGCAATGATTTGGTGAGCCAAGGGAACGTTGAACTTTGCCACTCCCCTAGCCTTCTCAGGGTACAACACCTCAAGCTCTTGAATCTCCTCTTCGAACTCCTTTTTACCAGTACCCTGGAATATCACATGACTTCCATTAAGGTAAACAGCAAATTCGCATTTTCATCCTCTAGAATCGATAGTTTTAATCATACCAAGATAACAATCTGGACATTCGTTTCTATAAACTTGGCAATGGCAGCAACCAGAATATCAGACCCTTTCTGCTCTTCAAGCCTACCAATGAAACCAATTAGGGGAATGTTCCTATCAACTGGTAAGCCAACTTCTGCTTGAAGAGCTTCCTTCACCAGAGGCTTCATCTCTGTTACCTGTTATTACTCGTGTTATCACAATTTCACGTCATTTTCAATATCAGAAATACACCTGAAAAGGAAATCACAGTGGCACTGGATAGGATAATCTTACAGTTGTTATATCATAGTGAAGATCAATGTATTTATCGGTTGCTGGATTCCATTCTTGAACATCCATGCCATTAACAATTCCAGTTATTGTTTTCTGGCGAATGTAGCTATCACACTCGACCCCTTTTTCAACACCGGATACAAGCTCCTGAGCATAGTAAGGGCTCACAGTAATTAACCTGTCACACTCCAATATTCCAGCTTTCATCCAGTTGATTTTCCTCCCCTTGACCGGTCTGTCATACCTGAGCATCGGGGGAGAAAATTGTAAATGCAGTCACAAATAATAAAAATATCTTCTATGCTGATTCTTTGTCAGTCATCCAATCCGCATACCCATCCATGAAGTCGAAAGAACTCTTGTACTGATCTGGCAGATTAAGAAGAGAGAAGTCTGAAAATCCAAATCGTCCCTGATAGGCTATGTTGTGAATGCAGAAAGCAACCTAGCATAGATTTAACATAATGTCAAGATCCCATTCAACTTTGTGTTATCTGTTTTCATCGCTATCACAAAGTTAACTCAGTCGCAATTCGAAGAAGCATAATGAAATTCAAAGAATAGAAGACATCACCATACCTTAGCAGTCTGGTAAAGTCCTTTGGGTTGGTATATGGACTTCAGGTAACATGGTAGAAGAGCAGTGTGCCAGTCGTTGGCAACGAAAACAACATCCTCCCCTGAAGAATGAAAGAAGGCTATTTAAACAACATCCTCTAAGGAAGAATTTCTAAATTACTGTCCAACAATGCATACCATACGGTCCAGAGAAATACTTGCTGCAGTCCAAATTTAGAACTCGTGGTGCCTCTAGAGCAGCCTTAACACAAGAAAGTTGAAGTGAGCGGAGAGTCCAATTACAATTAATGGATGAAAGAAACTTCAATAGGAGAAATCACAGGCGTGATTAAGCATTGACGGATAAGCTAAATATACAGAATACTACGTTAGGAAATCTCTTATAACTGTCTGAAACTAGAGTTGGATAAAGATACTGAAATCAGAAGAGGAGCAATGTTTGGTGCGAAAGAAGAGGAGAGTCGCACAGAAGAAAACTATACCAGACACAATAAGCTAAATCGGAGTTGATTGTCTTCGTAGTCAATCCCAGCCTTAGGGCCATAGATCTTCGACCCTGTTTTCCCCCAAACCTACACGTGTGTAATACAAACATCAAAGCCTTACAAAATAAATATATGTTAAGATCAGACATCTTGTAAATTTCCCTGTTCATCTTCAGTATTGGTGTTAATAGCTGACCTTCTCAAGGAACATTGGGTGGTCGACGAACACACGGTCAACTCCTCGCTTATAGCAGTGGTAGAAGCGGACTTCCTCGATTTTGTCTCCAACTTGAAGCTGCAAGCAAAGACGTATCATTACATCGCAGTATACACAAAGAGATGCATAAGACAATTAGGGATCATCATGAAATACCTGAACAGTAACATTAGTATCCCAAGCATCTTGATACTGATCATAACGTGGAGACACTGTCATTACCCTGTGTCCATTCGCCTGGTATATCAGAAACATGGCATACCAAGCGAATCAATTACTCCCAAAGCAACAAAAGAAAGTATAAATTACAATGAAATAAGTTAAAAACAGATTTTGATCCTCACAGCCATGGCTGGTGGAAGTCCACCAAGAACATCACCAAGGCCACCAGTTTTACTCCACGGACCACACTCAGCAGCGATAAAGCAAATGTTCATCCCCTGCCCACAAACTATGTTATTGAATCGTCGGAGGTTCTTACTTTTATGTCCCTTTGCCTTGGACTGCTTAGTCACTACTTCCACATTGCTTCTTACTAGAACCATGTCAACTTTGTTAACTGATCTCAATCCATTGTGAGACACCACTTGATTCATCAATCCAACTTGTGCCATGTTTGTTTTCGTGTCGACCACATTCACTCCACCGGGAAGATGAGAGACAAAGTGTGAAGCTGCAACATTTGCCATTGTTGGTACCTGGAATGTATATCAATAATAAGGTAAACCTCGACAGTTTCGTGGTTTATTACATAAAGTAACTTCACTAGGCGATAGAAGCAAACATTCAACAGAATAAATATAACCAAACACCTCAGAGAATAAAAGGATAACCTTTCCAACAGAAAACACAATGACAACCTACTAAATAGCACCAATAAGAAAAAAGAAACAATATCTTCATTTAGAATAACTAATCAATGATCTACTTTTCGACTTTGAGTCTCCTTATAAAGCCCAAAAGTCGAAAGAAAGGTACCCCAGAAAGCATTCCAAATGTTATGCTTGTTTCAACTTGATTGTACATCATACATTGTTCGATTGTATGATTACTATACACAGCAAAGAATCGTGCCAACGATAACGTTGGCACGATTCTTTTGCCATCCGTAGATAAATAACATTATCTTGGTTGAATGGTTTCACCACTGCACTCTAAAGCTAGTATTTTTTGAGAAATGAAGATAAAAGGGAGAAATAGTACAACTCACAAGCAAGCAAACAGCAAAATGGTGGAAGATGTCTGAGTGCTGCTCTCTAGATATTGGGAAAACAACGTTGATTATGCTCTCCAATGATGATCAGCTTGGTTATTAGTAGTGTATGAGATTATCGATGGACGTTAAGGCTGCGGTTCAACCTGTCGAGATTATTCACGTGTGAATACTGTTCTTGATACCTCAAAATTTATAGTAAGAAAGAAAATACATGAGTGGCTTATGGTGATATTGGGTCCCATCTACTTCCATAATTGTTTGAGAATATGCAGAAATATTTTTGAGCCTCTTCATTTTGAGGGGTGCTCTTTTATTTCTAGCAACTAGACAAATGACATAAATCTAAGTTTCATGGTTCACATTCTACAGAGGTCTGAGCTGATCTGTTATACTCACACCAAAACAATGGTTTTTGGAGAGAAATTACCATTCTGCCCTTATCGTTTTGAAAGTGTAATAGGTGAGTAAGTTAAGTGGAGGCAAAGTGATAATTTCATGCTATTGTAAAACACTATTTTGATGTGTATATAGTGTTGCCCGGGTTTGGGCCAGCGTGGTACTAAGTGGCCGAAGGGCAGCACTATAGACACACCACAATAATGTTTTTGTTTGATGTGAAATGACTATTTTACCCCCAATGTAATCATTTTTTACTACACTTTTATATAAGAGAGTAAAAATTGTTATTTCATACCAAAATTTTATTATTCTAGTGTGTGGATAACACTTTTGTGGTGTAAAATTTTACATGTTGGATGTTATCGAATCACGATTTTTATAACACTTATGTGGTGTAAAAATAGCCTATAATACTTTTTAGTTATATTAAACCCTTTCAACAATTATGTGTTATATGTTGGACGTTGCCGAATCGCGATTTTTAAAACACTTGAGGAAACATTTCATTATAAGATTTTAAGTGAAGATGATAAAGATTAATACTCGAGTTTTGTGGTTGAAAAGTGAATTTTGTTTGTTCACAATTTTACCCCTACTTGGAAGTGTAGTAAGAGAAATAGCCGTTCTACATCGAAGAAAAATACTATTCTAGTGTGTATAGTGATGTCCGTCTAATACATACATTTTTTTCTTTTAGTTTGGAACTTGACTTCCTTTTTTCATTTTTTGTCGTCTAAGTTGGTAGATTCTTCTTGTATTTAATCGTATCCATATCCTCTTCATTCCCCACATGCAAATTG
Source organism: Echium plantagineum (assembly GCA_003412495.2). Taxonomy (NCBI): domain Eukaryota; kingdom Viridiplantae; phylum Streptophyta; class Magnoliopsida; order Boraginales; family Boraginaceae; genus Echium; species Echium plantagineum. The sequence goes on along the minus strand of CM016563.1, from coordinate 32,273,571 downwards.
CAGTAATCTTGGCAGCCTCCCCTCGGACCCTTGCTTCTTGTTCTTTTCCCCTTTTCGAGGTAGTGTGGTTCAACAAACTGATATGATTTTCAAACTAATACGGCGGTTCAAGATTTATCTTATACACACTTGACAAGTTGCAACTCTTACATCAGTCCAAGCGTTGCTCGGTGCATACTTGACAAGTACCTGTTAAAGGCTCGTCACATAATACAATGGTATATTTCAACATACTCTAATCTATACAAAGTATTAAGGGCACCTTTTTTCTTAGTAACCATCACGTCGAGGTCTGAACCTAGACCTCGACCTCCATACGACAACAACAAAGAAAGCACAGGAATCAGAAAGGTAACAGTTGAGATGGAGTAATCATTATTAGAAACAAAACTTGGTACTCTTTAGCATAACATCAATAGAAGCTTTAGTTAACAATTCAGTTCAAACATCTTAACCAAATAGATACTCGATTTTATAATGTCAAACACATTATAGAGTTCACGAGCAGAGGACTTGCAAGTCGCCGACCACAAAGCCAAACAAATTTCAACATTAACACCCTACTTGATCTTCTTCTTGGGCCTCAACTGCAAACAAGGTAGAAAGAAAGGTCAGCACCAATGCACACACATTTGGTACAGAAACAGTTTTCGAGAGAATATGAGGGGAACCTGATTGCTATGTCCACACTTTTTCTTCCTGCAGTTGACTGCACGAGGATGCAGACGAGCGTAACACCTTATAGAAAGAAATAACAGAAATGGGATGATTAAATTTCAATTAGTAAAAAAGTCCCGTAAGTAATTACTCATGCATAAATAAAACTGGCACTGAAAGGTTGAAGCTACAGTATGCATGACATAAACACGACCATCAAGATGAAATGCTATCAGGTAAAGATTGTTAGAATGACATCTGTGCAAAAAGAAACAAACATAACGCTGTTGAGAACTAAAGAGAAATTGCAGCATACACTATAAATAAAGCTACCACTACTTGGGCAAATAAGAGTAAGGTAGACGAAAGCACAACTTCTGAGTAAGGAGTAAACACAACTAATAAACACCAAACAACTTCCAGTCATGATTACACTCGCAAGACTTATAATCACCAATTGAACTAATCAATCACCAGCTAAACGAATTCATCAGTCAAACTAAGTAGCAAGTAGACAGAAACAAAATCCAAGCAACATACTATTAAACAAAATCAACATTCTCATAGTAAAATAAGTAAATTGATTTACAATAACAATGGGACATACTTCCGGCAGATCATCTTATCTTGATTATACTTCCTAGCCAAAGCCATCAACGACGGCTCGATAATTCCTCCACGAAGCCTCAACACCAAATGCAATGTCGATTCTACACCAAACACCATTTCACTTCAATCCACCAAACTATAAACTCAACTCAATAAAACACAAACAAAAAACAAAAACAAAACTTCAACAGACCTTTCTGGATGTTGTAGTCAGCAAGGGTTCGGCCATCTTCCAGCTGCTTCCCAGCAAAAATCAACCTCTGCTGATCCGGTGGAATCCCTACAACACCATTAATTAATAGATTAAAATTAGAATATCAAAACAATAACAAATACTCCATCCAATTCATTTCAATATACATTTTCGTTTTAGTTTAAAAACTTTTGACCATAAATTACTTTTTATTCGCTATTCTAATAAATATACATTTGATATGACTAGATTTGCTCTTCAAAAATAATATTTTCCTAATATTATTTTCATACATTTGATGGCTGGCCACAGATTCACATACAAAAATTAAAACGACAATTAAATTGAACCAGAACTAGTATAAAAACAAATAAAATGAATACTTAGTCCACAAAAACAAATTGTTCAATTTCCAAAATTAACAAAATTTATAATCTAATTAACACGCATAACAATTTATATCAAAATTAACATACTAATACTAAATTACATTGAAAATACTTTAAATTACAAATAGTTTACACCAAACATTATAAATTTTATAATAGTAGACAATCCCCGTCCCGTTACATGATGAGAATCGAACCGAGAATTCTAAATCAATGTATTTGAATATTTGGTAACCACTAGGTCAATTCGATGTTCTCGGGATATAATAATATACCTTCTTTGTCCTGGATTTTAGCTTTGACATTATCGATGGTGTCACTGGACTCAACCTCGAGGGTGATGGTTTTACCCGTTAGAGTTTTCACAAATATCTGCATTTTAACTCAACCTTATTTCTTCTGAAAATGCAAATATGTTTTTTATTTATCCTTCTTATTTATACCTAGGGCTCTATTTCTTGAGTATTCATTTAGCCATTTTAGCCTTTGGTTAGAATTAGGCCCAATTTCAAATGGCTTTGAAGATTAAATGGATTGTAAGAGCCTAGCTCCACTTGAATTGGATCTACTACTAGCACTCATTTGCAGTATTGTAAAGGAGTCGGGTAACCCATTATCGGCTCGAGCTCTTGATAGACCACTCGATAGTTAACGATCATTGTGCTTGTTTATAATACCCGCTCGACATAAACTTGGTCTGTTAGTACATGATTAAATAAATTCAATATATATGTTAAAAATAATTATTTATAAGTAAGGTTTGTGCAATTTATTATGAATATTTGAAATAATTAAAGGTTTATTTAATTTATTAATATTTTAAACATACCGATACATTTTTTAATTGTGTTAAAAAATATGTTCTTTCCATTTTTACCTTAGCGAGTCGGGTATTTATCGAGCGGGTCGGTATTACCTTAACGAGTCGGGTAATTATTGAGTCTGTAATACCCGAGTCTGTAACGCCCCGCCCCCGAAACGGGGTCGGAACGTTATTTGATTTGATGGACTGGCCTCACAAACCACTACGAGTCTTTCCGTGTTACCCCAGGTCAAGCACGCTTAACTTTGGAGTTCTTGTGAGTTGGGCAATCGAAAAGAAGATGCATCTTGATTGTATAAGTAGTTCCAATCAAACCATATCAAACATATCACATTGCCCACTTTGGGCCGGGTATTACATATATACACCTCCACACTTTTAAAAGCTCATGCCCCACTCCCACCCCATCCAAAGTCAGGGACCTTCTTCACACGGAAGGACATTGGAACTTGGGTAAACTCAAATCAATCTTCTCTCCAATATTGTTAATCAAATCATTGAAATCCAGACCTCGAATTCTAATGATGAATGGACTTGGAACCCCAACCTCACTTCAACCAAAAATATCTACAATCTCATCCACAATCAACTTAAATTAACCCCTCTATATCCCTCTAAATACAGAAGAATTCCTAAAAATACTTGGAAACAAATCTGGGCCTTTCCTCTACTCCATAAAATCAAAATCTTTATTTGGCGGCTTATTATTAATAAATGCCCCACAAAAGACCTTCTTTCAAAAAAATATAAAAAGCCCTCGATGTTAAATACCCATTCTGCCATTGTCCCAAAGAAACATCAACTCACCCATTCCTTCTTTGCCCCCACGCTGCTTACCACTGGAACACTTACAAATTTTTTCATGTTGATTATTTCAATGATATTACTGATTTTATCATCTACACTTTAAAATTTTCAAAAGACCACAACACAATCCTGAGTCTAAGTAATCTACTTTGGTCTATTTGGCTCACTAGAAATAACCTTTGTTTCAATAATAAACCCCCTGATCCTCAAATTTTGCCAAGATATACCATAATCATTTTCAAACTTGGTCTGAAAGCTCCGGCAAGGTCCGAAAGACCTCTTCAACAGCTCGGACCACCCTATCGACCATATACAAGCTCCAAAACTATTTTGCACAAGTCACAATATCCAATCTTCAAATTTTAATCCGTGTTGCAATCATAGAGATTCTAAAATCTGCCTTGGAATTTCTAATGGAGATCATCCATCCTGGATGATTACACTCACATATAAAGGAGTTCACTCCACCATTCAGGGTCTCCCCATTTATTCTTCTAAATTATCGGGAGAGGTTGACATTGACCTTGAAAGCTCCCTTGGTGCAATCATCACTAGTCTTCCTTTGGTCAAAGGTTCTAAACATCACTCTGTCTTCTTTATTACTGATGCATTCTTTTCTCAGGTTTGGAGTAAGTACTTCCACATGATTCGGAATGGAATGGACTGGGAAATGATTCAAAGAGATGCACTAGATCAAAGCTGTCGAAGTTTTTGGTTCCCGAAGAAAGTGGGATGTTTTTTTAATCTTTCGGATGTGACTATTGATGATTTTAATGAAGATTGTAATCATTTTATTTCTCCGATCCCTAGTAATCGAAACTTTGAGTCCATTGATGTAATTCCACCGAATTGTTTTTAATTATTTATGAATGCATGAATTATAAAAAAGGGATTTTTTATGTGGAGTTTGGGCTTTTATAATGACCTCATGGGCTTGAGCTCAATTAAGACTCGAATTGGACAACGAATGAGCTATTTAACGAATTTTATTTGAAACGTAACGAGTGGCAAGCAACATAGCAAGTTATATGCATATTATTTAATTATTATATTAATTATTATATTTTTAATTTTATAAAATTAGGCCATAATATTAACATATATAACTATACATAAATAGTTAACAAAAATAGTAAGAGATAATTTTAAAAGATTGTATGTTATATTATGAGGCTACTAATGTATACGAGGTTTTAAAAAAGATATGAAAACATATTATGCAGATGTGGCATTTTTTACTATTCTTACCGGTTAAAGATTTAAAGTGATTTATTAGACATTGAATGAGAAAATTTGTTGAATGAATATCTATAGGTAATTAGGTATCGGGAGAGGTTGGTATAAAATATGTGTAAAAAGTCTTTGGGGTTCGACTCTAAAACCAATTGATAATAATGGGAGTAGCCCAAGATCTTATATAATGACCCGGGAGGACATCGACTTTCGATGTGGGATGTGCATCTTAACACTCTCTCACGTGTAACCCCATCATCGACTTTCGATGTGGGATGTGAGTGTATCCATATCGATATGTTGATATCAGTTATATTATGATTTAATTTCAATAATTTCATGCCGATGGCTCAATAGCCTAGTGGCATCCGGCCCAACCTTTCATGTAAGAGGTCATGGGTTCGAACCTTGTTGGAGACATATTTGTCTCATATTATACTCTAACTTTCTATTAGTTAGCAATTTATGTATTCATGTTTGTAATATCATTGTAGTCACAATTCATCGCTAATTATCAAAAAAAAAAAAATTTCAATAATTTCATATCAATGATATTATTAAAAATATACACGAGTGAAAAAGTTATTTACTTCATAAGGTATTATATTTATGGAAAGTGACACCGAAGATCACATATCTTCTATAAAGTATTATAAAAAGCATTCTCTGGGCGATGGGCTAACCAAGCGGAGACGCCTTAAACGAGCGTATCATTTAAAATTATAAAAGCACTTAGTTTAGTCATGCAACACCCAAAAATTGTTTGAAATATTAGTCAAACATTTTTGCTGAAGTGATAATACCTCTAAATCATATTTTTCATCATTAATATTTATTGCTCTCCATAAATTCAAGATATAAAAATGTTGAATAATGAAATTTATTGACTATCATTATCTATTAAGTTATTTTTTTACTCACATTATTTTTAATATGCTTTTTTAGTTACCATTATTATTAATTATTGGCGTCATATGTTACAGTATATTTAGTAACATCATATACATTAAAATTCTTACATATATTGTTCCAACTCTGATTTCTAACTTGAACTCTCATACATATGGTGTTATTATTGTTGTAGCATTTAAAATTTAAAATGTAAAATTTACATGACTTTAATTATATCATTTTTATTGAATTTCCGTCATTATAATTATAACTAATTACTAAAATATTTAAAAGTTACATGGCTTTCACTATTTAAGTTTTCTTCTACAATTACATTATAAAGTTTCAAACAAAATATTTTCAGCTTTGATGATTTTATATTTAGGCTAATGATATTCTTTAAAAATATAGAAGTTTATTTATAAGAAAATTTTGTTTGCATTTTATAGTTATAACCAATCAATCATGCAAAACACGTACGTTCCTTCTTACTAGTCTGCGACAATTGGTGATTCTTATTTCTTTAAATTAAAAAAGTTTTATTAAAAAAACTATGTTTATATAATCCTTTTGTTGGCGTTTGATTGAGCCACACTAAAAGGTTAGTAACCTTATAGATTGGTTAAAATTGATTAACCATTAACAAAAATCCAACAACTTCATAAAACTTCAAGCAAACATTTGCTATTACAACATACTCCCTCCGTCCCTAAAAGATTGTCACATTTTGACTTTTGTGGTCAATTACAACAAAATTTGATCACGAATTCTCACTAAACGAAAAGAAATAATATAGTCTTGTGGGACCTCGTTAGATTCGTCTCAATATATATTTTTGAAATATCAACTTATTATAATTTTTTTGCATTTAGAATAAGAGATATTTGTATTTTAAATCGTGTTTTATTGACCACCAAAAGTCAAATGTGACAATCATTTAGGGACGGAGGGAGTATTACTCAACATTTAGTTCTTTTGAGCTAAACCAAAGTCCTGCATCCTGTAGAGAGCCTTCTCAAGTTGGCTCCATTTCTGTTCCAAGGTTCCAACATAGCCAATAGACATCCTCACCAGTCCCGGTGAAATACCCGCCAACGCCTTTTCGTCAGGGTTCAATTCGCTACTGGTACTGCTACCAGAGCAAGACATCAGGGTCTCATAATACCCCAGACTAACAGCCATGAAACCAAATTGCGCGATGTTCTGTAAAACGTTCATAAACCGATTAGCCCTTTCCTCTGTTTCCATATCCACACACAAAATTCCCCCGAATCCATAGTCTTTATTCGCCAATGTTTTGAGAAGAGCATGATCAGGATGTTCTTCCAGGCCAGGGTAAATGACTTTGAGACCAAGCTTCTTCATTCTTGTAGCGAAGGCTAAAGCGCGACTGCAATGCTCCTTCATCCTCAACCCCAAGTGAGGCATTCTTTCGGATAGCTCGAACGCAACCTTGGGATTCATCGTTGGTCCTAGAAGCATTAGAGTTCCTTGGTGAAGGTCCATCATTGAGTTAACCAAACTTGCTGGACCACAAACAGCTCCTGCACACAACAACAAAACGATATTCATGGAAAATCATACTACATTACCAATTTTCATATTAAGAAACACACCATTTGCGACACACAGAAGCCGATTATTGAACCATCGATACAAACCCGACTCCAAATGTCCATCACAACCTTATTTTGTTCAAACACCATCACTTATACCTACGCCTAACCGACTACGACTCTACGAGTGATATGCCATCTGGCTACTGCTACGTAAGTGTCGCGTTTTCTAGTAGTGAAATATGCATCTATCGGCATATATATCCACCAGTCGACCTCCCACAATTTGGGGAAAATCTAATCCTTCTATCTTTTAACTTGAACGACAACTTGTTATTTTATATACTCCAATCTTAAAACACCAAAAATTATAGAATTTGGATTTTCTTTTTACTATTGGCATAATATTTTCTACTCCATATTTAGTAAAACATAATATTGAAATCGGAGTCGCGCATAAATACATTCTGTACTTATGTCTTCACTAAACCTATTATGTTTTATGTAAATCAAGTTTAGAGCATTTATATCAGATCTTAAATACTCTCTCCGTCTCTAAAAGATTGTCACATTTTAACTTTTGTTAGTCAAACATTTCAAAATTTGATCATGAATTCCCATTAGACGATAAGAAATAATATAATCTTGTGGGACCTTGTTGGATTCGTCTTAATATATATTTGTGAAATATTAACTTCTTATAATTTTTTCGTATGTAGAATAATAGATATTTATGTTTTAAATCGTGTTTTGTTGATCATCAAAAGTCAAAATGTGACAATCTTTTAGGGACGGAGGAAATAATTTTCTTATAACCAAATAGATAACAATTAATTCACATATTTGAAACAAAGAAATGGAAAAATTAATTCACATATTTTAGGGAAGATTGTTAGGACCAATATGAAAGAAGACAATTGTTGGTAACTACATCACATGTAGATGCTCCAAAATAATGTCTGCTAAATTTAGCTGATGCTGACTCAATGGGTAAGCACACGTGACACAACATACAATTTCGTACAACTATTTTATTTTTTCGGACAAAACACTTACAAAAATAGAACTTTATTAGACGAACATCCAAAACATGATTATTCCTCGAGAATCTTATATTATATGTCCTCTTTTTTTCTATCAATCTAATTAATAGGAGTAATACATTTTCTTATCAAACCATATTATAAAAGTAATGTCTTACCGGGTTCGAATCCAAAATTTCTCAATTGTAAAAGCTGGATCAATAACCACTAAACTAAGTCACGTGATCCAATCTAGTTACTTTGACATTGCCATTTTAGGAGATAATTTGTTTTTTTAATTTATAATTAATTATCGCTTTAATTTTAAATAAGATATGAATATCTGGAATATGCATGAATTTTTTTTCCATATTTAAATAAACTTCAAATATTCTGAAAAATGATTGGATGATTCCAAATATCATTTTAAAATATATAATAGTAAATATTACAAAACATAAATAATCAAAGATGTTATTATTAATCATAAAACATGAAATCATTTTTGAATCTTAAAATCTAGCAAAACAGGAGCGAAACCAGGATAAACACAAAGGGATCCCAACTTTTTATTTTTTTGTAAATTAACATTGAGCTGAGTCCCGAATCCAGGACCTTCTGGCCACTAACAAGAGTTTTTTTCACTAGACTATTCGATTAACTCACCTCCTTTTCCACTAGCGATGAGGCCAACTTTGAAATTAATTAGGGGATATTTTTTAAAAAAAAGGTTAAAGTATCAATTTTTTTTGAAATTATGTTAAACGTAAAACACAAATATGTCTTTAAGAACTTAACCTATGATCTCCATCTTTTAAAAAATGTTTCAAACAATTAAGCTAAAATTTCATTTAATTTACTTGTATTTTTCTATTTTTTAGAAAAATATAAAAAAAATTATATATAATATATAACGATATCGAAAAATCTAAAAATTCGATGCCACCTACCCTCTCCCTTGATCCACCCATGTAGCAAGGTGATTAGTTCTAGCACCTTATAGTTGGACGGATGGAAGGTACACATTGAAGCAAAATGACACACGTCTCATAATTTATAACCATTCACATAAACTTTAATTTAAAGCACTAAACATGCAAATACATGTGATATGAGCATATGTCAACAAAATAAAGGACCAAACATTCATCAACATAAATATCAATATCAAGTACAATCAAACTAAATCTTATAATATTTAATTCAATCAATTAGATAAATTTATATTGCGATCATCAAATTGGTATAAGAGGAAAGTTTGTGACCATGAATGAAGTTGTGAGCTAGATTCTATTTAATTGATGTTTTTTTCGGTCCTTTATAAATTACTTATGTATAAAATTTAAGAAAAATTAAAATTTATCTTACAAATATAATTTTTATCCACTTTTTCTCACCAAATTTGGTACTCCCTCCTTCCGATCATTTCTTGTTCTTGTTTAACTTTTCACGGATATTGAGGTACGACTTAAAACATAAATATTTCGATTCTATACATGTAAAACTTATAAGAAATTGGTATTTAAAAACTATATAGACAACGAATCTAATAAAATTCAACATGACTATATTATTCCTTAGCGGTTATTGAAGATTCATTGTCAAAAATTTTAAATTTTGATCCAAAAAGGGGATTGAAATTTTTGGAAAATAGTTGTTCAATTAAAAAACCGAAGGCTTAGTCGAATATGTCATTCAAAACTTGTCTAATGTTATTCACTTGAATAATATAATTTACAGACTACAATATTAAACCGGAGAGTAAACACTCAATGAATAACAACTTGATTTAAGGTAATTTATGTTGTATTAAGTTTATTAGAAGAAACTTAAAACTTCATTTCAATTCACTCCACTTTATTTTTCCATATTTGGATAAGTGGAACCGAGTTTTAATATAAGAGGTTTTTGTTAGTGGCGACGGGTGAGAAGATTCTCGGTTCAAAACTTATCTCATTCTCAATTTCTTAGTGATCATATAATTAGGAGGGACAGACTATTAATATTCATTGTTGAAAATGGAAGTAGTAACCTGCAATGATGTCAGCCCCGCCGCTAATGTACTTGGAGATACTATGAACAACAACGTCCGCACCCAACCTCGCCGGCGACAAAACCATCGGAGCGAAGGTGTTGTCCACCACCACCACAACTCCGCTATCATGCGCTATCTTACACAGTTCCGGCACGTTAGCTACCGTTAACGTAGGATTCGAAACCGACTCGAAATACAACACCTTCGTCCTCCCTTTCGCGATGGCCTCCTTCACGCTATCCACCTCCTTAATATCCACAAATGTGGTCGTTATGTTGGATGTTCTCGGTAAGAAGTGGGACAACAACGCGTGTGTCCCACCATACAGCGTTCTGGAAGCCACCACGTGGCTTCCAGAGCTGCACAGCTGAAGGAGGACGGAGGCAATAGCCGACATCCCTGAAGCTGTGCAGTACGCAGCCTCGGTGCCTTCCAAGGCCGCCAGTTGACGGCTGAGGTTGAGCACCGTGGGGTTGAAGTGGCGGCTGTAGATGAAAAAGTCCCGGTCGGGGCCGAGCTCACCGTTGAACATGCGGCCCATGGTCTCCGGCTCCATGACGGTGAAGGTGGCGGACGCTTCGATCGACATGTTCACGCCGCCGTGTTCGCCGAACTCGTGGCGGCACTTGGCTAGTGATGCGGCGGGGTCTTGCCATGAAATGGGATGAGTGTTGTTATTGATGGATGCTTTTTTGGTCAAAACTAAGTTGTCTTGGTCAAACTCATCTGAACCGGGTCTTTTTTTATTGGATGAGATTGGACCGGGTTGGTTGATGACTGAAAAATCGGCCATTAAAATGGTTATAGATTTTGGAGATTGAAGCTAGAGGTGATTGATTTGGTGTGAAATTGCTCATGTATTTATAGTAGTTTTTAATTTGTCCATATATAATGAATGTAGTCAGGAAATTAGATCAAAATATTTTTTAATTAATATCTCCTACATAACAGGATATGTTCATTTAAAACCAACTAGACTAAAACAATTCCGTTTTGTTCTACTCTATTATTTAATATTTATAGCAAAGACTTTTATTTCTATTTCAAAGACAGTTATTGAATTTAAGATACAAAAATCTATTATACTATATATAATATGATGGCAAAAAATTATTTGATGAAGACTACACAATCATGTAAATGAGCATGTGACATTATATTTATTCGTTAAGATCATCTAAGTTAACTATTTATCATATTTAGATTTATATAATATGTCAACTTATTTACCATCCGATGTACATTTGAATTTTCACAATGCATAAGTATTGATTGTGCCAAAATAATGGTTTCGATTATATTCGACCCTTAGATAAATTGAAGTTTAGTGACTTGCTTTTGTAATTGTTTTATAACGAAATTAAAGGTTGGGTTTCAATAATGGGTTAGTTATTTTTATTGGTTTTGTGAGTGATGAGGGAATTTATGAAATATTGAGAAAATTAACATAGCACATATAATAATAATAAATTCAAGGGATGTGATAATTCATATTATTTGAGACCAAATGATCACAATTATGGAATGAGGTTTGGTACTAGTTTGACCAAATGAGATTTGATAATTTTCTCATTTGGTCTGTGATAATTTTCAATTGAATAATTATCTATATATAATTCGTACTACTTTATTTTTATTATCTATATATAATATAAATTATTTCATTGTTATATCATATCAAACCAAATAATGGCACAATTCATAATAATTCCTTTTCTGTTTGTATTCTTTTACACCTTCATTTTATTATCCCAAATTCATTCGTAACTGCCAAACACAATAATATGAAGACCGTATTATTACATAAAGTAATACTCTAATAAATTAACTTAAAATTAATATACAATATACTTGATTTTAATATAACATTATAAAATAATTATATTATTTTAATGACATTTTGAAAAAATCAAAGAAATTAATATTAGAATATTAGTATGTATAATATAGAAATATATTGATTAAAAGACATAAATTAAACAATTACATATATAATGTTAATAAATTTAATATAAATTAGTTAATATATTAATTTAGTTAATATAAACAGTAAATTTAATGATTATATCATATATAATAATTTAAAACTTTACGTATTGTATTTATTATGTTAATACATTAGTTCATTACCTTGTACAAGGTAATAAGCTATTGCCCCCCAATTTACGGTACCAAACTTTTTTTGGTACCGATAATACCAAATGGTATTTTAGTCAATTTGCCATCACTTATTATTAATTATATTAAACTACATATTTCCAGGATTATTTATTTGATAAATCTGTTATAAGGGCTATTTATTTAATTTGCCATGCCATAAATAACTACTAAATTATTGGCTAGATTTAAGGAATTGATTGTAAGGAATCTTTAATAATAAATCCTTCACTAACAATAAACCCATTCTATCTGCCGATTCCTCTTGCTCTCATCGATCAACCCATTCTCGCTTCCGATTTTCTCTACCATTCTCTCTGCCAAAACCATTGATCAACCTATTCTCTCTGGCAAAACCATCGAATTCAAGGGTAAGTTATTTTTTTGCAAATTGAACTGTGAGATAATTTATGGCAAATTCTATTTAGGGTGTTTCTTGTGTTTTGGTTGGAATTATCCAAGGAAATTGTTTTTTTGTGTGATTGTGAGCTGAAAAACTGTAAAAGATTGAATCTTTGGCAAAAAGGTGGTGGGATATTGTTGGTTTTTGAGTTTTAGGTGATTATATAATCGAATGATTGAATTTTTGGCAAAAGGGTGGTGGAATTATCCATTGGATCATAAAATATGATGATTTGGAGCATCCAACAGCTGTGGTTAATTTGGTACCAATTACCAAGAAATAAGTTTGGTATCACAAGTCCTGGCTCTGAATAAGAATGTATAAGTTTGGAATAATGAAGGAAGGACAAATTGGGTTTTTTAACGAATTGTGGGATTAAGTCATTAAGAGGAGAAAAATAAGTAGCAAATTTTAACTTAATTTTTTTGTAAGGATTTCATTCAGATCTGATTATGTTCAGTACTTAATTTTTTCTATTAACAAACCGACTTAATTAAATAAGTATTTTATACATTAATTTTAAGTGTTAAATAAGTTTAACAAACTGACCCTAAGTCTACATTTCTGTTAACAAGCACATGACATGAACAAAAGAGGTGATGGTTGTCCTCATATTTGTTAAAAATTGTCATAAATATCTATAATGACCTCACTTAGAGATATGAGACTTTATTTTATTTTATTTGCTTTGGATTTATTGAAATGATACGTTTGATCAACTATATGTAATATATAAACAATATAAACAATATAATATTAGAGAGAAATTATTGAATGGTGAATTTTATTTTAACGGTTCTTATTATTTATGTTTAATATCATTATCGAAAATATGTTTTATACGTTCGACAAAAACTATATTTCACATGTTAAAATGATAAATTAAAACTGTAAAAATAACTATTCTCAATATAAATAAAATATATCCCGAGCATCTAAGATATATCCGTGACTAACCTTATCCTTTTATCTTACATCGAATGACAAGTTATTATTTTAATAAGTCTAATCTGTTCCACTATAATGGATTGTTTTTTCATATAATCATCAACACTAGAGCTGTTATTGGTTCGGGAAAACCGAGATCCACCCGGTAACCTGTTCAAAAATTCCGGTCCGTTTATCCACTCGGTAAGATAACGGTCCGGGAACGGGTAAAAAAAAACGGTACCCAATAAAATACCCGATAGAGTATCCGATAACAAATCGTATGTTAATTTTTACGTGTTATATTATTGATTTTAAGTTTTCTTAATGGATTTTTGTATTGAATTTACTTTTTTGTCGGATATATATTCACCCGATAAGTTATCGGATAGGTAGCGGTCCAAAAAATGTAACCGATATGATTATCGGTCCGAACAGGGTAGAACCGGTAACCTAACCGTCCGGTTCCCGGGACAGTGGATACCCGGTCCGGTCCGGACCAGTAACAGCACTAATCAAGACCATGGTCCTCCACATATTAAATCGATCAAATAAGACCTACTACAAATTAATACTACTTAGCAATTCATTTTAGTGGAATTTTACTCTTTTTAAAATACAATTTTTTATTACCAATTATAACTAAATCTAACCATAAATGATTAAATAATCAATAACTAGTTATCAAAAAATTTATTAAGAATTATTGATTAATTTATTTGAAATTCTTATTCTTAATACCCAACATAAATATAATTAAATAACTCAAATGATTACGTTTTTAACTAATATCAAAGAAGTCTCTAGTCCAAAATCATGGCACAATCATCACCTAACGAAGAAGTTAGGTACTGAGTAAACAATAATCTATAAGAAAACATTATTAATGGGCTAATAAAAAATGAGATTCATGCAAAACTTTATCATGTTTTCACATAAAGTTAACTTTAGTTATTCTACGAAAAAGAAAATCTAAAATGAGATTCAGATATATATGGATATTGCTTTTGTGAAAGGTCCGTATTAATCACTAACTAATCCTCTAAACTCCACTATCACAATAAAGAGGATAGGACTAAAACCACAAATAATTTATTTTAATTGATGTTTTAAGGTTTTTATATTAATTTACATTTTTTAAATTAGTTAGTTAATGATTACCTCCTCCGTCTCTAAAGTATGAGTATAATATATTACAAAATACAAATAACTAATATAGATATTAACCGTTGGAATAAGTATCAACTGCTAGTCTGCTACATAACAGGTTTTGATTTTTGCACTCCATCTATTTATATTAGTTATGCGCTTTTAATATTAAATTATATTTGTAGCATTCCTAAGTTACCATGTGTAATTTTAGCGTAATTTGTTATAATGCATATGAGGGTTAAGAATGAGAATGTGAAGTGTGGTTACTAATGACTAGAGCGAGAACAAAAATCAAAAGCCTAGATGAAAACAAAATATGAGACAAATTATCTTTAATATGAATTAATCAAATAGCCTAATGGAAAAGGCTCTTACTAGTGATCAAAAGGTCCTGGATTCGAAACTCACCTCATCACTAATTTAAAAAAAATAATAAAAATAAGAGTTGAATTAAAAAATAATTGAAAGCTTATTAGTTTCAACAATAAAGCTCCCGAATTGGATAATTTAATTTTAAATTCCAAGACTTCATCAACTCTTGGAACAAAGAGTTTTCTAAATCTCCCATGTCACCTCTTAGATTTCCTCGAGAGAACAATTAAAGAACCCATGAAAATCCTATTATTTTTTACAAATGTTAACTTATCCACTCTTTTAGGAATGCACCTGATTGCATTAAAAGAGACCTTAAAATTTGTATTGGAATTTTTAATGATGACAACCCGAAGTGAAAAATCAATTTTTTTCACAAAGAAAATAATTCAACTATCATGGGAAATCCAGTATATCATATAATCGACTCAGATTCAAGGGAAATTGACCTAGAATATGTTATCAGAGTTGTTATTACAGGACTTCTTCTTATCAAAAATGCAAAAAACCACAAAACCTATATTGTTATTGATGCTTTTTTTCAGTATGGAGTACGAATTTTTACAGACTCAAGAACAGTAAAGACTGGTATTCGATCATGGGGAATGCTTTGGATTTTTGTTGCAGAACTTTTTGGTACCCAACAAAAGTTTGATGTTTTTTGAATCTCATGGAGGAAACTAGTGCAGAATTTGATGAGGATTGTAATCATTTTAATTTTCCAAACAATAGCAATTTTAATTATGTAACTCATGTTGTAAACACTATCGTTTGATTATTTGGAATGCATGACTTATAAAAAAAAAAACTTAGTTCAGATACCACTAGACGATTGAATCATTAACTCAGAATTATTACTTAAGGGGTTAACGTTCTCTGAAAAGAAACATAATTTAGAGGGTACCACGGGAAATTACTGATACAACAAGGATTATATGGAAAAAATAATGATAGTTTATGGGACAAGCAACCAAAATATCAAATTTTAATTATGTAAAGTATTTTGAAATGTATCATGTATACTAGTTATTTTATTGATTAATATTGCCCATGGCATTCCAAACAAAATAAATAATTTATCCGATTTGACCTATGGACGAATATGCAAGCATACGTTTCATGCTTGTTTGAGTAATAGCAATGAGATTTCCCAATATCATGCTAAGAATAGCTAGGATTTCCAGAAGAAGATGTCATTCGTTTGATGAGAAATAAAAAGGAATCTCGAAAATTCGAGTGGCTGAAGCTGAAGCAGCTACTTTCGAAGTAACAGAAAGAAAAGCAACAACTGGAGTGGGAGAGTCAGAGTCAACAAAATAAATAATTTAATGATACCTAGAAAAAATAACTGTAGGAAAATGGCCAAAAAGCCAGAGTAAATACATTATTAAATCAAGTCATTTGGAAGTTCGAATTTTCAATCATTTGAAGGTTCCATTATAGAAAAAGAGAGAACATATGTTGCCTTTGTTTATTTTTCTTCGAAATCATTAAAATATGAAGTAATCATGGATCAAATGGATCAAATTTTTATTTTTTGAATAGAGTTTCGAAGTTATAAAATTATTAAATGTTTCGAAAACATTATAAAAACATTTAACAAACGATGTAAGAAATTAAAAAATCAAAATAAGTTATATATATTAAAAAAAATTTGAATAAACATAAATATCATACATATCAATATGAACTAAACTAAAGTGAATATGAAATAAAATATTGTGAAATCAATGTTATATATGTTAACAACTAATTAAAATTTTATGGAGAATAGTTATATCATTTAATATTGTTTGTAAAAAAAACTTAAAAGTTAGATCTAAGAAATGAATAGACAATTGTAATTATCTAACACGTTAAAAATGTGAGCTATACGTTATATATATGTATATTTCCAAAAAGTTATCAATTTCATTATATTAAATCAATATATAAACTTTTTTATAAAAAAAATCTTTAGTTCCTACATTTCTAGTAAAAGTTGCAAACTTAAACTTATTTCTAGGAAAAAAATTAATTTTGGAATTATACAAACATTTCGTTTTCATAGTTCAAAAAATGAAAACTTTTCGGATGTTTTGTATGAAAAGTTTAAAAAAATTTAAACCATTTGAGAAAGTGATCACTTGTACTAATCTAGCACAAGTTGAGGGTAGATTATCGTTAGTAAGAAGTTACACGAAAGAAACAATAATGCCTCTGTTAAAAGAAGATGAAAAACGAACAATGCTGAACAATGAGAAGGTAAATGTAAAGACCTTCGACGATGATGGACGAGAGTATGAGATGGTGTTTAATCGTTGGGCTAAAGATAAATACTATGTTCTTGAAAGTGGTTGGAACCCATTCTGGAAGGACCATTCTTTTATTGCTCGTGAGATTGGTTAACTATTTGGGCGTTTCGACACAAACATACTGGACAACTATGTTTTGCCATTGCTTCACGAAGGTTTCTTGTTCAAACATATTTATGTCCTAACTGACCAATCTCAATCATCTCGATCTCATTTACTACAATCATGTCTAATTAACTTAAGCTATATTCTAGTATATATATTAGATGAAAAAAAGTTTAAAATTTTTTAATTCATGGAAGCAACAATACGACACCAAATCCGTTATGAGTCAAATTTCAAGTTGTTGACAATAAGACACCAAGTACGAGTCAAGTTTCAAACTGATGAAACTATGCTAAATGAATAAGATGACAAAAAAAAAACTTAGGAAAAATTGGAACAATAGCACCTTTGGAAACTGTTTTTTAGACTTAGAAACCCTGAAATGATTAAAATACCCCCTTAAAAATTTAGAGAACTTTTATAAAACAATCGAAAAGAAAATCTAAAAAGAAATCGAAAAAAAAAATTAAACAAAAATTCAAAAAAAAAAAAAAGTCAAAAAAGATTCTAAAAAAAATTTGAAAAAAATATCTTTAAAAAAATTATGTAAGTTCATAGGGGTATTTAAGTGTATTTTTCCAATAAATTTAAATGTATGCTCCAACTTAATAAAATTTCTCCATAAGGTGCCATTCTCCAAACTTTCTCAAAATAACATTAGTTTAGAACTTAAAATATCTGTTCAATGTGAGGCTTGTCTTAGGCCTTGGCTCCAAGTAATCCAATTTACATACAATAACTTAAACCACTCTTTGCCTTTTTCGAGGTAATGTCACTCATGTTTATGAGACTATCCACAGCAGGGGACAATTTAAAAATCAATTATCTTCTGCCACATCAGATTATTCTTTCACCACATTATCAAATATTTTCAAATATTTTTACATTCCACAGTAGACAGGGGCGAAACCAGGATGAAAATTCAGGGGGGGGGCAAATCGAAAAAAAATAGCTTTAGGTAGTTAAATAAAATATTATATAATAAAAGTTATTAAAATTTATCGTAAACGTACTCTACAACCTTTTACTCTATCGTAATCATCTATAATACTTTCAATAAAAATATTTTTAGCTATTTCATTTTCAGTATAAGTAACAAACTATTTCGAGTGGGACTTAATCAATTCCAACTTCATTTTTAGTTGGTGTATTAGATGGATAGTCACATATAGAGGGCCTTAATACTTTTTAGCATTGAAATATTACAAACTAAAATTAAAACTATTGTACTCTATCAATTGTTTACAAACAAGAAATAAAAATTATTGTAGTCTATCGTTATTCACAAACAAGAAAAAATGTCTATGAGTTAAGCCTATAATATTGTTCAACTAATATTAAACAATTTTATTTTCAAAATATTAAAAATTAAATTAAAATTAGTATATTTTACTAATGATCAAAAGTATATTATCAATTATAATAATTGAAAAAAGAAGAACAAAGAAAAGAGTAACTTGTAAGGAGTGCAGTCTCCGTGATTTTTAGTTATAGTGTTATGATTACTTTAATTTGAAAAATTGTTGAATATTTCAATAATAGGAGTACATTAATACTACTCCATTTATAATACTCATACTACTACTCCATTTATAATACTCCTAGTAGCTTAGGTATATACTATCAATTACTATAATTAGAGACTACAATTAGAGAAAACTATTGGAGAATAAGAAAAAAAATTAAGCCAACACGCTGGGATTCGAACCCAAGCGTTCACTGTGAATGAGATTGGGGGGGGGGGGGGGGGGGGGGGGGGCAGTTGAGCTAGAGCAACCTTTGTTCATATGTCACATGTAATATATCTAAGAGTTTGCATAAACTCAGGGTGGCCCGTGGTTGTGGGTTATTCACCCACTAACCTAACACCCTCCCTCAAACTCATGGTAATTTGATAGAATTTTCATGAGTTTGCAGTACAACAATGATAATAATAAAAGAGAAAACATAAATTGGATCAAGCCGGATCCATGATGAGTGCGTGTCGAATTCGCCAGACTACGCGTAATTCGCCAATCAGTAACTCTCAGTAATGCCATCATTTTCGAACCTATCAGATTTTTTTTCAAATTCCACTTCAACTCGAAGTAGAATAAATCAATTTTTTTTTCAATGGGATACTCCCTTCATCCATAATCATATCTCCCTCCCTCTAACTCATGGTAATTTGTTTAAGTCTCCATGAGTTTGCAACAATACTATTGCCAAAAACAAAAATCTCAAACTATAAATGGGTACTTTAAAAACTTAGTAAACTTCCAATAATATAAGAATTCAAGAAATATCATAAAAAATAAAATTAAATAGCATCAACGAGATCCCGCCGGTGAGTATCACATAGCAGAAAACTCACTGACAGGGCAACGAAATTTGTATTTAGGCCTCAATAATCGATAGGCTTGATACCATGTAAAAATATAGAGGGAGATATTTTATTGATTATAATTGTTCTTGTCAATACATTATAAATACATATATTTATATGTAAACATTAAGCATGACCCTAATTCGAACCCATGGTTGTGGGTTATTCACCCACTAACCTAAATATGTCTAGACTTTCCATTAAACACCTCAATATATGCATATGCTATAGCAGATTATCACAGAATAAGGATATATGACTCATTGGTCGTGCCCACAACTCCGTATCCATTAAGAGATCTCTTAGTCATTCGGCTTCCTTGCTTGCTGTTATTATTGAAATCAATTCAGATTTCATTGTTGAATGTACTATTACTGTTTGCTTCTTTGAAGCCCAGTTATAGCACCTCCTCCTAATGTAAACAACCAACCTGATATTGCTTTCGTGAGCCAACTTGCATCACAATACCCCTCAACTACATTTGAAAATCCATTGTATTATAGACCACATTCTTTTGTGTCTTTCAAATATCTCAATACTTTTCTTATGGCTTCCCAATGTTTCTCTATTTTCTTCCAATTTCTTGGAGCATCCAATTTTCTTCCAACTTAGTTGGATGACGCCATCACCCAATTGAGAACCGAATCTATTCTTATCACAAATATACAACACTAAGATCCCCTGTCCCCTTTGCATTTTACTGTACGTTAGAATCGTCGTCTGGTTTGTTGAATTTTTGTTTCTTGGACTAAATGGGTGAAAAAGCATTGTGTTAATGATACCAATGTAATAGTCTTGTAGGTGGGTTGGATGATGGTGATTTGATGGAGGATCAATTGAAGCAATGATGAATTATTGGTCTGTTCAATGAACAATATTTCACCTGAAAATGGTACAAGCTGAAACAGAGTTGTACAAGCTTATAAAAATAAATAAAGAAACAGAGTTGTACACACTTCTTAAAACCCTAAACCATATCAGGTCTCGAAAAGTTGGTTGAGCATGCTGGCAGTTAGATGCTGGCGTTTGATCATCCCTTCTTTAGGACGATTTTCCGACTCCTCATGGGAGCACGCAATCTCATCACTCTGCTCTAAATCTGGTGTCATCGTCGGTTTTCTTGCTATTAACTCTGTTTTGTTTGCGTCACCGGGGCCGCCGAGAGTCCCCTTCATCTTTTCTTGTTTCGACTTTTCAGAACCGGAAACACCAACAGTGGACCCGGGCATTTGGGAGGTTGACGTAGCCGCAGTTTTGCTGGAAATCAACTTGTTTTCAGACAATCCTTGGTTGCTAGGACCTGTATGCAATGATTGTGCAGGAGGACTAGCTTCAACCTTAGATTTGATTCCTCCTGGCTTTTGAACCAATGCCTTCTTTTTCTTCTTCACTTTCTCAAAATTCTGATGAAAGAAGCATATTATACGATAAGCACTCTGAAAACATTGTTATTACAAGGAAACACGAGGCAGCCACCACAATTGTGTGAGTTGCGTGTGATCAAAAGAGAGGAGGCGGAGGAAGGGGATGGGGGCAGGGAATACATACATTTCCTAACACAATTCCATCAGTAGATAGAGCCACTCGAGCACGTATGCAACTGGAATCTTTGTATATGCATGTGATTCCATTAACAAGGAGAAACAAAAAAATGGAGCATTTTAATTAACGTTTTAAAAAAATTAGCATATTCTCCCTCCGGTTGATTATAATAGCATTTTCATTTTCGTCAATGTGACACTTTAACCATGAAGAATGTTGAGTAATTTATATTACGATCAATTATAAGACAGTACCACTACCAAAGTATTCCTAAAAACAAATTAAATAAATTTTAAATTTATTTAAAACGAGTAATAAAAAGTATATCATGCTCGTCACCCAAAAATCAAAATATAAAATGTCAACTAAAATATATTGGATTATTAGCTAAAATGTCAATTAGTCAGACTCATGCCATTTCACACGCCACATGAATTGAATTAAGCAAACTTCAACTTCAACTAAAAGGCGAGCCACAACACGACAGAAAGTGAACAAAGGGTGTCTTTGAATAAATATAGAAATATAACAAAGAATAACTTGAAATAATGTACCTGTTCCTGAAGCAGGTTTGTGGATCTTAATACACAAAAATAAGATGCATGATAGTGTACAAGAGTAACTTGAACAATGTACCTGACTCTGAAGAGGTCTCTTCCGATCTTTTGCCCTACAAATAGCACGTTTGATCCCATGATTATCCATTAATCCACTAGGCCAGAATGCTGCAAGCTGAACCAGAAACAAAAACGATCAGACTTCTATGGGATAATTTGAAATATCTCATAGGACACTTGACCAATAAACCTACTACCTCCTATTCCATGTTTTCATTTTTCCTTGTCAAGCTTTGGTCAGTAATTACTTTTTAGTTATCTTATTGAAAAATAAAATCACATATAATATTATGAGAATACTCTCAATGACAAAATGTAAATATATCAAATATATAATTATTAGCATAATAAATCAAATGTAATTGATGGTCAAATGTGGACATGGAAAAACGAAAATATCAATTAAAATCAATTGGAGGGAATAATAAAATTCTGTGTAATCAACAATTCCTTTCTACTTCAGACAGTAACTATCCTATATGTGTCGAGAATTTTTTTTTCACAACAGTTAATGCAATAAATCAGTTACTCCCTCCATCCCTTTTTAATAGAACCATTTTGACTTTTTCAGTCAAACTTCGAAAGTTTTGACCGTAAGTTTTTATTAACCGATAAGAAATAATATAGTC
This sequence comes from Echium plantagineum, assembly GCA_003412495.2. Lineage (NCBI taxonomy): Eukaryota > Viridiplantae > Streptophyta > Magnoliopsida > Boraginales > Boraginaceae > Echium > Echium plantagineum. The sequence continues at coordinate 32,250,793 of CM016563.1, read as the reverse complement.
ATATTGGATCTTGTTAGATTCCTCTCGATATATATATTTGAAATATCTACTTATTATAATTTTTACACATGTAAAATTAAAAATATTTACGTTTTAAGTCGTGTCTCGGAGACCGTGAAAAAGTAAATGGGTCTTATAAAAAGGGATGGAGGGAGTATATGATTTGAAACAGTATGCGTTATGGTTGTTTCTATGAGGAAACTTCCTCACACAGATACGCTCAACCAGCCATGTAAGAACAAGGGATTGAGAAACCCAATACCTCGGCATACAATTTTCTGACATGTGGACCTGCATCTGCTTCGAGGCCCTGAATATTATAGACCAAACAAATGTAAGCAAAGATTTTCGATTTTATTATTTTTGAAAAGAGAAGATCCAAAATAGTGCCTTACTTCAACATAAAGATCATATAGGTCGCATATTTTGTCTTCCAGAGTACAATCCATGCTATAATTCCTCTCAAGGGCTGCTATTTTCTCAGTTTTGCCTTCTTTGAAATCATTAGACATACCACCTAGCTGTTCTGGTGACTGCACATTTACTTAAATGATTAGTTAATGTGTGGATGTTTTTCCTGGGACAACTTTAAACCGAAGTTATGCTGGAAAACACATTTCCAAAGACAATCACATAACTAGGAAAATCTGAATGATGTAAATGCACTCAAATAATACATCAAAACATTCAAGTTCCTTTGTTCATGCCATGTCATAAATAGCACCACTAGAGTCTTCAAATATATCACAAATCTTTTTAGTCTAAGCTAGAACTAAAAAAACCTAAAGCAGATGAATTCAAAGCACAGGGCAATAAAATTGAAGAACCATGTAAATTATCAACACTCTTTCTTTGTTTCGTTTCAATCAAGAAATTAGTGATTAGTAAGGCAAACTTAGCTGAGGACTTTTTAACCTAACAACTCCATCAATAGTAGAATTCAGTATCATCTTACGCATTCGACTAATTATAACATCTCGAAACAATCAAATTTACCCAGCATCCTTATCTGGACATTTTGACCCATCAACTCCAAATTTTGTTTTCAACATGTTCCATGCAAGTGACAAAACTGTAAATCTGCCTTCCATATCCATACAGTTCAAATACGTATAGAACGTTGAATATAATCGTGTCTTTCAAGGTAACACACCTTGGATTTTATCAATGGAATCCTTGCCTGAACCATATCAGCCACTTCTCCTTTTATAAGTTGCACCCTATGATCTTTCTCCTGCTTTGCAGATAATCCCATATTGACCATAATCTTCAAATTTCTCTGAGATAAACAAAACACGATTCTTCATCAAGCCTACTGACATAATTATAAGATTTTTACTAGAAAAGATGTAGTGATCATATTCATGCAAGTCTGCAGCGACAGAGAAATTCATAGAATATATGTGATATTTCCTTAATCTATTACAAGTTTTAAACAACAGGAATTCAGCATAAAAGCATATCCCGTAATGCTATCCACATATGTATTTACACAATATAACAGACACTTACACCTAAGGACAAGGTTCAATGTTATTTACTATTAACTTCATGGTATTATTTCCAACAATTATTTTACAAACTGACTGCTTAGCTACCTGAATGTCCCTCTTACTTTAAGCTGATTTGCCAAAAGAACTTCGCTTATTCATGGAACCTCTACGGCTCTACTGGAAGTTAACTACTCTCGAGAACAGGAGCTAATGTAGATATTTTTAAGAGTGGGGGCCAAATAATCTTTCATCATAACAAACAAATTCCAATCTTAGTATATAACACTTTCACATCATGTTACATGTATACATGCATGTCAATGAACATTAACCTCAACTTGAACTTCACTTCCCTGAATGGAATATCCTATTTCAACATACCCATATTCTATTGGTTCTATTCATCTACGATTGATGCAGGCTTCACTTCCCTGAAAGAAATATTCTGTTCACATGCCCATATTGAATTTAGTGACATTTCCTCTACGACAACATATGCAGACGAAAGCACTTAATAAAGAGGGATATATCAGCCCTCCATGACAGAAAATACAACCATTCTGAACCAAATGAGAAACAAGCAACCCATTTACAAAATGCCTCAGGCCTCTGTGAAAGAAGGGCATTCATGGACAACAATCTAAGAGATTCTTGAAAGAGTCAAGAGGTATCAGTGTAGTGATCAACAGCAAAAATATGATGTTCATAAGAAGGGTACCTTCAATGACCTAAGCTGTATCATGTGTCCAACAATACTCATCAATCTGTTAAGCACTTCCTTTGATATCTTTCCATGGCTGGCCTGCTGCAAGAATAAAAGAATAAAATAAAAAATATATTAGAGCACACAAACTGCAGGATCAATTGGAAACAATTTACAATGAAGAAAACTGCAATTCCATCAACAAACACATCTAGTAGGCTTAAGACTATAAGTTAATTGGGGCATAAGTAATAGGTTGTACCGCAAGTCTAGCAACTTTAGCAATCTTTTGCTTTACTTCTGGTGGCAATCTCCTTTTCACAGATTGGGATGAATTCTCCCCATCCTGGACCTCGGATACAGGAGGTCTACCTGTTACACATCAGAAAGAGGATGTAATATCTGCAACATTTCTCATGACCCTATAAAACAGGAACTAGTAGATTGTACAGTATAATTACATTCAGCAACCATCTTCTCTAAATCCCTAATTGCCTTTTCAAGCATTGTACTTCTTGGTCTTACACTTGATCCTTCCTTCCTCTGCGACGCATGAACCCCCTGCATGGTTATTTACATTTAAAATACATACTTGTATCACCCTTCATATAACCAGTAATCTGGAGGATAACGACAGCTAAAACGAAATGGCTTTTAATCAATAAGAAATTTCCATCAGATATAAGAGGATCGTAGAAGCCATGTGTACTACAACACAAAAATTAAAGTTTCTTGCGGACCTCAACTTACATCAATCACATGTTGATACAGACTTGCAAGAAGGAAATGATAAGGACCAAATTAATTTCTTTAATGAAGCACTTAGATATGTTATGTGATTAACTCTGGTGTTACTAGCTAACAAAGGTGAGAGAGACAGCTTTCCATAAATAATAGTGTTATTCACCCTGTGCAAGAAAAACATGTGTGAAGGGGGGCTTACTTCGACAAGTACAGTGATTCACATTAGAATTGGATATTCAAATTCACTATTATGACAAACGTAATTAATCTAGCACAATAATGAGTTTCACGAGGTTTACTTAAAAAGAAGATTTAAATATCCAGTTTCGTAACTGAAATCTAGGCAGCAAGTAATAGTCCAACCAATCAACAAATAAATGTAAGATAGACATGCCAAAATAAAGGAGACATCCAATTAATTAATTAAATCGAATACTCCCTCGGTTCCTATTTACTTTATTATGGCTATAAAAGGTGCTTTATTAAGCGATTCAGAAATATTGCTAGTATACCCCAAAGTATAATTAACAGGTAGGAGTAAACAGAATCAAATAAATTAGTGATAAGAGTCTATGGGATTCCACTCTAAAACCAATTGGCAATAGAGGGAGTAGCCCAAGATCTTATATATCGATTCAGGAGGACACCGACTTCCGATGTGGAGGTGCATCCTAACACTCCCCTTCACGTGTAACCCGATCGTTGGCGGAATTTTTCCTCGCCGGTCGGTATTCGTGCTGGAACAACATCGGCGGGGTTATACGTGCCTCATTAATTCGGGTCTGGCTCATGATCCCATGATAAAAGTATGGGGTTCCACTCTAAAACCAATTGGCAATAGAGGGAGTATATATCGATTCGGGAGGTGCATCTTAACAATTAGCAATCTAGTGAGCGGCTATTAACCAATATAATACAGTTTCAGGAATTTTGGAAAAAACAAATATGACACTGAAAATTAGAAAGCGGGAGAACGACGAAGAAAACAGCTTACTGCAGCTTGCACGGGCTTGTTTCCGTTTGGACGAGAAATAGCAGGCCTTTCATGCGAACTGCTAAATTCTAATACTTTAGTGGTCTGCTCGGGCTCATCGACATTTTTTGATGGTCTTACAGGAGGAGATTTTCCTTGTCCATGAGTACTTCTTTGAGCAGACATTTCACCTACAGAATTTGTTGAGGGGCCTAGAGCTTGTTTTTGTTGGATAACCACTTTCTCCTGTCTTCTTCCATCAACATTTGACTCATCTGTACAGCTCACCAAAGATATATTCTTGGCTTCTGTAGTTTTCTTTTTCACAGGAATCTCAGGAGCAGTGACCTGATCCTGAAGCTTAACACCTTCGGGCCGGACAGAGGGTAAAGCAACAACGTGAGATGCAGTGCTTGGATGGTTCCCATCAAAAGTTGCTGGTTTCTCGTTTTTCTTTCCCACTTTTAAGTGTTTATTTGGATTCTTAACAGCAAGCCCATCAGGATCTTTAGACAAATCTTTTCGTCTTCTCTTTTTATGTTGTTGGTTTGATAATTCAGTTGGTTCACTGAACAAAAACATGATTAAGTACTAATCTAAAGGATAGACAAAAAAATACTTGGCAGGAAAGTGTTGTACAAAAGTAAAACTACAGCGACAGAGATAAGTTTACATGCGCTCCAGCTTCCCACGGTTGACGAAGAATCCATCATGCTTTATGGCCGAATTATCAACCTGAAAATACTCATCCTGAAAATATGGTAAAATCATTTACAATCAACACTCCGTAAAAAACCTGTGTTTAGCTTTAATGAATGAACATATAATTAGGCTATGAGAAGACCAAATAGGATGATCATAAATTCACTAAAAAACTAACCAGCTCAGCATCATCAATAAAAGAATCTTCAGTGTCATATTCATCCTCATCCGGCACAACATCATTAAGATCCTCCTCGTCACTACTAGCTTTCCCCTGATAACAAGAAACTCCAATCAATCACAAAGCTGAAAAATAGTTTATCCAGTGCTGGTTGACTGCGCGTAAGAATATATATGCACCTATCTGAATTGCTTATAAATTAAAAAAAAACTTTAACAATTTAATGATCTTACCACATATAAACGCTCAATTCTCTCTATCACGGTGCTCAATCGACTCGTAGGCTGCGCCTCATTGGCATCCGAAACCTGCACAGTCAAAATTCATAACAAAGATAAACAAGAATTAACAGCTGATTGATAGTAGTATTAAATTAGTAGTAATTGGGGCAAAAAGGGAATAGTAATAACCGGAGCATCGACTACTGAAGGGACAGTCGGAGGAGCTGAAGGAGCATTGTCTTTCGGAGCGGTTGCTTCTTTGAGAAGCTTCTTCCATGATACGATTGTTGTCTCGCCCGGCCGAAGTTCCACCCGCAACCTCTGGCGGGGATTCGACGTCTGACCCTCCGCCATCGCACTCGAAATTCCACCCGAAATCGTAACAATTAGGGATCCAAACACGCAGAATTTTATCGTCAAATCAATTAATTTTATTATCTATCAGACTGTGTTGCGAACTTTGGTGAATATTGAGTTTCAAGGTCTGCAAATATATAAACAAAGCCATTGAAAATAAATCGAATAAACAATTAGGTTTAACTTAAAAAGATATAACTATACATAGCTGAAACAAACAACATTTGAAAAATCGATTGAGCTTTTTTAATTAACATACTAATAAATTAATTTTAAAAAATTGGATTATTTTATAGTTTAAACTTACCATACAAAAATGGAGAGCTTATTGATGATGAAGGCAAAAATGGAGAATGGAGAATTCAAAAAATGGATTTTGAGACATGTAGGGTTTGAATTGTTTTAGAGTCAAATAGGTGAGTTTCAATAGACATACCAAAACAGTGTTGTTTTTTGCATTACTGTTTTTACTAAGATGCCCCTTGTTTGTAAGTTTGTTAGTGTTTGAGGAAGTTTTGATTAGGGATGAAGTAGTCATTCCGCCATACTTTTTTACTGTCTTTGTGACGAAAGGGAATGGGAAGGATCGAGAATTTGCAAAGAAAAAAGGAAATGGAAGGAAGCGCAAGATACTTTTTTTTTTTGTAAGTTTAAATTATTTCTACCCCTGAATTTCAATAAATTTGTCAGTTTTTTCTCTCAAGTTTCAAATAGGTTAGTTTGCTCCCCAAACTATCCGAACATGTTATTTTAGGGATTTTATCCGCTTTTTAATTAAAATTGACAGATTTTAAATTTTAATGAAGGACAAAATAGGAAGTGAACATATATAAGGCTTTTGGGGCCACTTGTAATAAAAAAACATATTGGGACTACTTTAACAATAAATAAAACTATTATGACAAATTAAAAAAAAGAAGCACTCCTCCCTACCCCCACCCTATGTTTCGCATACTCGCCCCTCTATTCCACCCAGGCAAATGTGCGAACCATGCAGCCATAGTCACACCCAAAATCATGGAATAAAATTGATTCACGACAATCAAAAATCCGCTCGAAAGATGGAAACCACCCCGGTAACATTTAAATTGAAAAGACAAGGTAAAAGTCAACACATCAACAAGAAGCAAGAAATGGGTAGTCAATGAAATCCAAATTGAAACACACGGAAGACAAAACGAAGGAAGCAGAAAACCTAGTATAATGTTTGAGGAAGGAAGTGAAGTTGTAGTAATATAGAATGTTGAGTAGGAAGGTGACGAGGGAGATGATGAGGACAAAGACAAGGGCGTTGGGAAGAGTTTGACGAGGTTGGCGTCAGAGGGGGATTCAGGGTATACAAGGTTGGAGGCTCTATGGATTTGAGACATGGAGGGGTGGTAAAGGGGGTGCCGAGGGTAGTCTGTTGGTGGTGGGGAAGGATCGGGACAATGGTTTGGGGGGAGGGGTCAACGGGTGGGGGTGGGATGGGGATTTAATTTTTTTTTCATTTCTTCATTAATAGTTTTATTATTTTAAAAGAAGTCTCAGTATGTTTTTTTATTTATTAAAATTGGCCCCAGAAGCTTAATATATGGTAAATTCTAATTTTACCCTTCATTAAAGCTTAAAATATGTCAACTTTAAGTGAAAAAGCGGATGGCATCCCCAAATGGCATGTTCATGTAGTTAAGAGGGAAAACTGATCGATTTAAAATTTCAGGGGAAAAACTGACCAGTTCGTCAAAGTGTAGGAACATGAAGAAGTTAAGCCTTTTATTATTACTAGCCTCTAAGGTCTGGCAATCGCCGGGCCAATTTATTTTTCCTTAGAGCTTAGTCTAACTATGAGAAAAATGATTAGATCAAACGATAGCATATATTAACACAATACTTAAATCGCCCAAATTTTGTCACCTCCCTACCGTTAGATCATCAATGCTCACCATCCATTAAAAATTCTTGACCGTTTGATTCATTAGGAAAAAAAATGGAAATTGGTTATCATCCTCCTCATTCTTTACTCCACTCAGTCTTTGCTCCACTGGATATTGTAATGAATCAGCTTCTTCAATGCTTTTAACCTTTATAATCTGATCAAGCTTCACCAGAGGCGTTGGATGATGGGAACTGTTCGATTGTCTTTCTTATCAATCGGATTATGGCTATCAACGACGGTTTGTTCGATTGACAACCTATGATGTGCTCTTGATGGGTAATACTTTATGATTCAATTGGGATTTAATTAAATTAGAGCATATGGAAAAGGTGATCGACTTTATCATGCTTTGATCCCTTGGATACTGTACGGAAGCTACTAGGAAATACTGGATGATGGATTTTGTGTGATGATCGAGATTGTCCGTTGGATTACGGCCTCACCTATCTAATTCAATGACAATTGATTTGATTGCATTAATTATGGCTCTCTCATGCTCTGATCCCTTGGATACTATTTGTTGAGAGCTATAAGTAAGAGAGTGGTCATTTAGAAAACAGTGGTAGCTTGTGCTGGTGTGGGAAGAAGCTGGAGGGAACCTATGAAGGATCTTTGGGAGACTTGCTTTTCCTGTATCACTTAAACAGGTGAGCATCATTCTTCTTGTAGAGGAATACCATGTTTAATCGGACTGGAATCGAATTGTCGATGATTGCTATGTGTTTGCTTTTTTGGTTGACTTTTATTCAATAATTGGTGAGATTGTTAATGCTCGGTTGGTGTTTGATAAAATGTTTGAAGTAGATTCTATTGCTTATTACTCTTTCATTGGTGAGTATTACTCTTTCATTGATGAGATTGCATTTTTATCTGAATTTTATTGGGAAATTTAAATATTTGAGTTATTTTTTCTGTGTATGTTTCACTTTAGTCTTGCATTATGATATTTTGCTCAATTAAACGTGAAAAGTTGTGTGTATATATTTGAAAATTTCCGGTTAGCTATAGACATGAACTGATGATTATATTATATATTTGGGATATTCTATTATATATTTGGGATATTCTATTGTGTATCTGATTATTTTCATATTTTATTGTCTTGTAGTGTAATAAAAATAGTTCTTCAGTTCTGCAAAGAGAATTCATTGCATCAAACTTTTCAAACCTTACAAAATGAGTGCCGAGTCTCTCTGAATACCGTGGATAGTCTTGAAACGACTATTGCTGATATAAACAGTGGGATGCGGTGTTGCCCCAAGTTTCCCAATTAAAGCTTCCTAGGAAAAAGCTCGAAGATTTGTACGAACAGGTATACATCTCCTAATTGATTTAGAAGCATGTTGAGCGTTTACCTTCGCTGATGAGATAAATTTTTGTGTGATAGATCTCATAATTGACATGTGATGGACACTACAGTTTTGTTTGAAGTGTATATGATTATGTTTCTTAAATATGTGATAGATTGTTTGCTTCTCGTGTTCTTTTCGATATATTGTCGATTGGTCTTTTGGTTTATGTTTCATTCAGTTGGTGAATGTATCATTTGTTGGTGTTTTCAGGAACTGAAAAATCTCTTGCCACAACTCTATTCTGTTGCAGAGTATTGCGAGAAATCTTATCGTCATAGTGAACAGAAACAGATGTGAGTATGAAGAAGTTATAATTTACCTTATAGGTGGAGGAATTCAATATATAGTCATTATCTGTTGTGTGGTCAACTGTTTGAGAAAATTGATGTTATTTCGAAAGTTGCAGAGAAAATAACGGTTTTAGGTGTATAAAACAATAAATTTTGGAATTTTCTAACATTAAATTAGTAGTTATGGTCATAGATAATAGCTGGTCTTGGGTGAGCTGGTAGGCCTGGCCTGCTCTCGGAGGTACTTGTTGTCCTAGCTGACTTGAAGTGCAATGTAGTAGCTGCTGAAGTATAGACTCATAACTTGAGGCTTGCATCCGTGACATAACAGATGAAGCCACTGGACTCTCAATAGACGATCCTGATAGTCCCAAAATGATTGTCCACTTATACATTTCGTTCATTGAATTTGTTTAGTTTTGAATTTTGATAATTGACCTGTTTGCATTCAAGTACTGCCTCCATCCCATTATGATTTGGGAGTTTCTTAGAATTGGAGGATTGGAGTCAAATTATCAGTTTCAACTTAAGGTAGAATTGAAGTCAGATTATTAGTTTAGTTGTGAAAAATTCTTCGACAATTAATTTGGAATTGTCATTTGTGAAATCATTGTTTGTGAACTGAGGGGTGAATGTTGTTTGCAGCTTCCGAAAGACATAAAGTGACATTTTGTTGGGAATTTGCAGAGCAATAAAGTGAAACCACTTCTGAGTATGTGTAGATTCTCTTTCACTATCTGCTTCATGATACTTGATTTTGCAGGCGGAGTTTCAAACCTTGCTGTTGTGGAAACTGTAGACGATGAGAAGGTACTCAACCTCTCTTTTTAGTTTCAGGTCTAACATGATCACACATGACTATACAATTTCTATTTGAGTTAACAACTTTGCAAGATTTTGAACATAATGTTGTTATTCTCTTTGTTCAAGATCTTGAGTGAATGATTATTTAAGGTAATTGCTGAAATGGTCCCAGTAAGTGGGTGTCTGTTGCACTTTGGTCCCTGTAAGTGGGACCGATGCGCAAATGGTCCCTGATAGTGTCTAACGGGTGCGGAAATGGTCCCCATTTTAATGGATCCGTTAGTTTTTAACGTTTTTGATATTTTTAAGTTCATTTTTGGGGCGATTTCATAATTTTGAAGAGTTTTGGGCATTCTGGGTCGTCTTGTAGTTCGAAACTTCAAACGGCCATAACTTTGCGCTCGGATGTCCGATTGGGATGAATTTTATATCGGTTTCATGTATTTTTTCGAGACGAATCCAATGGCAGATAAGCAAAGGTGGTCTGGGTCATTTTTTGCCCTCAATAACCCTTTTTATGGCTTAAATGACATTTTTATGATTCCCACTAAATTTTTTAAATCTTTAAAAGATTTTATGATTCCCATCAAATAGCATTGTTTTTTTAAGTACTATGATATTACTTTAGAAGCTTACATGATCACAAGTAAGCATACAAAAAGTTGGTAGGATAAAAGTAAGGTTAAAACAGATACCATTCTACAAAATCTTGTCATAATTGCTTAACTAAAGCAAAAACAAGTCCCTTTAGTTAAGCAACGGTGATTTCGAAGTCTCTATGCTTACTTTTATTTTTTTATCATCCGTTACTAGAGTATTTTAACTAAAAATACTATATTTTTTCTTTTGATGCTTACTTCTTAGATGTTATTGTAAAAAAATCAATGTTATTGGATGAAACTCATAATTTTTTTAAAGATTTTAAAAAAAGTGGTGTGAATCATAAAAATATCATTTTAAGCCATAAAAGGATTTTTGGTGCTTACTTCTTAGATCCTATTCTAGAAAGGGATTTGTTTTTTGCTTTAGTTAAGCAATTACGGCAAGTTTTTGTGGAATGATATCTATTTTAACCTTACGTATATCCTACCAACCTTTTGTATGCTTAATTGTGATAAAGTAAGCTTCTAAAGTAATATCATAGTACTTTAAGAAAAACAATGTTATTGGATGGGAATCATAAAATCTTTTGAAGATTTAAAAAATGTAGCGTGAATCATAAAAATACCATTTTAAGCCATAAAAAGGGTTTTGTGGGCAAAAAATGACCCTGACCACCTTTGGTTGTCTGGCATTAGATTTGTCTCGAAAAAATACATGAAATCGGTATAAAATTCATCACAATCGGACAGCCGAGCGCAAAGTTATAGCCGTTTGAAGTTTCAAACTACAACACGACCCAGGATGCCCAAAACTCTTCAAAATCATGAAATCACCCCAGAATGACCTTAAAAATATCAAAAAAGTTAAAAACTAATGGATCCGTTAAAATAGGGACCATTTCCGCACCAGTTACACACTATCAGGGACCATTTGCGCATCGGTCCCACTTACAGGGACCAAAGTGCAACGGACACCCACTTACTGGGACCATTTCAGCAATTACCTCATGATTATTTATTTGAGAAAATACTATACATGAATTCAAATAACAAAGAAAATCAATGCTAATATGGTTGTAAGTTACAAGTAATATTTACAACAAAAGGTGAAGGAAATGTAGTAATAGATGCATAAGATCCAGATAATTCTTTTTGTTGTCAGCTTCTTCATTCAACTCTTACCCTGACGTTTTTTAACTCTTTTGAAGATTGCTAACCTAGCGGCTCATACGATCACTCAGTTTTCAAGAATATGTGACAACTGTTTTTGCCCACCTCCTGATCTGTCTCATTTGCTTCCTTGAATCCACAAGTTTCAGAGACTTTACTACAGGATCAATGAAGATCTCCGAGAAGAAAAAACAACGTTTGAACCGTCATATAGGACCTTTTGCACATTACTTCAGTACATATATAAGTTGTCCATAATCTATATGAAGCCAAGAAAGCCAAGAATGCAATAATTTTCTCCAAACAGTATAAAAATAAACTATATATACTATAAAGTAGCAGCAAACATTGTTCACAAGCGAAAAGATATGAAAATTATATCAGTAAGTCAATAATAAGCTAATATACTAGAAATTAGAAGTGAAATTAAAAGGGATGCCTCATATTAGAGTATTCATTCTTTGTTGGATCTCAATTGGCGAAATCTGATGTATTCTTGTTGCATCAAATTCATTGAGCTAGTATCATTCATCATGATCTCCAAATTCTTGATACGATTCCCTTCTTTGATCTCCAACAATTGTGTTTTTTGAATTTTAAGTTGTGTCTTTTGTATCTCAAGAAGCTCGGCTCGTTGTTCAGTACTTGCATTAAACTTTGCCTTTCTATCCTCTAGAACTTTCTGCTTCTCGTCCTTCAATTCACATAAAACATTGAAAAGCATGGTAAAATCTTTAACGTCACCCTTCCTCATTTTTTTTTCTATCTTTTGCAGCCTTCCGCCCGCTAGGTCTTTCATTTAACTCGTGGTCCTCTTCTCTTGCATCTATTGGTTCTTGATTCAAAGTAGAGGGTGGTGCTTTCCATGTAGGAGTAACAATATTATCAGACATATTAATCCATTTTTGTTCAAACTTCAAAAGATCCCAGCAATGGTCGTATCGAAAAAATTGCTTGTATAGTTGATGAAACATTTTTCGAGCTTCTTGAATCTGGAAAACAAGTTGCAAACATACAATTACATGATACACAAGCATGAAAGAGATTGATGCATAGAGATAACAATTAAGAGGTTTCAAAATAGTTCTAAGCAACAAGTGGCTTGGTGATTCATGTCTTTTGATATTAGTAAAGTAATTAGCAAAGTGTGGAACAACTCCACTTAACTTTTTGGAAATATACCTTAAACATTTGAATTGATTTTGAAATGATAAAGTTAAAATATCAAATCATGTGTCATAAACATTTTTCGAGCTTCTTGAATTTGGAAAAAAGAACCTGCAGACATAAATTACACGATACACAAGCATAAAAGAAATAAAAAATTTATTTCAAACTTACATTGTCTTCTTTAGAGACACCGCTTCGATATAATTTTTCAATTTGAGATAGATAACCACAAAACTTATTAACGGCATGTTGGATGCTAGACCAACAATGGCTTAAGGAGCTCGCCGAACGGTAAGACCAATTGGGTTCTTTAGCTTCAATGTAGTAGTTCTCCACCGTTTTCCAAAATCCACCAGATTTCATATCCGTACCAACGATGGGATCCAAGCTTGTATTTAACCAAGCGAAAACCACTAACTTATCTTCTTCTACATTAAAGTTATTTCCACGTCTTTTCCCTGTACCTCCTTCTCGATTCGGTGATACTTGTGAAAATAACGGAGAGCTTTCAGGAGTCACATCCGAACTTTGTTGCAAAAGAGAAGTATAAGAGGAAATGTCCTCTTCAAGTTGAGAATTCATCCTGAACGCCATAAAGAAAATATCTAAAATCAGATCAGAGAGATCAAGCAAACACATAAAAGACAGGGTAAAAGGAAAGAAATCGCAAGAGCTGAAGTTTGGCAGAAAGGAGCTGGAACAAAGTAAGTGCTTAAAGAGAATCTACAAGTGATGAGCACCACATCGATCGATTGTTTGGGTTTCCATGAAGGAGCAAAAGACTAAAGTATAGATTGGTCCTTGATTCTATATGTTGAACTAAATGTAACACTTGACAAGTTTTTTGAACAAATTTATTGAACACATAAAGAACAAAGAAAATCAACACTGGACACTACTCTCAACAAGGGACACACAAGCACACAATTTCACTGTATTAAATATGAAGAAATCAATAATAATGTAACGCCCCACCCCGGAAGACTGGGTCGGAACGTTATTTGATTTGATGGACTGGCCTCACAAACCACCACGAGTCTCTCCAGCACGTTTTGTCCTCACTCACGTGCTCACTGTGACACTTCCCAGTGGGTCACCCATCCTAAAATTACCCCAAGTCAAGCACGCTTGTTCTTCTGAGTTGGGCTACCGAAAAGAAGATGCATCTGGATGGTATGAGTAGTAACAATCAAGTTATATCAAACATATCATATCGCCCACTCTGGGTCGGGTATTACAAATAAAGTTAAGCTTATTTTAATTGAGCATAAAGGTAAGATCTTTACATCCTATCTTTACAAACCTAATCTTTACAGCCTATTTTTAAATTGTGTTGACCTTAATCAAGTAGTCAAATTCATATCGATTACGTTAGTTGATTTAAACACCGTTGATTAGTTATAGTGGTACCTTAAGGTGCTGCAGAATTTTGTTGAGCTTTTCGCGGTTGGAGAAGATGATAATTAAAACAACCTCGAATAGTCGATTAAATAGTGGAGGAAGCCTTTAGAGCAATTGTAGCAAATTTCAATCACTCCTTACTCTCTATATAGAATAGTCGATTTGTAGAAAGTGTGAAAATAGTTCAACATCAGATTTCTCATTGAATAAAACTTCTCAAAAAAAAAATCCCACTAAAGCCCACCAAACTTATTATTGGAGCCTCCTCAAATATGTACATTTACAATAAAATATTATATCCTTCCATTTTCCCTCCATCTTTCTTGTGCCCCTCTCCCTCCAACTTCAATTCAAATTTATCAAATAAGTAATATTTTATTGAAGGTGATGTAAAAATAGAGAATCTAGTTTTATACCAAAACCTCCCGGTTCAAAGATCAGACCACGTCCCCCACAATATTTCCAGTAAAGCATCCAACTACAATAGAAGCTGACCCTTAAAACTTGAAGTTGTCTTTAACTAACTAACTAACTGATTTTCTCATCCCATCACTAGTACCTGGCCAAACAACTCGTCCAGTAGATATTTAACCACACACTCTTTTACCCTAATCAACAACCTTAAACACACAAAAACACAATAAAAGCTAGAACAATAATAGAGTGGGTAACATTTTCAACCAAATTAAATAGTTTCAATCAAAACTATCATCCACACGAAATAAACCTCACAACCACAATAACCAGTTAGTTGATGCTCACATTAGATCTCAACTTGATCTTCTCCTCAAACTGAGGAGGAATATTGACAAATAATGATCTAAAATCACTGTCATTTCCGATAGGGATCAGAACCCTAAATTATTTCATGTCCATGCTAAATACAATACCAAAATCAACAATATCCTAAAAATAAAAGCTGATGTTGGTAAATTTATTACTGTTTGAAAATGTCTCACTATAAATATTAGAATGTTAAGTGACGATTCTTAAACCTACAAGCTAGGATTTCATTTTAAAGGAGTAATATACTTTGACCCTATTAGACGTCTCTGGTAACATGGGGATCATAACGAGATGTCGGGTAAAACATAAATGTAGTGATGGAAATTCCTATGCATTGAGAGGGATTCGTAGAACCTAATATAATGGTAGATTTCTGGCCTCTTGGAGAATCTAAGATGATTTTGACGGTCGTCCCCAAATAGTATGGGGATCACATTTGATTCAAGCATCCAAGAAAAGAATCGATGCAAGAGTTCGATGACACTGATCTTATCATAATTTGGCTATTAGAAATCGCGTCACGAAGGAATCGTATGTACACTGGATTGTTAAGTATAATGAAACATTAGTGAAACTAATCGTTGAAGGGCAAGTGAGAGTGTTGAAAATATGATATCAGTTTAATCTCATAAAGTGTGCCTATTGAACAATTAGATTGATTCAAAGATGAGTACATTAAGATAATAAAATTAGTTGACATATAATATATTAAAAGGACTAATTGATTAATATTATGAATTATGATAGTTTACTAGGACTTCACTCATAATTTTATGTAATAATAATTTTGTTAAATATTAAATTACATTACTACTATTAATTAAGTCCAAGAGGTCATACACAAACAACGAATGAAATATATAACAATAATAATAAATAAAATTATTATTTACAACAACCAGGAAATGGATGTCATTGTTGGAGTAATATCATTGTACGCGATTTGATATAATAAAATCCTACATAATAATAGAATGTTTGAATTAGCAATAGTGATTGTGATAATGAAATTCAGTAGCCACCATTATGATTTCTAATTCATTCTCATTTATGTAAGAATGAATGAAAATTTATTACTACAATTCATTCTCATCTTTTTGAAAGTGATAAAACCAAAATATTTCTCTCACCCTCCCTTTGACTTGGCCGAGAAAAAGGAGGAAGATAAACTCCATTTTTCATTTATGATTTCTAATTCATTCTCATTTATGTAAGAATGAATGAGAATTCAATACTACAATTCATTTCATCATTTTGTAAGTGATAAAACCAAAAGATTTCTCTCACCCTCCCTTTGACTTGGCCGAGAAAAAGGAGGAAAATAAACTCCATTTTTCTTCTTCATTTTCTCAAACAAATATATCTAACGTTCTAGTATAACGATCAAGGTGATGCGGTTCTTTTCGTTGGTGTAAAAATAAATCTTGGGGTACTGTAATTCAAGCACTAAAGAGGAGGTCAATCATTCCGCTGCATTTTCTAAAGGAACACAAATACTAAACCTTTATGAATTATTATCAATACATATCACCGGATCTTGGTTCAGGGCAAAACAAAAATCATAACGTTATGTTCTAAATCTTTACAAAACATTCACTTTTATATTCTAGGTGAATAATAAAAAATCTACTAAAAACATAAATAAAAACTAATCCCACAAAAGATAAAATAGTGGTTGTGATGAACTACTTTGGAAAAATTAATGTAAATACTTTAAAATAGATGGGTAGTAATTGCCACCAAATACTAATTAATGATAGAAGTAGCACACAAATTAATGTCATTAAATATTTATATATTATTTTTGTCCGAAGTAATTAATACTTTCCTCCTTTTTATTTACATGTCATTTTGACAATTTTATTTTTATTTTTATATATTTGTTATTTTACAATTTTAAAATAATTTTTGATTTATTTTTCCTATCATAACCTTACCACTAAATGAACACCCGTCATCTTTTTGTCTTAAAATTTGAAATAGTACGTTAATTTCTATCATAGATAAAAGTCTTAATTTCAATGCTAAAGTCTAAAATGACAAATAAATAAAAATAAAAGAAATACGACACAATAAAAAACTTTATAACTATAATATTTTTAAAGATTAAAATTCGAACTGGATTCGATTCTCATTTCCCCTCCATCTTTCTTGTTCCCCTTCCCGTCCAATTTCAATTCAAATTTATCAAATAGTATTTTATTGAAGGTAGTGTAAAAATAGAGAATCTGATTTTGTACAAAAATATCCCGGTAAGATCAGACCATGACCCCCGCCCTCATTTTTTCCGCTAAAGCGTTCAACTTTAATAGGGCCGACCTTTAAAACTTGAAGCTTTCTTTACCCAACTACCTGACTTCCCTAGTCTCATCACTAGTAGAGTAGTACCTGGCCAAACACAATGTCTAGTAGATATTTAACCACACACTCCCTTACCCTAATCAACAACCTTAAATACACAAAAACACAATAAAGGCTAGAACAATAATAGAGTGGGCAACATTTTCAACCAAATCAAATAGTTTCGACCAAAACTATCATCCACACGAAGTAAATCTTACAACCACAATAACCAGTCAATTAGTAATTGTGCATGATTTGATCATAATAAAATTCTACACAATAATAAGGTGTTTGAATTAGCAATGATAATTGTGTCATAACGAAATTCAGTAGCCACCATTATGATTTCTAATTCATTCTCATTTATGTAAGAATGAATGAGAAGTATTACTACAATTCATTCTCATCTTTTTGATAGTGATAAAACCAAAAGATTTCTCTCACCCTTCCTTTGACTTGGCCGAGAAAAAGGAGGAAGGTAAACTCCATTTTTCATTTATGTTTTCCAATTCATCCCCATTTATGTAAGAATGATTGAGAATTCATTATTATAATTCATTTTCATCTTTTTTTTGTAAATTAGCGATGAGGTGAGTTTCGAACTAGGACCTTCTGGCCACTAGCAAAAGTCTTTTCCACTAAGCTATTCGATTAACTCAATTCATTTTCATCTTTTAAAAATTGATAAAACCAACAGATTTCTCTCACCATCCCTTTGACTTGCCTAGAAAAAGGAGGAAGATAAACTCCATTTTTCTTCCTCATTTCTCAAACAAATAACCTAACGTTCTAGTATAACGATCAGGTGATGCGGTTCTTTTTGTTGGTGTGGATTAAATCTTGGAGGTGCTGAAATTCAAGCACTAAGGAGGACGTCAACCATTTTGCTATATTTTCTAAAAGAAACACAAATACTAAGCCCCTATGAATTATTGTCAACATAATCGTCGAATCTTGATTCGGAGAAAAACAAAAGTCATAACATTTGTCAGAATATATTCTAAATCATCACAAAACATTCATTTTTAAATTTTAGGTGAATAATAAAAAATCTACCAAAAAACATAAATAAAAACTAACCCCACAACAGATAAAATAGTGGTTGTGATGAACTACTTTGGAAAAATTGATGTAAATACTTTAAGGTAGATGGTTAGTAATTGCCACCAAATACTAATTAATGATAGAAGTGGCACACAAATTAATGTCATTAAATATTTATATATTATTTGTCCAAAGTAATTAATACTTTCCTCATTTTTATTTACTTGTCATTTTAACAATTTTATTTTATTTTTATATATTTGTTATTTTACAATTTTAAAATAATTTTTGATTTATTTTTCCTATCATAATCTTACCACTAAATGAACAACCATCATCTTTTTGTCTTGCAATTTGAAATAGTACTTTAGTTTCTATCATAAATAAAAGTCTTAATTTCTATGCTAAAAAGTCTAAAACGATAAATAAAAAAGTGAAAAAAACACAACACAATAAAAAACTTTATAACTCCCTAATATTTTTAAAGATTAAAATTCGAACGGGATTCGATTCTCATTATAAGAGCGGTGGGTGGATTTAGAAAAACAATTAAAATTCGAAAAAAATCAATTAATTTATAACACACAAGCAGACAAAGTCCCTCATCATACTACAAATGAACAACAACTAGTTACTACTATTATTATTTCACAAACATAAACAAATCCATACTCTTAACAGATCGCTGCATAAACATATAACCACCAGCAGATTGATCAACGGCGGTGATGGCCGGCGGAGGCAGCAGCGGTGGTGGTCGACAACGAGGCTACTCAGTTAACTCGAACGATTACCAGCTTCTAGAAGAAGTTGGTTTCGGTGCGAGCGCAGTTGTGTATAGAGCGATCTATGTCCCTCTCAATCAAGTCGTTGCTGTCAAGTGCTTGGATCTCGATCGCTGCAATAGCAACCTCGTAAAATATCGTCCTCTTCGATTTTTCGATTATCGCGATTAATTTTATTTTATGTTTGATTCAAATCGAAGTTATGTGTGTTTAGTTAACTATGTCAAAAATACTGTAGTTTGATAACACTTTTTTCATTTTCATTATATGTGTCTTTGAAGATGGATCAACTTTAAGTTTTAACTAGACAATCTTTATGGAATGCGAGTCGTGGAGGGACGCGAAGGAGTGTTTATATAGAATAATATGGCGTGTATTGAGTTATAACTTATTAAATTGATGATCAAAGGTTGAAACTAGACGATATTTAGGTTCGAGGGGTAGATGAATAGGTGTATAGTTGAGTAGGTGGTGACTTCGATTTGATATGGTTGACTTTGTTTGACTTCAATAATGTAGATCTGATGTAGTGATTTTGGAGGGCTTTCGGTTGTGGAGGAGTACGTTTGCATTGATCTTGAATGGAAGTCAATTCAGTATTGAAATTCAATGTGTGGTGGATGAAGTAAGTTAAGATCTTTAGTGTTTAGGTTTGAAGATGTGTAGCGAGGGGGTTCGATGGGCTGAAAAGGGGATTTAGACTGGAAGTGCTATAAATTAAGATTAATTGTGTATTTAATGTTTGCCATGTATAGTTAACCTAGAAACAAGTTCTTGGCATAATAAGACTTCGTAGATGGAAAAGAAGAGCTTTCGCATACAGAGGGAAGTAACGGTTTCCATATCATTTAAGAATGTTCCATCTAGGAGAGTCTAGTTGAGAAGCTGTTGGTTGTCTTCGTCTGCTGTAGGGTATCGAGAAGCTTCAGATTAGAGAGTTGCTGAATGTTCTTTTGTTAATTTATTGATTTGGGTCAAAACTTTTGTATCTTCTATATCATATGTGCATTAGGATGACCTAGATATCTAATGTATAAATGTGCTGTTTTTATCTTGCCTTTTTATTCACAGCAAAACATAGCTATCCATGAGTCACTAATCGTATAACTTTACGGAAATTCGGTTATGCAGAGCTTTGATTATTTTATTGTAAGAGAAACCTCATTTGCATATATCTATTTCCTAACATATTTTGTTGCCATATATTTACATTTATGTTATAATCGTGATGAACAACCATGATTAATTACTATTCTATGGCCTTCCAATGTGACATTTGTGACCAGAAATTATCTTTCTACAATTAGGCTCAATAAATGAGAGATGATATAGTTCTTAATTTTGTCATTTCATTAGCTTTTCCTGCTCGTCTTTCTTTGACATCAACAATGTAGATCTGATAGAATGGGATTGGAGGGCATTTGGTTGTAGAACGAAGGAATTTTGTATTATTATTGAATACAAAAAGAATATAATGTCTCGTCATCTCATGTAATGATGAAACTGGTATGCAATTAGTCAAGTAATTTTAAGAGCTCTTGCATTCATTTTATTGAATATTTATAGTAAGGCCTTTTATCTAGTTAAATTGGGGTTTAGATTTGAGGATCATGAAATGAACATTAATATGAATATCAATCTTCTCAAGTGTAGCATTGAATGCATATATGAGTTTGTTTGAGTAAGTAGACTGGGAACTTAGTAAAGTTGGAGCTTTCAATAAAAGAAGTTCAGTTACGTGATCTCTATTACACAAGAATGTTCCATCTAAGTGGGAGATCTTAGCCGAGAAGTTACTGGTTGACTACTCTTCTGCTATACCTCTCACGAAGGCTTCAGTCTGGATATTCTTTTCGAAGTACTTAAATAAGATTATGTAACTTTCTAATTAGATCACTTAGACTTCATATTTTCTCTATTATAGACATGGCATCAGGATGACCTGGAATTATGCTCCTCCTTTGCCTATATCTGTTTTCTAGCAGACAATGGTTTCAGAGTACGACTAATATCAATATGAATTATATTCCATTACCATTAGAACCCAGAAGCAACTTTGGTTGATATATTTTGTAATAATTACTTCATTCAGGTCTTGATCTTGATGAGTAACCATGATAGCTTTTTGTCTATGGCATGCATACTTATCTGTTAAATAATAGTTCCTCATCCATGGGCTTAAAATCAATGCGTAGTCCCATACTTATCTGTTAATCTTTCATATAATTACTTAATAGTTTGACCGAAAATATCATTACATGGATAGCTGTTGCTTGACCGACAATATCATTACATGGATAGCTGTTGCATCCAAAAAATGATTTTGTAGCTAAAATGAGTTGGTAGTAAAACTACTCAGATGTTAAAATTCTCATCCTAGAAATGGTATTGGTGACAGGATGATATTCGTAGGGAAGCTCAAATGATGACCTTGATAGATCATGCAAATGTGATAAAAGCATTTTGCTCATTTGTCGTTGGCCACAACCTCTGGGTAGTCATGCCATTCATGGCAGAAGGATCTTGTCTACACCTCATGAAGATAGCATATCCCGATGGATTTGAAGAGTCGGCTATTGCATCTATTCTAAAAGAAACGTTGAAGGCATTGGAGTATCTCCATAGACATGGGCACATCCATCGTGATGTTAAGGTTAGTATGATAAGTATTTAAACATGTTTCAAAGCATTGTGGAGTAGTTTATTTTAGCGTTGGATTTGTAAGATGGTTTCAGGCTAGTGTCATGTCTTCTACTGCAGGCTGGAAATATACTACTTGACACTAATGGGGAGATAAAGCTTGCTGACTTTGGTGTTTCAGCTTCCATGTTTGACACAGGTGACAGACAACGGTCAAGAAATACCTTTGTAGGAACTCCCTGTTGGTAAGAGACGAATATATGCCTTCCCCTTTTCTGTCATTTTCCACTTACAATTTGGTTTAACTATATCTATGTCGTTTGTTATATATCCAATTATAATGACTTGTAGGATGGCACCAGAAGTGTTGCAGCCTGGAACTGGTTATGACTTTAAGTGAGTTTTCCCGAGTCTATTTCTTTCATATGGCAGAGGAGTTTTTCTTCTATTTTCAAAAAAACCATGAATATGTATTACTACTATTTCCAGTTTTAATTATTTCTTGTGTCCCACTTTAGGAGGAAAATTAAAATCTCACCTTGGCGCTTTTTAAGATAATAATTGAATAATAATGTTTCCTCTTATTTTAAATTACATTGAAAACAATTGGAGAATACGACAGGAGATAAAAATCAAATATAGAATAAAAGACTCTAAACTGGAACAACCTAAAAGAGGAAGGTTCTCAATTATGTGGAACACAGTATTTATGTTATCATTTTAACTGATTTCTAAATACGTCTTATTATAGTTTTGATCATATAGCACTTAAATTATGTCATTATTCTCATATTTTAATGAATTCAAGAGATAATATTATTAAAATTAGGTGAAGGAACTGTTAGATAATATGGGAAAAGCGAGTTCTTTTGTCTTGCCAAGAACCTGAAAGTATCCATACAGTATCTTCGGAAAAAATTATCCTTGCTTTCAGTGACCTTGATGTAAATTTAGAAATCATACACAATAAGTGTTAGGGTTTCTGGCCCCTCTTGTTCTTCGTTTGTTGACTGGTTACTAAATGTCATCTGGAAATTGAGAATAAGTGATCGAGCTACATTCTTGTTGGTGCTCATGTTTTGTAAATTGTTGTTATTTGTCAGGGCTGACATATGGTCATTGGGAATAACAGCGTTGGAGCTTGCTCATGGGCATGCACCATTTTCGAAATATCCTCCAATGAAGGTGAATTAGTTATTTTTGAGAAAGATTACTAAATTGAGCATGCAGCAGTAACATGTTCCAGTAGATACATAATAATTGAAGCTGAACCAATTTCATGCTCTATTTTCTTGTGAAGGTTCTCCTGATGACCATACAGAATGCTCCTCCTGGGCTTGATTATGATCGTGATAAAAAGTTCTCCAAGGTTTTTAAGCACTTCTCTACTGATGTACCATCTTCAGTGCTAATTCACATGGTTGAATGTTGTGAGTTAATCAGTGAATGTTCTTCTCTAAACAGGCATTCAAGGAGATGGTTGCAATGTGCCTGGTAAAAGACCAAACGAAAAGACCAACATCAGAGAAGTTGTTGAAGCATTCCTTTTTCAAGCATGCCAAGCCACCAGAGCTTTCTGTTAAAAAACTTTTTGCTGACTTGCCACCTCTTTGGAACCGCGTAAAAGCACTACAGGTATCTTATTCATTGCCAGAGTTCTAAAACGCAGCATGTAGGGTTTCTCTGTTGAATCTAATTGTTTGAAATCTAATGCAGCTTAAAGATGCTGCTCAACTTGCCTTGAAAAAAATGCCGTCTTCGGAACAAGAAGCAATATCACAGGTGACCATTCAATTATTGGAATTCCTGTCATAAAAATATCATTTTGATTAAAGGCTAATGTAAAAATCAACTCGTTACAGCTGGACACCTATAGAACAAGTCGGATTTCATGAATAATGCTCCATAGCAATTGATGGCCTCACACTAAAAATCCCTTTACCATTATTGGAATTCCTGTCATAAAAAAACATTTTGATTTAAAGGCAAAAGTAAAAAAATCGACTCACTACAGCTAGACACTTATAGAACAAGTTGGATTCATGAATGATGCTCCATAACTATTGATGACCGCACATTACAAATCGCTTTAACACTTCCACAATCTTACAACACAAGAGCAATACCACCAAAATGCCTCAATGCTCTAAAGATGCTCCTCCCTAAGAAGAATCCGGGGCCGGATTAAGTAGCCTTACCCCTGTGATAATAGGGGGGTTGTTTCTGAATCGACCCGCACACACTGACATAAAAAAAACATTTTACTCCTTCTCTCTTTATCTTAAGGTAAGTTCATATATAAAACAGCCAAGTTGTCCTCCACGGTGGACTTCTCTAAGTGAATCATCACTATTGGCACAAAACACCTGTGTACAAGGTTCAAGTAGATTATAGCTACTGGAAGTACTGCAAGTTTACATCATAACTTTCTTCTGTGAAATGGTTTTGTTTTATTTCGACCAAACTAACATTTTGTGTCACGTCATTTCCAGAGCGAGTACCAGCGAGGAGTAAGTGCATGGAACTTCGATTTAGAGGACTTGAAATTCCAGGCTTCTCTGGTATGTTTATAGTTTTATATGAAGTAATGTTCTGGTTCACACAAAAGAAGGGGTTGCTTGTAAGTGTGTTTATTAGTATATATGAACTTGCTATGCTATATAATTTCAGGTCCAAGATGAGGATGAGTTCGTAGAATATAAGGAAGAAGATGAAACCATGAAATCACATATGAACAACGTAATGTCATTTCCCTTACGAGCAGCTATTTGCATTTCAGAGAGTCGTACCTCGCTCTTTGATTTTTACTGCAAATACTATTGTGGTTTTTTACCATTTAACCCCCCCCCCCCCCCCCTCTCCTCTTGATGGAAGGATTAGTTATGAGTTGTGCTTAAAATTAGCAGGGTGGATCTAGTACTGGACAATCGGGGCAGACATCCGTTTCTTCTAGTGGTGTCTTATCCAGGTATGTATCTAACAACAATATCTACTCCATCTTCTTTTTATGTGGTTCTTTATAGTCAATGTGACAAAATTCTGTCGTCATATTCTCACTTCAAGATTATGATGTTTTTCAACTCCAAGAATCTGTCCTAAAATCAGTTACACACCAAATTAGGATTGTTATCATAGTTTGGTAGATACTAAAACCAATAAACTATACTGTTATCTACCCTATATATAATATGGGAAGGGGGGAATTAGATGTTATATTTGAAGCCCCATGATCTCCTTAATTATAGGAGAAAAAGTTCGTATGATTATTTAATTTTTGAATATTTTGTACAATGACTCTCCACCAATATCATCAAATATATTTACCTTCAATTCTTAAAATTGTATTTGCAAAGATCTTATATTTATTAACTTTGTTACACATTAAATTTAAACATAGTTACCATGCACATATATTTTTGGTAATAAATATTTGAATCCGTGCACTCTTTTTTCTTTTTGATTCAGCGAAGTGGAGAGTCGAAACCATATATCAGACCAAATGAAGATGGATAAAATAATGGAAATTGATTTGCTACAGTACGATGACAAAGGAAAACTTGGATTGAAAAGAAATGGATCAAAAGATGAGGTGCTGCCATCGAACTTTGAAAAAGATAGTATGCAGTCCAAGATTAAATCCTTAGCAGGGAAGCCTCGTCAAACTCGGAGTGGCCCTCTGATGCCTGGGGCTGTATTGAGTAATTCAGCTTCAGAAAGAGCCCATAATGCAGAGAGGTATGTTTTAATTCTAATGTTTCGTTGTTATAAATCATGCTAGTCTTTGTGTTTTGATCTGAAGTCATTCCCGCTTAGGCCGCTTCAGAGAAGTACCTGCCCCCTTCAATTAGCTCATTGATGATTATGTTTCCAACTTGTAACAGTTATGCATTTACTTATTTATGTTCCAGATGGATAATAAATGTGTGCTCATAAGAACTAGAAAGATTTGGAAAAGCATAAATATGATTCATCATTTGATCGGTGTTAATGTGTTATTGTGTTTTATTCTTAAAGAACTTCTTTAACCATGTAACTTTATTACAAATGCACTGAAGGGATTTATGTTCCATTGATTTTGTTTACAGGAGTGAACCTGAAAGTCAGGTACTACCAATAAAGTTTCAGCAAGTTCGTAGAGCACCAAGCTTTAGTGGTCCTCTAATGCTACCAAACCGAGCTTCAGCAAACAGTTTATCAGCACCAATCAAGTCATCAGGAGGTAATTTTACCTGAAGTGTTCTCAGAGTTAAGCTTTTTCCAGTTAGTAATGTTAGAAGTTGGTACTGTTAAGTTTTTCGAGAATCGATATTCTTCATCTTTGATGCCATGTGATTCAAAACATTCGTATACTAGTATTTTAGAAGAATCAGTCTCGAGAGTTGAACCTTCATAGTTTTACTCTATAACTTTTAGGATTTAGAGACTCTTTGGATGACAAATCAAAGACCAATTTGGTTCAAATCAAAGGACGATTTTCTGTGACCTCAGAAAATGTTGATCTTGCAAAGGTACTATTTTACACTTCATATAGCCTTTGTTTTAAGTGAATATTTCTTACTTAAGCATGTGCCCTAGGACATACCATTATGGTGTAGTAGTTCACAAATACTCTCAGTTAACCTGCAGCTGTATGATATAATATATAAAGAAAGGTTCATTTAGCAACATAACTTACATTGTTTCCAGGGATCATCTCTTAGGAAGTCTGTCAGTGTTGGAGACTGGATATATGACTCAAAGTTGACGGTCCGTATACACCTCTCTTATACTTGGTTTAGTTTATTTTATCATTAGTCTTCGATTTAACAATTGCATCACACAAGAATTATGTGTAGTAATGTATGTGTCTTTATATTTCAGCCTACCAGTCAATCGACCAAGGAAATTGGTGACAACACAATACCTACTTCCCTTCTAATGCCCCAACTGCAAAACCTCTTTCAACAGACATCGATTCAACAGGTAACACCTTATAGTTCTCTCTTAATTCATAGCATGCATGAGGACCAGCTTCACTATTCATATACCTAAGGTCTTGGCAGGGGAAATTATCCTTTGCTGGTATAATTCGGCTTTTATATTTAGTATCTTCCAAGGTAGGATTTTGCTGTGCTGGTATACTATACTAATATTCTACTGTGATACCAGGACCTTATAATCAATTTGTTGAGTAGCATGCAACCAGCTGAGGTAACAGATGGTAAGCATCAATGTTTAGGGTTGTATTTTGACTACATATATGAGACGTATGGATTGATCATTTTGTTCCTTCCTTACCAGCTACACAAAATGGAAAATTGCCTCCTTTGCCCCGCAGTTCAGAGAGCAATGGAAATGTTAGTAATACAGCATTTCTCTATTAATCATGGTGCCTATGTCGATTTAAATTTTTTTTCCAGTTTGTAAATGTTACTGAACTCGTTTTCTGATAATCGGAAGTTCGGAACTACATGTTGACATGCAACCCAATGAAAAAACCAGTACTTTCGGTTCCATTTTTATACATTTTACTGAGATATACAGTTAGATGCTTGTAACATGCTTCAACAATGACTTCGATGCTAATAAATAGCTAATTAGACTTTATTACTCCCTCCATCCATGAAGATTGTCTAGTTTGATTTTCAATGGTCAAAATTAGCGAACTACGTCGCTTGAGTTGAGCTGTGGAAAGAACTAACTGTTGTATTGTTAATATCTATGTTGCAGGATGATGCAGCTTCTGAGAGGGAGCGATTGTTGCTTTCCAAGATCTCTGACCTCCATGAGAGGTCTCTTTATAGACTTTAAAGAGATACATATGTTATTAAACTAAGCTTTGCATGTATAACTTACCTCTCCGTAATGTGCAGAATGGTTAACTTGACTGATGAGCTAACTGCTGAGAAGTTGAAATACATACAAGTACGTTGCATTTCTTCTTTCCTCCATTATACACTGGTTGCCTTTTCTGAATGTTTCCTTTCGAGATCACATGATGAAGGACTATACGGAGTATTTGGAAAATGAATTCTGTTTTAGGCAAACCCCTGCCATGGCTTATACTGTGTTATGACCACTTGCAGTTGCAACGGCGGCTTAATGGAGACAATGGAGAAGCTAATTCTTGACAAGACGAAAAGACTCATTTTTGTAAAGCTATCATGTGTATATTCGTGTAAGGATGTTGTCCTGATGCCTTAATTTATCGGTTTTTACAACTTGGTGAACCCCCTTGACTTTTCGTCATGCCTGAAGAAGCAGAGGCAAGCTTTCATGCTTCTGAGATCAATGCATTGCAAATAAGTGTTTAGCAGTAAATTCCATTTTCCTCCACCGAGGAGTGGTAATGTTGAGATCCATTTGTTTCATTCAATTGGTCAAGAAGCACAAGCAACCCCCTGTATAGATCCATGTCGTCGATCTTGGGCAGCGGAGGATAATTGTTCTCATGAAGCAAGCTCAAAATGAGGTGGTTCAAGATGGAGGGGATCTTTATGTATCCTCTATACTCATAATATATATGTAACAAGATATTGCAACATTGTTCATAGATAACTTATTAGGGTTGTGACTTTGTATTTAATAGTAATAGTTGGTAATAATAATAATAATACTAATAAAGAGAATTTTGGGGGCATTTGGGTTAATCCCAGCTTCTATCTGGGGAGAAAAAAAGTACAAATAGGAAGGGGTTTCATTGCCTTGAGGTATTTTCCGGCCAACCCTATTTATTAACTGAATTTTTTCACGCCAGAAAATTTTGATGATTCTATCACTATTGAGTGTGCGTAATATGTGTGTTCAATAGTTTATGGAATGCATGCAGTGTGTGGCAAAGGTCTAGTCTGCAAAAATATCTACTATACATGTGCATCCGATAGATTATTTGAGCACACCTTGCGTACATTAAATATAGACTTTTGAGCACACATTGCGTGCATTTGTAGTGATAAAACCTTGACATTTTTCTAGCATGAAAATTTTTGGTGTAGAATTATAAGCACTTGTGTTTTCCTTTGCATCTATGGATTGAAAAGATATGGCTATTTTCTATTTGTCCCCTATATTATGGAGTTTGTTTTTATGTGCCCTTTATACTTTTAATTGTGTCAGAGGTGCCTTGAACCATTTTTTTCAGTTTTATAATCATTGTACCCCTATCACAATTACAAAGTATAGGGGCAATATTAAAATATTTTACATAATTAAAATTAAACCTCATCCCTTCTTCTTTAAGACACTCAAGGACAAACGTCCATTGTAGCAAGAGGTAAGAAGTGCTACCTCTTGATCTTGGCCTATAAAATTACTATTTTACCATTAATTCAAAATTACTATTTTATCCTTTATATGAGAATTATTGTTATACCCTTCTTGAATTCCTAGCAATCTAAAATTACATATTTATTAACCTAAAAAATTAGCAGTATTCTTCTTTCGATCAATACGAGAAGAATAATCTGCCGCTTTGTCTCTTGACGCATCGCAGAGGCTAAACGCAAAAGAGACGGTCAGAATTTCGCGCTTGATTCACACATCTTCACCACTCATCAGTTTTCAATTTCTTTCATAAACCAGTCTTGAATCTTCTTCCTTTTCAATTGGTATGAATTTCAAAACCTAATTCTCTCCATTCTTAAAACATAAATACTAGATTACTTTATTTCATTATTTGCCGATCAAATTCCATGTTAATTTGGAAGACATATATGATATATTAGTACTATAGATAACTAAAACATAGTGTTTATTTATTATATTATTTATCCCTAGATTAACTACTGTGTTCATTAAATTTATTAGTTTACTAGTAACTTGATGTTTGGGCAACAATAATGGAAGTAGGAAAAAAATGTTCAATTTTACATGTTAAGCATTGAATTTTGTGTAATGTAGTTAGTTATATGGATGCAATATTTTCTTTACTTTTATCTTATTCATCCAATATTGTAAAAAGTCATCTTCGCAAACGAATGTCTAATGGATGTATGAACGATAACTTGGTGGTTTATATTGGAAAAGATATATATAATTGTGTCAAATGAAGTTATCATACAGAGGTTTCAAAGAATGATAAAGCTTCATGGTCAATTGTAATTTGAATTTTTTATTATCCGTATCCTACTTTTTTGTATTGACTTTTAGATTTTTTTATGGTTCTACATTTTAACAGTTGTGCTACCTTACACATTATTTTCTGCGTCCATTCCTGAACACACCCCACCTCCACCCTCAAATTGAAATATTTTACATAATTGAAACATAGGTGATTAACAAAGGCGTTTCGAAACATAGGTGATGAACTGAAAACATTTTGTAAATATAGGTGATTGTTGCAACCTTTTGTCCTTTAATTTTTAATTAATTATTTTTATATTACTAAAAGTAGATATACATGTTTAGTTTTTTTTTCAAAAGTGCCCCAAAATAAAATAACAAACGTACCTCAAAAAATGTATAAAGGTGTTTTGTTCAAGTTTTCTCTTGTTTTCACATTATTTCAGGGGTTAATATTACGATTTTAGGGACCAAAATACAAAAAAATGTAGTATATAGGATAATTTGAGGCTTAACAAAATATTAAGGAATCTTAGAAATTTTCGTAATAATTGAGGGGACAATAAGCCCTTAAGAGTTAAGATAAAACTTTAGGATGTATTTAGGGTAATTTTCTTACAGCTCCTTGAACTTTAAAAAATAATAACTATTCTTTTTTTCTAAAGAAGAAATCGAAAAATGAAGCGATTCGACATTTATCATTAGACGGGTTGAATAGTATTGGAACATGAGTGATGTCTTTGGCATGAAAGTGAACATCAGAGATAAATGTGGTAAATAAATCAAACGTTAGTGATGTCCGGTAAAATAAAATATCCTTTTAAGTTCTTTCTCAAGCAAGTTGCAATAGCACTCTGTGGTACGTTAATCACAAGCCAATAATATACTAATCAATGGTTGAGATCTTCTATAATTTGAAACAACACTAAGCTATTTGAAGAAGACATTTGATCCAGTTTGTTATAGCCAACTGATAGGTTGACTTCAAATGAAAACTAAGTTGAGAACTATCAACATTAATGAAAGATGCTTATTTCTGCAATAGTATTACTATGTTACATATCAAATGTCATTCGAGATGCAAAATCTCTCGACGGAAGATGCCCGTTCCTTGGTTATAAGTTCTACTTCTAGACGTGTTTCTGTCGTGTTTGCAAAATGTGGATTGCATGGTAATTCACCCAATTTTCCAACTATGGCCAGGCGCTCGGCTGCCATATCTTGGCAAGGCTCTTTAACAGATCAGACAGGAAGCTGGATAGCTGACTGCTGGCGCGTATTGAATAATCCTACCCCGCCATTTCCACCATTGCTAAAATGGTCGGATGAGTTGGTGAACTGAAGAAGCTGAACAAGAGAGGAGAAGATTTCATGTCTTGTTACACGACTTTTTCCCTGTAAAATCATTTAAAAATAGTTTCAGTTTTGACTCAAAGGATGTAATAAGAGTGCTTGGTTCTTTCGACATTTTTGTTAAATTTCTTACCTCAGTTGCGACGGTAAAGTGAGCACACATCTTGGCTTTTTGGGCTTCCATAACACCTTTCAATATAGCCAAGCCAAATCCGCGAATTATGTCAACTATCTCTAGAAAGGAACCATGTTCTTCACATTGAATCTGCAAAGTGAAAGCCAGATAGAATGAGGCTCAAATGAGTTCTGAATTCCCCGTCATATCTAGGTGCCGAGAGGTGATAAACAAAGGTCCACGTGCATTAGTTGTCAACTTACCTCTATTGACATTTGGCCAGGAGTATTAAGGTCCTCAACTATAAGCGGGAAAACCATTGCTTGATCACCGACTTCACAGGCCCAAGTAACTCCACTATCACGAGTGCAGGTAATGTCTCGAGGGACAATCCTATCCTGCTGTTTTTAAGTGAGCAAGAGTGTGTCAGGATGGTTTTAACATAGGCCAAAAAGATGATTAAGTAATTGGAATGAGTAATAGAAAACTGTCGAGCCTTTTTACCTTTGAATCGGTAAGTTGTTTTATGCTTTCTGCATGCTCAGATACACTTTGAAGGAACAGCAAGTGTTTTATCGTCCGATGCAACAGACAGTCAATGCTCAGCTGTCACATTAAGAAATGTTAAAGGTGTAAGTCCAAAGAGTTATCAGTAAACTTGCAATTATAGATATGTTGCGACTGATTTCCGAACCTTAAAAAAGAATACTTAAGAGGGCTAACTAAGCTCTTCAAGATCGAACTCTCTTTTGTTTAGATTACTTATACTAAGAGGAGCTCAGGCAAATAAGTTACACCAAACACCCTCTTTATAGGTCATATAGTATGCATTCTTTTATGTGAATCTGTTTAACAGAAGCAAGTATCTAGAAACCTTGAATTTTTGAATCATCTTTTACTGCTTCTAAACGGAAATGGTTACATATACATACCTTATCTGCATTTGGTATGAGTTTTCTCAAGTCTATTAGGCGATCATGAATTTGCTGACGATCTTTTGGCCTAGGCCGAATTCCGGGTTTGGACTTCTTTGTTTTTTTCCCAGATTGTTCTGGTTGCTGACGTTGAGAAACTTTTCCACCATGAATGCTGAAGCTGTCACAAATTGATGAATCTAACAGTGGTCCGTGGACGGCATCTCTCTTGGATTCAATATTGTTCATCTTGCTTGAGCTATAGATATTCATTTTCCCACCCGACCCAGCCAAATTAGACTTCCTCTCTGCATCACTTCTTGGCAAGGGAGTGTCGATCCTCCTTCGTTTACTAACAGGTGAAAACTGATCCTCGATGCTTGATTTGGCAACAGAACCGGAGCTACTGGAAACATCATCCAGAATATTGTTGATTCCTAAGCTTGTGAATAACGTATTTGTAGGCCTTAAGATGCACTTTGACCTGATTCCACTATTATCCATATGACCTCTACTTACGAAATCACTCAAATGTTCTGACCTGTTGCATCCAGAATCTGCACCAGGATAGCCCGATAAGTTCCCAATGCCAGATATAGATGAATGCTTATTATTCCTAGCAGTTGTAAGAACATTGGAGATGGAACTTCCAATTGACGCAGAAGGGTTGCATTCTGAAACTTTTCTTGTATGTCCTATGGAGCCTGATAGTAAGGAATTTGTATCTATATCATGTGACAAGTTGTTGTTGTTGAGTGTTCCAGTGAGCAACTCGTTACACTGGTCTGGCATAGTAGATAACAGTTGAGGTAATTTGTCCGAAATATCATTGTCCTGGAAAAGATCCCCAGAGAAGTGTGGGCTAGTCGAACCATTAAGTTTAGCATCACTTGAATTCAGCCAATAATCAGATTCCATGTTACTAAACCAGTCCGAGATGCAGGAAAAAGCATTTTTACTGTCTTGGGAATTATTTGCTAAATGGAAGCCACCACCTTCCCTGGTGCTAGTTGCATGAGTATTAATAGACACTGTTTGAGATGGAAATGGCTGCAACGATGCAGTTTGAGCATAATCTTCGGAAATCCACAAGCTGCTACTAGGGAAAATGTTTATAGCGTTATTTACATAGCTAGCTGAGGGAAGCAAGGACTGATGCGGCTGGATATTGGAGATACATCCATCGAAATTGATTTGATCATCTATGAGTTCAATGCTTTCATCAAATGAAGTTGAAGTGAATGGCCACATTAGATTTGTCAGTTGAAGTGTAGATTCTATTGATCGGTCTTCACCCGGTCCATGTAAATATCCACAACTTGCATTCAAACTTCCATCTCCTCCAGCAAGATGTCCTCCATTCCCCATCTCAACGAAAAGAGCTTTAGTTTGCTCAAGAAACTCTATGCTTTCAGGTAGCTGCAGCAACGAAAATATACCAAAATTAAGATATAGCCTAATTAAGTTAATTGTACATAAAGAGATTTTTCATTGTTCGATATATCACCAACACAAGGATGAACTAAATATTGCATATTAATCTTGGGGGAAAAGGTGGATGACTTCAACGAGAACTACTTAAACAGTTTACATCATTTTCTCGTCCAAACAAGATGCAGTACAAAAGTTCAATGACAAGTAAAACCACTGCGTATATTTCTCTTACAAGGTCTAACAAAACATATAGAAAGCTGAATGCACGATCATATACACGCGGATGATGGTAACAGAACATTAGCTAATACCTTATGGAATGATCCAAATTGTACTACTCCAAGTTGCTCCACTGGGATTACAGCGATCGTCTGTTAAAAGATCGGAATCTTCAGAAATCTAGCATAAGCTAACTCGCAAAACTAAATTATCAGTAAACATTGAAAAACAACGGTACCTTTATGCCGGCTAAGAATTGACTAATGAGTTTATTATCCTGGAAAAGATATTACAGAAGCGAAATTAGCAAGAATTTATTTCACAAATGTTGATTCGCGTTTCACAAAATTAACAAAAAACTCTACCTGATCTACTTCGAAGGATTCAACAGCATCTGAGGAGATGAATTGGTGCTTCAATGTTAAAGCCGCTCCGCCAATTACCCTATATTAATACCAAGTCTTAATTAGTAGAATCTTCAAAAGAAAAAAGTTCTATAAACAACCAAAGTAATACATGGAGAAATGCATTTAAAGAGGCTCCCGAGGTTCGGATAGCACGCAACTTTACCCCAGTGATAATCAAACTAATTAAAATATCATGCTTACCCTTCACCAAGCAAGTGAACCTGTAAGAACATATCATTAATCAAAACTTGTATTTGGTCTTCATAATATGCATCTTGTCTTAATGTCAATAATCTGCAGATCAAGAACATAGTTTGCATTAAGAAAGGGAACAACTAAAGAACATCATATAAATCACCATATGGTAATAATAACAACATTAATTCACATAATATAAACACACCAACAAAAATTATTATTACAAAAAAGCTTTACAAATGTTATTACATACAAATTGCACCAGATCTAAATAGTAGCTACTCACCATGTTTTGGAATTTTGGCCTTTCTATTTAAAGTATTTTCTTTTGAATTTAAAATTAGTAATCAGTTATTAAGAGTCAAAGAGACTAATTAACATATATGAACTGAGAAATTAATATGTTTATATAAATCAAGCCTGCAAGACATCAGCACTCATGCGCAAAATAATATAAAAAAATCCAGCAAATTAAAATTAGACAACTTACTCAAATAATTCATATATTTTACTTATAACAAAAGAGGTAGAAAAAGACCGCTCTTTTGTCACATAAATAAAAATAATAGTCTAGCACAAGTACAAATGGCATAAGGGTACATGTAGAATCAAGAAACAATTTTTTTATGAGCGATGATAGAATGAATACAAGAAAAAAAATAAAAATATACGAATTTAGGAGTCGAACAACATAATTTTGTATTATTAAATATACTATTAGCGGAGGAAAAGAAACTTACAACGAATTTTGGTGACTATAACTCCAAAAAACACCATATGACCATCCATTATTGCAACAAAGATTCTTGAGTATCTCTTTAAGAATGGAACCATTATTTTCTGATACCATTTTGAAGGTAGAACAAAAAATGCAGCCTTTTTACCAACCAAAATGAAGAAATGAACCAAGAAATTTATACTAAATTCTTTCCTAGAGCTTGTTCCAGCAAAAGTAGAGCACTACAAAAGAGAGCAGACCAACTCTGGGCAGTTGAGCTTTTGTGGAAACTAATGAAAGGCTATGAGAGGCAGCAGAGTGCTCAAGAAAAAAAAGCTATGCTTGTGAAACACTCAAAAAGAAAAGAAACAAAATGGGGATATATTCAACTTGTAGGAGTTGCCCACGTTTCGATCCGACAATTTGTGGAGGCTTAAATTACGATTAAGAGCTCAAGAAGAATACGATTATTTGTGGGAGGTTAAATTACGATAAGGCTGTGACACCAGGAATATATTCAAGTTGTGTTTGTTTCATTACATGTTATGGAGGAGAGAGAGAGGGGGTAGGGGGACAAGTCTAGAGAGATTTAGTTGCTTTTGTATGAAGGTGTTTGTTTTGTTTTGTCTATGTATATGATGTTGGAAGAGCAAATCGGATCAAAATTCAAAGCTTTCAAAGCAACAAAGATTTTCCATAATAATGAATTGCATTTATTGATGCTTTTATGACTTAATATCTCTCTACATGATTTTCGGCTGAGGGTCCCATACAAGTGATTAATCATTTAATACCAAAATTTGAGCAAAAGTTTTTAATAAATTATTATTACTCAAATAATTTGGATTTTGTTTATATTAAGACGGTTGATGGTAACTCAAATTGAAATGTTAGGGTAATTATTTTAATACTCGATCAGTTCATGGTTGATAAAATTAAACATGTGCGATTAATGGTTTTGTGGTGCCGATTTTGATCAAATCGACACCTTTTTTAAAATTGAGATAGATTAGTGAGACTTGGATGAAGTTGACTTGCTATTTTAGAGCTAAAGCCCAACCTACTACATAATGTTGCTTAATTGACTATAATAATTGATTGATTTTGACTTTGGTGATAGAGAAGATGGTGCTCAAATACATAAGTTGGTGATAATGACGATGATGATGGTGAAATTGGTGGACAAAGATTAAAATGGTGAAAATAGAGGTAAGGGTAAGGGTGCAAGTAACTAGGGACTAGGCTAGAGATTAAAGTTGTTTTAATGTCTAGTGAATTTGTCTCTTAGACCATTCACAACACAAGTTTAATTGAACTTATTTCATTCAGTATTACGTCAACTTTATATTCATCTATACCCCCAATTGAACTCATTTTCCACAGCAGAGTTTTATTCAAGATTTTATTCACTTTCTCTCCCTTTCACATCACCTTATTCTATAACCCACCATATATTTACTTATCTCATCATTCATACATATGTTATTATTAAAATTATAATATTTATAATAATTAATTTTTGTAATATAATAAATAAATTTTAATTTATTTGTAATTAATTAATTAATTACAATAAAAATTAATAATTAAAACAACACCTAATATTATTAATCACTCGGTAAATCGAAACATACATAGATTATTGAAAACTTGAAAACAAACAATAAAAAGCACACACTAAACATTGATAAACTTGAAAAATAAATTTGTCAAACGGTTGTTCCAAACTTATTCCACATGTGCTCAACGAGATCAGCCTTCAACTGAATATGTTGTGCCTTATCACGTAGTTCGGCTCTAGTATATATATTTTATTCAGATCGGCCTTGGACGTGCACTTCAAATTTAGATAACACTTCTCTTTGGACATTGAACGAGGAGTTAGACCCAGGACTATCGATTGCTCGAAGTCAACATTTTCCCAAATTCGTGTATATGTATTTCGTTCATCCTCCATAATCATGTTATGTGAAATAATGCACGCCCTCATTATTTTACCTAGAACATCGATATCCCACATCTTACCTGGTTGACGAATAATGGCAAAACGTGTTTGGAGTACCCCGAATACACGTTCCACATCCTTCCTGCATGATTCTTGTTGATTGGCACATAATTGTGCTTTGTTTGCCCGGAGAACTTGAATCGACTGGATAAATATAGGTCATTTTTTGTAGATCCCGTCGGCAAGATAGTATGCCATATTGTACTGCCGACCATTCACAGTGTAGTTCACCATTGGAGCTTCACCAGACTTAATGTCATCGAAAACCGAGGACCTCTAGTACATTTATGTCGTTCAATGTACCGGGCATGCCAAAGAAAGCATGCCATATCCACAAATCATATGACGCGACTACCTCTAGGATCGTTGTTGACACGCCATTGTGCCCACTAGTAAACTACCCTTACCAAGCCTTAGGACAATTCTTTCACTGACAATGCATGCAATCGATACTTCCAATCATTCTAGGGAAACCACGCTCTTGACCAACTTGGAGTAAGCTTTGCATGTCGGAAACATTTCGTCGTTCTTAAGTATTCATCTTGAAACAGGGCAATTACTCATTTGCAAAAATTACGAGTGCACTCGAGTGCAGTGGTTTCTCCAATCTTCACATACTTATCATAATTCACAAGCATCATCGGCGATCCTATATGCTAGCATGCGCATGGCAGTTGTACAATTCTGGATAAGAGTCAAACCAAGCTTCCCCGAACCATTTTTCCTATGAGTGAAATAGACGTCGTAATTTAATATTGCATCAACAATACGGAGAAATAGTGGCCTCCTTATTCGAAATCTTTGTCTGGATTGCATTTCAGTGTAAGTATAGAGAACTTATGACCTTCGGACTCTTGGTACAAAGCTAGAGCCTTGTCTATGTAGTTATCACTATACCAATCACTACATTTCACTCTGCATGCTCTACTATAATAATCAACAAAACGAGCAATTTTTTTGTTGATGATAGTGAAATGACTTTTGCACTGCATTAGGGTCCCTTTACTCTCACTTTCGATGTTGTCATTATAATAGTCTGCAATTTTTCCCCAATAAGTGTCACCCTTTTGGTTTCTCCCCAATACACCATCATTACTAACATGGAAAACACTTTTTAGTAAAGTTTTGTTCTTTTCGGTGTTCCTAGGGTTATATCTTGATTTCTTCCTTGACTGTTGGGTTATAGCAACAAAACTATTAGGTGTATCCCCGTCAACATTTCCTAGAGATATTTGCGTAGAAAATTATGGGATATCAGTTGATCCACTACTAAAACGACGTGTATTTGCCTCATTAGTGAGCCGGAACATAGTTGTTTCCAAGAACAGGTTGATATCCAAAAGGCATATAAGGGTGATTATATGGGTATTGGATGCCATAATTTGGTGGCATCATATATTGCACACCAAAATTCGGCTGCATCCCTTCATTTTGTAGATATTCTGGATGTTGAATGTTTGAGCGGGGAGGTCGCATATTTGGATTTTGAGCTTGGTTAGTGTAGTTGAAGTTTGGGAAGAAACTCGAATATTGGGAAAGATTCATGAAGAGTTGAAGACTGAAGAGGAAAGTATTGCAAAGAATAAATCGAAAGGTATAAAAAAACTTGTTTTTTTGTGTCCAAATGAAACAAACCTATGCTCAATTTATAGATTTTGAAAAATGAAAAATAATGATATATTTTTTTATTTTTTTTATTGTGATGATTTATTGGCCAAATAATACATTTATTAAATAAGGAAAAAAGTGAAAAGCAGCCAATGGCAGCGCACAGATGGCTGCTTTTTGACGCCTGAGCCCACATTAAACCCAATAATTTGAGCATCAAATATTGATACTCCACGTTAACTCCACCAATTTTAATTTTTGTTACATTTGATTAAAATGTGTTTAACTCCACTTTAATCTCCACATTAACCTTTGTTGTGGGTGATCATAGGTAATCAAATTGTGAATTTGGACCAAAGTACTTTGTTGAATATTAGGTTGCCTTAACCGTGGGAGAAACGGAGAGTGGGGTATACTCCCTTGTTTTACTAACCATTTGACGTTTTCGTCTTTTCTTTTAAATATTTGAGACTAGTTTGAGTAAACGGAGCGAATATATTAAAAATTATTATGTTTGTGCTCGGTCCGCAGGGGATTGAATTGAACCGAATTATTTGTGAACCGCATCTAACCTTACGTTCGGCTCGATCCATAATACGCGAATCGGACCGAACTATTTGCGAACTGTGCGAACAAGTGGTTTGGTTGGCAAAATATTCGATGCGATTAGACGTTTGGGCGGATGAGAGGGAGATGACTCATGAGTAATGAGTAAGAAATGTAGTGAAAGTTATTTTTATGATTTAAGTTAAGTTAGAACTTTCAAGTCTGGACTTTATAGTATAAATAAGGAAAAACTCTCTATTAATATGCGAGCCGAACTAAATCGAACTGTTTGGTTTGGTTGGCCGAACCTTGAATGTTACAGTTTGGTTTGGTATTTGTCAATGCACACCGAACTACGAACCAAACTTTTACGAGACAAATAATGTGAACTGGATAAAACCTTTTACGTTCACTCACGGCCCTAACATGAACATCCACATCTAGGGCTGTAAACGAGCCGAATAATACATAACATTGGAAAATTCTAGTTCGGCTCTGCCATCCTCGAGCTGAATAAAAACGAGCCAAATAATGGTCGAATATCAAAATGAGAAGCTTGATTTGAAGTTTGTCATTTTATTTTCAAGACGAACTGCCCGAATAATTTGGTTTGAAGGTGATGAATCAAAACAAAATTCGACTAATTATGTTAGATCTACCAACGAAAATAAAAGTAAAACTAAAATATATATCTTTACCTCAAAATTTAACCAAATATGCTAAATCTATCAAAGAAAGGGACAATTAATCGTTCTCATACAAATCTATATTAAAATATTATTACATAATTTCATATGGTGAGTCGAGCCGAGCTTTTGCGAACCGTTTGCGAATCCAGCCAAATATTGATTTTCAAGAGTTGACTCTACGTCTGCTATCCCTAGTCGAGCTACAAACCAAACATTTTCGAGCCAAATATTCCACACCGAATCAAACTTCCAGGTTCATTTACAGTCCTATCCACACCCCATATATCGTATTAATACAATAAAATAGTCCAAATATAGTAGGGAATAAGTTGATTTTTATAGTCTGGTGAGTACGAAAAACGAGGGGTTTGAAATGTGGGTACCATATTGTGGGGCCTTTCCCTACGAAATGTGTAGGGTGTGTAGGGCTCATATTCTGCTCTCTTCTGAGCCTATTCTACCTCGATTATCTCAACAAACAATTCCCTCTCCTGCAGGGCTTTAATTAATTTCTAAAGTTTTCGGTACATTAAATTAAAAACAATCCGACTCATTTGGATATAGACCAATAATTCCATTTTACTTAACAGATAGTAAGATGTTTTACGGCATAATTTAACGAGTAAAAAATTATTCTTCGTCTGTTTTTCTAAAAATTGTTTAATTTTATATGAAATTTAAGAAAAATTTGAATTCATTTTATAAACATAAATTTCTCCACATTTTTTCTTATTAAATTTGATCAAATGAAACCTTAAAAATGAAATGTTATTTAAGTAAAATGATTCTTAGATTAAGTATTTATAATAATAAGACTGTAATTCCTAATCTCATTCACGTAATTTACCTTCTTCATGTAGTTAGACAAATAATTTCATTAGTTTTTTAATAAGCAAATCAAGAGTCATTTTATTTATAATGGACTACTAACGGTATCATCAAAATGAACAAAGTCTCACAAAAAATGTTAAGAAGTTTCAATATAGGGTAGTATATTTTAAAATAGAGTTTGTGAATTGCAACTTTTACCAAATCTTCGATTATTCCTATTAAATACTCCCTCCGTTCCTAAATGATTGTCACATTTTGATTTTTGATGGTCAACAAAACACGATTTAAAACATAAATATATATTACTCTACATGCAAAAAAATTATAACAAGTTGATATTTCAAAAATATGTATTGAGACGAATCTAACAAGGTCCTACAAGACAATATTATTTCTTATCGTTTAATGAGAATTCATGGTTAAATTTTGTTATGTTTGACCATCAAAAGTCAAAATGTGACAATCTTTTAAGGACGGAGGGAGTATATTTGTTTCTTGAACATGTAATTTTGGCGGGTCAATACTCTCCCAATGGTAAATCCGTCTTCTCATTGTTTAGATTTGTTAATTGATCGGTTGTCCCGTGAACTATCAATTAATTTTGAGTTTTTTTATTTAATTAATTTTAAGTTTGATCGCCTAAATTATAATATATTGATAGAATATGATTTGCTAAAGAAGAAAGGATTGAAGGTGCATTTTAATTATATAAAACATTATAGATTAAAATTTTCCCCTAATTTTAAGTATAATGTAAGGGCAATATAGTTATTTTATTGCTTAAAGGTGGAAAAATAAATTCAGGGAACATCATAAAAAAGAGATGAATCAATATATAATGAAGGGTAACCGGTTAATTAGCAGATACATGTTTCAGAATATAAAATGTATCTATTATTCTACATGTGAAAAAATTATAAAAACTTGTTATTTCAAAAATATATATTGAGACGAATCTATCAAGGTCCCACAAGACTATATTATTTGTTATTGTTTAATAATAATGCATAGTCAAATTTTGTATTGTTGGACCAATAAAAATTAAAATATGACAATCTTTTAGGGACA
This sequence comes from Echium plantagineum, assembly GCA_003412495.2. Lineage (NCBI taxonomy): Eukaryota > Viridiplantae > Streptophyta > Magnoliopsida > Boraginales > Boraginaceae > Echium > Echium plantagineum. The sequence goes on along the minus strand of CM016563.1, from coordinate 32,208,969 downwards.
GAGGTAGTAATTGTTGGTACAAGTTTTTCATTAGTGTGTTACCGCCATGTCAAATGATGGAGTCAAACTCCTCTCCAATTCCATTCTCTCATGTTCCCTCATGTTCCCCTCATTTCCATCATTTTCTCACCAATTTTTATATTATCAAAGGTGTTGATAAAGAAAGTTAGGCATGTAGAAGACAACAAATGCTTCCAAGTAGACATTTAATCAAGTAATTTGCTTCTAAGGTGAATATTTCATTAGAAGGTGAATTTATCGTTTTCCACATGCATGGCATGTATTTTTAATATAATGTTGATGGAATGTCTACTTAAAAGCATTTGTTGTCTTCTATATGACTAGCTTTCTTCATCAACACATTTGATAATATAAAAATTGATGAAAAAATGATGGAAAAAAGGAGAACATGAGGAAACATGAGGGAATGGAATTGGAGAGGAGCCGGACTCCAAATGATGAGGGTTCAAATTAGTTAAATATGAATAGAAATTGAAGTGCCCTCAAGTTGGTTAAATTTAGTTTTGATAGTTTAAGTTCGTTAAATTTAATTAGTACTCATTTCATTTTTTTAAGAGCAAATCACTTTATTGATCACTCACGTTTGTTAAAAAACATTAGCCGATCACTTTAGTATGATTTTGTATATTTTCGATCACTCATGTTGGGTATTATGTATACTTTTGGTAACTCGCACGTTTTTTTGGTACAACTCTTGATTTTTCGAAATTTTTAACATTTTGGTAAGGATATTTTAGTCAATCTCTCATAATTTTGTCACGGAAATGTAGAGTGTAATGGAAGTTAATGAAAGTTAAAAAATGATGGGAGAATGACTAAAATACCTTTACCAAAATGTTAGAAATTTCGAAAAATCAAGAGTTGGACCAAAAAAAGGCGTGAGTGACCAAGAATATACATAATACCCAATATGAGTGATCGAAAGTATACAAGGTTATACTAGGGCGATCGACTAGTGTTTTTGAACAAACGTGAGTGATCAATGAAGACATTTGCTCTTTTTAATCGTCGTTTTAGCCTCACTTTTTTTTATTTTTTATGATTATCGTTCTAGCATAATTAATTGTAATTTCATATTTTCAATATACTTTTTTGCTTACTTATATCATTGAAATTATCAACCATCCATTAATATGGTGACAATCAATTGTTAATTAACATCTTCAATTTACATTTTAATTACTTTTTATTTTTTTTCAATTTATAGAACGATAACTAAAAAAACGGAAGGAGTAGTAAAAATCAAATATTCCCTAGCAAAAATCATCATGGTCGGTTGGCAAAGTCAAAGATCAATGACAAGGAGGGGGTTTAAGTATGTCATTTTTGTTGTTGTTGTTGGCATACATAAATTAATTGGATGTTTAGCTAACGTCAAACACTACGCATCATAATCATCATAATAATCTCATCCAATTAAATTAATCAGATAGTCTAGTGGAAAATGTTTTTGCTAGTAAATAAAAAATTATAGGTTCAAAATTCATCTCATCGCTAATCTAGAAAGTAAAGAATAATAATCTCATCCAATTAAGCATCTCATTCATGATTATAATCTCCTAAATCTACCTAAAAGGAAGAATCACAATAGTAATAAAAATAAATAAATAAGGGAATCACAATAGAACCTTTGTAATAATACCTCGATTCATAAGAGATTATTCATTAATGAATTTTAATGAGTTAATTAATTATAAGATTTTGGACTTAAATACTCTATCTCCATCCTAAATGATAAGGATCTTTTTCTTAAAGTTATAATCAATTTTTAGTTTTTGTTTTGAGTAATTTAGATATGGAGAAAAGTAGAATTCTGAGATGAATATAAGATTTTCGTAAATTGCATATAAATAGTCATCATTATCAGTTAGGGACAATGGAGGGAGTATCTTTTTAATTTATTAAACTATATGTGTTATGAAAAATACTTATATTTTTTATATATTTTTATTGAATGTTTCTAGACGATTTCAGAAGATATGTGACCCCCTACCCCTACTGAAATCAAATAATGGCTTTTTTTATTTTTTATGTTGTTTTTTATATCGATATTTATATAGTTGTCCATCATGAAAGTATTATGTGAAATGAAACAATGTCAATTAATTTAATTGCTATAGTTCATTTGTTACGGAGATGTTTAGCTTATCACGATAGATAAATATTTTATATATTATCAATAAAATCGTTTTTCTATTATCATCTATCATGTGATAATTGTTTTCATGTTAATGACGATCTTAATCCGAAGGAGGCCAACCTACCACGCGTCGCTACAATTTTGGTATTCGTCTAATAACTCTCTTTGGTCAGAACTACATACTGTAAGAAGAGAGGGCACTGGTAGTCTGGTTTGTAAATTCAGATTTCTATTTCGTAACTAGCTTTCGATTTTCGATTTCTGGATTTCAACATTCAATTTTTATAGTTTCAACAGTTACGTGAACTTGATATAATATACAACGATAATAGTAATGACCGATGATGCAACAAGCGTACATCAATTCAAAAAGAAGACAAGGTGATTATTGTGTATTTAACTCCCATTTTATAAAGTTAAGATTTAATTAATGTATGATATCCTTTGTAATCTAGAATTCATATCTTTAATGTAAAAATATATTTACGTTAAATTAGACATCATTATGATGTTAATTGTTATCCATATACTATAGTAAATCATAGTAAGGGTCCCAAGGAAAAATTCAATTTCATCAACTCGTCGTAGAATCTTGACTTGTAGTATCTTTTGCCACCCCAAATCTGCCTTCTATATAGATCACTCATTATTCAATTATATTTTAATACTCCTTGTTTATTAAGAGTAACTAATTCTTTTTAAATTGTAATAATACAACCACAAATAATCCATGTTATTTACATCATAGTACGTGTTCTTATGGACGAAATTAGGATGACATTTGAAGGAGTAAAATTTAAAAAATTGTAAAAAGAAAAAAATCAAATAGTGTAAAGAATACAGACGTGCGGTTTGAACCCGCATATATTTAACTAAAACTGAACGCTTTTGCCAACTCTACAACAATACATGTCATTAATTCATGTTAAACTTATACTATCTTATATCCATAATTCTTAAGAATCTAGAGGGACACGTGACCCCCTACCCCTACTGTTTTCGTCCTGCATACTCCGATAGTAGATTTTTTAAAAGCCATTATTTGATTTGGAGTTGAATTCTAATGGTTACCTGTTAGTTGGTTAACCAATCAAGATCTTTAGAAGTTTGCAATACCCTATTCCAAAAGATTCCCAAGAGAAAAGGACCACTTGTTCAGATATATAGTGGTACCACACTTTCAAAAAATTAGCATGCTTATTTGGTATGGTAAATGATTAATGGTCACCAAAATAAAATGCAGGATGATAATGTTTTTGAGATATGTATGGTGATATGGTGAAAAAACATTGTGTATAGTTTCAGTTGGTGGGTGGGTGGACCTTTTGGTTCCAGAGGTAAAGGGGGTGGGGTGGGTGGGTGGGGTGGGGGGGGGGGGGAGGGGGGGGGGGGGGGTTTAAAGTCCATACATCTGATGGCAGAAATAAAGTTGTTCCATTACTCTTTGCATCATCTACCCTTTTGAGCTAGCACTGCCCATAATTTGGTCTCCTATGAAGAACTCACATTTCATTATTACTGTTGAGAAATAAGTCAACTGAATCATCATTAATTTGCCTTCCATTCTCTATCTTCTTCATCCAACTCCCTTTTCGGTACATATATTTTCAAGGCACGACTTGTACAAGGCACATGATGCGAACATATGAAACATAAGTTCGTCTTGTTTTAGACAGTAAGAGATGTCAAATGTAAGTTACATGCATTCAACGAAATGTTCGTGGCCTAACTACCAGAAGAGGTAATACACGAATATTCACATGTTGTCCATCGACTATGCCTTTCGCCTAATCTAAGGCCCTGACTCACCCTCTTGGAGACGGACAAAGCTTGGGGAGCAATTAGGAACCCATAGGTTTTCAAGACAATGCATTCTCACTAATGTTTGCGTTACTCAAGCCGACATTCTCGTTTTCGCTTCGTTCACCACTGCTAGCGCCGATGTTCCTCTTTATGGTTTAAAACGCTCCCATACTAATGTATTACTTTTTTTACATCCCACAGCTCCTACATAACGCTTAGCCCCGTTCATCTTCCGAGCAAGAGCACTAACATAAATTTCGTGCGTTCTTTAGCACATCGGAAGGTGTGCTTTGTACTCGACTATTTTATGCCATCTTCAATAGCAGGATCAGATATCTTGAGAAATTCTTATAGAGATGGGCTACTTTCGATACCCAAACATCAAACATGGGCTTAGCCTGTCATCCCGGCCCCGGCCCAGCCCACAGGCCACTTCCGGACCGGTATAAGGGGGCTGCTGCTGCAGTACTGGGCTAAACAAATGGTTGATAATTTTTTCGATCAATTACTTAAAGGCTTAAATATGATTTGGTTCCTTCAAAAGTTGGCTAATGGACAATTTGATCTTTTATAGTTACAATTGTGATCATATTAGCAACATAAGTAATGTTAACAGTCAATTTGGATATTCAAGGTTTCTAGCCTAGTGACACTTGATTTTAGTCTCTTTTGAAGAGGTGTCGCTAGAGTGGTTACAACATATTTTATGAAACTTTCAATCCAATTCAAGCCTTATTACTCCAGTCTCTTTTTGACTCCCTCGAATATCACATGGTTCATCACTCCTATCTCTCCATTGTAGTGCCTATGATACAAGCACGGTATGATGTTTTAATGCCCGACCATCAGGTTGGTGTGTTACAAATTTGATAGATTGGCCTCATAATTAATTACAAGTATTTTCAACATATTTTACCTTCATTCACTATTTAGTAGGAGACTTCACAATAGGTCACCATCCATAAATTACTTTAGGTTAAACAAAAGATGCATCTTAATGTATAACTAGTACCAATCAAATCGTATCAAATATATTATATCATCTAATTTAATTCCCATTGTCAAAGTTGAGCCACAACATAGCCACGATACACCATTTGTGTGAGATTCTAAAAATAACTCATATGCTCTTTAGAAGTAGTGTCTCTCGTCTTCGACGTAACAATTTGCTCTGCACAAAAATTAATTCTCATAGATCTAGACAACTTCGTCCGGATACCATGAAATGTAACAATACCTAACCTAAAGTTGTCATAATGCTACACACTCCCTGAAAAGCATACAAGGCGTTAACTGGATTTCATTGACGCAAAATAATCAAATTTATACTCCCTCCGTCCTTAAAAGATTGTCACATTTTGATTTTTGGTGGTTAACAAAATATGATTTAAAACATAAATATTTATTATTTTACATGCCAAAAAATTATAAAAAGTTAATATTTCAAAAATACATATTGAGACGAATCTAACAAGGTCCCACAAGACTATATTATTTCTTATCGTTTAATGGGAATTCATGATCAAATTTTGTAATATTTGACTAACAAAAATCAAAATGTGATAATATTTTAGGGATAAAGGGAGTATTATTTATATGATCATGATTTCTATTATTGATTTAATAACGTTAAACATTAAAACTAATATTACTTATATAATCATGAATTTTCATGTTTATTAGTTTATAGATTATGTTAAGTTAGCCTCAAACAAATCTAGATGAAAAATCTATGCATCTTCTTATTGTACAAGTATTCATTTTATAATATCATAATTTTTCATCTCTAATAATCTCTCATAAATAAAAATCTCAGTGATAATACCAAAATTATACTTTGATAAGAAATTTGATAGATTATCATGGTTAACGTATGATATTTGCCAAAAACCATGTAATCTCTTTTATTTAAGGAATACCACACTTTTCATACAAAATGACTAAACTACCATCAAACACATTTATCTTGTTAAACCCACTTTGTTATACCCCGAGGGAAATTCACACTTTTAATGGTATTATAGATTATAGATAGATATAGATTTATTTCATGTTAGGCTAATGGCAACTAGCCCGTAGAATTACTAGGGTTAAGGGTAATATTTACCTATAAATATAGTGATATCTACAGTGTATTGACAAGAACAATTTTTATCAATAAATATCTCTTTTATATTTCTACATGGTATCGAGCCTATTGATTCTTGAGGCCTAAATATAAATTCCGCTGTCCTACCGTGATTTTTATACAATGTGATACTCACCGGTGGGATTTCGTTGATCTTTTTCAATTTTATTTTTATAATATTTCTTGAAATTTTTGTTTATTTGAAAGTTACTATTTTTACTCGTTATTCTTTTGCGAACTCATAGAAATTTAAACAAATTATCATGAGTTTATGGAACAGAGATAGAATTATGAACAAATAGGAGTAGCCTATTGAAAGAAAAAGAATTGATTTCGTCAACTTCAAATTTGAACAAAATCTGATAGGTTCGAAAATAATAACGTTTCTGGCAATTATTGATTGACAAATTATCTTTCCCTGTATTTCTACATACATTTCATACTTTAGAAAGACATGATGTTTACGTTTTCATATATGTTTGCTTTCTATGATTAGAATATGATTATATCGATCATCCAACGACATATAAGTATCTAAGAAGTCACATTTGTATAGTGACATGATTTAACATATATTGTAACAATTACGGTATATTAAGATGATTGCATTTTATGAGTGAAAACATAGCCTTACTTTTCTTATATATTTCATATGCAACCTACGCACGAATATATTATACTACATACATATAATATTTAAGACTTTAAAAACCTACATGGCGTTCTTTCATTTTTTACATTTATTTATTTTGAATTGATAATTATATTTTTACTTAATAACTTATTTTAGTTGGTGATTTCTTTTTTAAATTTTCATGATAAAAACAATTACATGAGATGAATAAAACAAATTATATGAGATAAATAAAAACTTATTCATACATCTCATTTTCAACTCCTTCTAGAGAAATATATCAATTAAAGTCATTTAGTTATTTCAATTTATTGTTGGTTTAATGTAGATCATTAACGAAATTTATTGTGTCCATTATTTTTCCAACAAGCGAATATTACTTAAACAAAATATTAAAACGCACAAGCATCGACTGTGCACCCGCAGCTAGTGTTTAGTAATGTTCAAAAGTGTGAATGAAAGTTTGAAACCCTCAAACTAAGGGCCCTTACAGGTTCCTGCCCTGGGTATGATGTCAGAGGTTGGCGCAGGATGTATGTGCCTTGCCTGATCAGGGGACTAGAGCTTGTCCGTTAACCACTTTGAAATACAAGGTTAATTCCGAGTAAAAATCGAACCTGTGTTGTGTGAAGAGGCGAGACTGCTTTGCACTTTGCATTCTGATTCTTTATTAGTTGAGCTATACTTCGGAACAAAAATGTGAATGAAAAGAAGAGCAGATATGGTACAAACCGAGTTTGTATCTAGTGTTTGGTTAGGCTGAATATTGTGGGAACATTTTTCCGCCTAGCAGGCAACGTCGTTTTTTTATAATGCACACATGAACAAGCAAGCTTAAGAAACAAACTTCAAATAACAAAAAAGTTAGTGTATTATTAATTGTCTTGTAATAACATTGGCAAACAAGTATCTACCAAGTTGGAGTTGAATATAAGTAGTCTTGCTTGAAATTGTAACCAAGGCAAGCTTAGGGCTAGACCACAATGTATTGAGATTTGAGAACACAATTTCATGTTTCCTAAATTGAAATTGTTGAACACATTTACAATACTCAACCTTTCTTGTGAATTCAATAAAGCCATAATAAGGAGTCAATCGAATAGTTAGTTAAAAAGACTCTTGTCAGTGACCAGAAGGTTCTCGGTTCCAAACTCACTTCATCGCTTATTTACAAAAAAAAACAACAATAAGGAGTACGTTGTTAAGCATACATTTTTTTGTGAATCCAATTGTTAAGCATACATTTTCTAGGGAATTCTGATTTGACGTTACATTTTTGTTAGCTAATAAATCACCTTAGAGGAGGGGGGGGGGGGGGTGAATAAGGTAGTGATGTACTATAATAACTTTTTTTATTAGGTAAAACTAAGTAATATAAGCAAGCAAGTAATGCGGAAATTAGAACTCACTAAAGTAAAATTAAGCAATACTAGTACCAAATCAAACGAGTAATTGAAAACCTAGTCTAGCAAATAATCAAACACTTAACAGACAATAAATTAAATAGCAGGGTAAGAAAAATGCAAACAGAATTTAGCGAGCCTCGGTTCCCCTACGTGCTTGACCTTCGACTTTCCAACCTTAGGATTTGGAAACAGCTAACTACAAACTTGAAGTATCCAATACAAGCAGTCAACTCCAATCTCTAACTACCACCAGATGGCAAAACTCCACCAAGATTTCTCTACTAACCTACCCGAGCTAGTAACCCAAACACACTTGTTTAGGATTTCGAATCTAGATCAAAACCTAGAACCCGATTCTAACAAATCAGGATTTCAAAATAGATGGAAAAGGAAATTTCACTATTGTACAAGAATCCCTCAAGGATGAATAAAGAATGATTACAATTAAGCTCAATGAATTGTTCTTCAACACCAAACAATTCAGATGATTTGAGGTTGAATGACTTTTGCTTTTGATGAAACAAGATTAGATTTAGAAGTGATTAGCAAAAGTATTTTCTCAAGATGGGTGAGTTGGCTATTTATAGTAAGACTAAAAATAGCTGAAAATGTGCCCATGGTGATCAAAACACCTCACCATGATACTATAAAATATTCAAACGGTCAGAAAGTACACGGTACACGTCATTGAGACTTGCATCGAGACCAAGAGATCTCGATGGTGGTCTCGATGAAAAACCTCTGAGCAGTCTGGAAGACATCGAGACCTGCATCGAGACCAAGAGCTCTCGATGGTGGTCTAGATGAAACTCATTAAGCAAGCCTGGAAGTCATCGAGACTTGCCATCGGGAGCAGCAGCTCTCCATGACATATCTCGATGATTTCTTGAGCAGCCTCTGCCAGTCATGGAGACATGCATCGAGACCAAGGGCTCTCGATGATGGTCTCGATGAACCAAGAGAGAAACTCTCAAGGCTCGTCATCGAGACCAGTCATGGAGACCAGGAGGTCTCGATGATGGTCTCGATGAAATGTAATGTTGTCTTCTAAAATTAATATAGTTGAATCAATCTTAATCTCAATACACATAACACACAGTTATATGTATTAAACTCAAGATTGTTTCAAATAAATGAATCGAAGAGAAACAACACACGTCAAACGAGTTCATTTCAAACGATTTAAAACTCCATTTAAAATAGGCATGTTAGCTCGCAAATCGCTCGCAAACCCGTTCGTTCAATCCGGCTCGTTTGCTCGCTTGTTTCTAACTTCGAACCTATTACGATTTGCATTTGCAAATTGTAAATCGTTTGCACTCGCTCGCTAGTCCTCGTTAAAACTATTTATAAAATTAATTTTATTAAAATATAGTTTTAGTTCGAACCGGTTACGATTCGTTCGTAACTCGTTTCAAATCGCTCGTTAACCGTTCGCTCGCTCAATAAAACCGTTTATCATATTCATTTTTATTTAAAGAAAATATACCAAACATAGCCTAACTAAGCGATTTGCGATTGGAAAACGAATTACGATTAAAACGATTAGCGATCTGAGCGAACGATTCTTATTTCAAACCGATTAGCGAGCTGATTTTTGCGATTTTAAACAGTTCGATTAACGAACCGGTTTTATTCGGTTTTATTTCAAACCGATTACGAATTGAAAATTCAAACCGGTTTATTAACCAAACGATTTGCGAGTGTAACCGGTTTGATTTACGGTCAGAACCGGTTTGGTCCAAAACCGGCTCGGACCGTCTCGTTAACAGGCCTAATTTAAAACCCGAAAAGCCACTCAAACTCAACGCATAACAAACAATGAAAAATTAGAACAATTCTTACATAAGTCCTAAAGCAAAGAAACACACAAGCACAGGACTATGCGTTCCGACTTGAAATATGTGCCTAATACCTCTGAAAGGCGCACTGTGCAAGTCACTCAACAAACGATGTTAGATCATAAAACGTAATTTGTTATTATCAAAATAAGGAGGTTTGACAATAAGTCAACAGTTTTTGTGTGACACTCTTCATTATACTTCTATTATTAGTTTATTTTATCAAATTTTCAAGCACCATATCTTTATTAATCATGTTTTTATAGGTATACACTACTATATTTAATTCAAAATAAATTTCATATATATTTTTTCCATACAAATATTTGACTATGTATATTTATAACTTTTATAATTAAAAATGGAAAAGAACAAATAAAATTTTGTCATAAAAAATATAAAGATCCAGTTTTCTTTAATTGGTGGTGATAGATATAACGTTATAAAGATAATTGTTTAAGGTAATATGCTTGAAAGATCGAAAAATTAACCAAATAATAGAAATGTAGCAAGGAGTTTTGCCCAAAAATGTAACAGGTGACCCAAAAACATATTTACACGTGAATTCATGTTTAAACATGCATCTATAAGAATTAAATTGAATCGAATATTATCGTATTTTAATTTTTATAATATTATTTCAATTTGTATTCGCATTCAATTCCAATATTAAAACCGAGTTTGAACTCAATTCAATACTATTCTATCAATATTTAAATTCGGTTCGATGTTCTAAATATTCTATATTCGAACTCATCAAATTCGCATCGAATATATATATATGATCATATAAATGTATATAACACATATATAAATGTTTCCATTTGTTGAATCAAATATTCGGTTCGAAATGAACATGTAATTCGAAATAAATAATATTTAAAAGTATACTATTGTAATAAGTAGGCATTTGTAATTGTTTATCATTTGATTAGCCAATCATATTTAAGTTTAATTCGTATTCGACAACATTCAAATTCAAATATATGATATTCGAACTGAGACCACAAGTTATATTGTGGCAATTGTCTTTTCGGTATAGTATAGCGAGACCACAAGTTTGCATTACAAACTCCAACTTTAACATAATTATGATTTATGAGTGAGTACATACGTAGACCAAACTTATGAGCTATTTTCTAACACGTTTAGTCAGATATTATAAATTAGTCATCGAAAGTTACACAAATACTTTTTACATTAGTCGTTTTGTTTGAACTTTTCAATTTGAAAATTCCAAATTCCCTATAACCTATATTTGCTAAATGGCAGTAGCAACAAAAAGTACAGGTGATTGTCGGTAGGGATGTTTTCAGTTCGCTGAAAACCGACAAAACCGACCGAACCGAACCGAAATTTAACCGACTTGGTTGAAAAAAAATGACACCGAACCGAGACGGTTCAAAAAAATTTGGAACCGACAAAAAATTTTCGGTTTGGTTTTAGCATCAACCGAACCGAAACCGACCGAACCGCACCGACTTTTTATATATATTAATTAAAATATTTATATTTGGGATATTTCTTAATATTTATACTTAATTTTAATTTTTTTTTTTAGATTATTATATTACCTAATATAATTTATTGGAGTAAATTACAATATTGGTCTAATGGACCAAGTGTCCAAAACCCATACACAATGTCCATTACTACTTACTAGCCTATTTAAAACCTAAATATTGAAAACAAAGTCTTCCATATATGCTCCGCCTCTAGCCTTTGCCCTAGTTCCCTACTTCCCTTTGCAATCTTCAACATTTAATTTTGCTGTCTCCATGAAACAATCTAACAATTAATATAATGAATGATAAAAACATTGAAACGTCTACTCAACATGATACTTCTACCCAACATGACACCTTTACATTCTTTACTCAACATGATTTGGTTAGTATTAATTAGCAAGAATTGAGATCAAATGAGCTAATTTGTATTTCTTAATATGTGTTTGTTATTTCTATTTTGTTTTTAAACTTCATGTGGACGTGTGTAGGCTATTTAATTTGAAATCGTGGACTTTTATCTTTTTGTTTGTTTAAAAACCGAAAAACCGACCGAACCGAACCGATTTCGCCTCAAAACCGACATCAACCGAACCGATTTAAACCGAAAGAATTTTCAACCGACTTGATTCGTCGAGTTGAAAAACCGATAGAATCGGTTTCACACAAAAAAATCGGGAAAAACCGACCGAACCGAACCGAAAACATCCCTAATTGTCGGGAAACATTTAGCACCGAATGTTTGTGTAAACTTCCAAAAATACCCCCAAAGAAAGTCATACAACACGTGACATTTAACGGTTCGTTAACGGAATAAGTGATGGATTGAAAATTTTTTAACAATGATAATAGAATGAAACACTTTAAAATACAATTGATTAACTGGAAATATTTAGTAAACGCATGTGATTGTTACTGTCATTAACCCGTCGATTAATCCCAAACTTGATTGACTTATCCTCATTATTTGCCAAGATTTGTTTTTGATTCCATCAACATCCTGTTATATACCACCAAACCTGAGACAGTGACCATGTGCCATGCAACATAGAAGCTATAATATATTAATTAATAAATTAAGGCAAGTCAAACTCAAACTTAATGATAATGGCCTTATTTAACGACCAAATATTTGATACTTGAATGTGCACCCCCCCTTGAATATAGGTGTATATTCATGAAGAAAGGAATAAGTAGTTAGTATGGGTTTTGCATTACGTTATATAATTATTGCAACACCTTATTAATATTGCAAGCAGGATTATTACATGTATTATTAGTAGTACAATATTAAAATATTCCCACATTTGATCAGCAATAAGAAGGTGATAGTGAGTGCTGCTAAAACAAACTTTTAGTGGGACATTATAGAATTATTGTAGATAATGTATAATAGCCAAAATAATGTTGCTAATGAAGTAGATGATGTACTAAAATGATTTATTCTATTTATTGAAATGATTTATTCTAAAACACGTGATCTTGGTCTAGTGGTTAATGATTATCGATTCAACCTTCATAATCGGAGCCTGAGGTTTTGGGTTCGAGTCTTGGCAAGACATTTTAATAAAAACCTATGTCTCTGTCCCCGTTATAGTGTAGATTCCCCTTCCCCGATAGTCCCCTTCCCCGATAGTGTAGGATTTACTTTCAGTATGATATCGTTTGACAAAATAATGATCTATTCTCCTCGTCTAGTCGTCTTGATCGTGAGATAGTAATTCATCGCATAACTTAATTTTTAAGGCAAAAGGCAGCAACGGTCACACATGTTTATTTGCAATCACTGACCACTCATTATGAATATTATTATGGTCGATGACATTTTTAAGATGGTTACTTTTAATATCGTCTAATATTATTATATATAGTCTCACTTACTCGTTGAAAAACGCGTTCAGGGGCAAGGGTGAAAAGATAAATAGTATATGGGGCAAAGCTGAAAAGAACTGATAGTTCGAGGACCACATAGAAAATTAGATGATAGTATAAGGGCAAATGACCAAAAAGCCATTATTTTGTGAATTTAACTATTAGTTAACACGTCTACCATGCACATGAGACAAAATGATAAATTCACATCTAAGAACTTCAAAAATAAATTAAAAAATTGTGAAAATATAATAAATCCCAAATTGATTTAGATGTGAGATCACTATTTTACCCCTAACAAGTCATGCTTTTTGCACATGCATCGACAAATAATTGACTTGATATTTTAGTTAACAGAAAGAGTAAAACTAACCAACTTAATTAAATAGATAGGTGAGTGAACAAAACCATATTATTCATGAGTGAGTGAATGGTGCACAGTTAAACATAAGCGATGGTTACGGTCTCTTACTCTAATTCTTTTTATTAGAATATTTAACATAACATATATTTAATTGACAAAAAAAAATGTATCATTAAAAATATGTAATTGAATAATAAGACTAATATATATATACTATGTTTTAACATGGTTAGTCAACATTTTAGTTATAAACATTTGGGTGAAATTAATCAACTAAAAAAGCCTTGCACAAATAAACTTTATTCAACATAAAAAAACAATGGAAATAAAGAAGGGATCGATACAAGCCACATCATCCTTGCTAAAAAACAAAGGGTGCCCAAAGTTTTCATAACTTGGGTTTTTGAGGAGAGGGCTCATCTCTATGCTAGCTCCACTTTCTTTAATTTTATTCATTTATACAACAAATGAATTTCTTTGTACTAAAAATAAATATGAAATAAACTTATTAGATCTTTATTATAATAATTTTCTTCAAGGCTTCTTAAAAGGTAGAAATGCATCTTCTATGACTTGGGACCTTTTGTTTTTTCTTCTTCAAATCCTCTTTGTAGACTCTTTTAATATCTTGTGCTATATTCATAGCATCCAATGAGGCACCTGCAAGCCCTCTCCTTGTGAACCCAACTGCATATAGACCAGATTGCCCTTTCCACCCATGAGGGAATGGAGTCTTGGGAAAACCATCATCACAAAACATTTCGTTTTCCTGCAACGAATGAACAGTATCGTTAATGAACCGTAACAGTATTCCATGTGTCAAATATTATAATTTTATTTACTATTCAACTCGTTTACAGGCCTAGTGGAAAAAAAACGAATGAAGTAAAATATTTATCGAACCTTTAGCCAGTAGGGTACGTTGCTCCGGTATCCGGTCGCCAAAACGACGGCATCAATATCGAGGCAAACACCATTAACAAGCTCAACCATGTTTTCTGTGAATTTCTTGATTCCAGGAACCACTTTGATATCTCCTGATCTGACTCTTGATAAAGCACCAATATCCAAAACAGGGGTTTTTCCTTTGCTATTTTTAAGCTGCAAAGGTCCCTCTAATGGTCTTTTCAAGCCATATCTATTTGTGTTTCCAAGAATAAACCATGCACATATAAGCAAGATTTTATCAACTAGCCAAAGTGGCATCCATGTCATCAATGAAACTGCCAACTCAAATGTTGATTTTCCAAAGATTTCTCTTGGCAATACATGAACCTGAACATCATAAACAGAACCAAGAAATATTATTAGTTTTCGATTTTTTCGAAATTAAATAAAACTATAGGCATCGGGACATGTTGTTATCGTATTGCTTACCGAGCTGCGAGAAACCATTGAAGGTTTAGCATGATGGTTGCAAAGATCAAGAGAAACTTCCATGCCAGAGTTACCACATCCAACAACAAGCACTTTCTTGCCTTTATAACTTTTTCCTGATTTATAATCACAGGCATGGATGACTTCTCCTTTGAAGTCGTCCAAGCCATCGATTTCAGGCATGACGCGCTCAGCATTTTCGCCAGTGGCTACAACGAGCCACTGGCAAATGTACTCAACCTCAGAGCGGATAGAGCCATTGGCCGAGACAGTCTTGACTCGCCACAAGCTCGTGGCCTTATCGTACTTAGCGGACTGAACACATTCGTTATATTGTGGCTTGATGTCGAAATGTTTGGCGTAGGATTCGAGATACTCGACGAATTGTTGTTTGTTAGGGTACTCTGGGTAGTCTTCAGGGAAGGGGAATCTTGGCAATTGGCAAAATTGTTTTGGGAGGTGGAGTTTGAGGCGATCATAAGTGCGTTTTTGCCATAAAGATGCAATGCAATCGGCTCGTTCTAGTATAACGAACGGAGTTCCGTGTTCTTTTAGACCAGCTCCAACAGCTAAGCCAGATGGCCCTGCACCAACAATTACAGGGCCATTGACCCAAACACATCTCCTAGTAGGGAAGAAATCCATGTTCATGTTAAACATTCTTGGTAGCTAAGAAAAGGGCACGATACGAAAAAGATTTTTGATTTGTATAAAAAACTAGCGAGGAATTTGTTTTATAACGGGGACCAACAACTGCTACTAATAACGACTTTATTGAACTTTTGTAAGTGGAGAAGAGGGAGGGAAATATATTGTTTTGGATTGAATTGGATTGTTGGAGGAATAGGTAATGAGGAGGGGTTTATATAGAAGGTTTGGTCAATGGGCTCATTCAAGGGTGCATGTGACAAAGATGCCTTGAAATAGGTCATATCTTTAGGCTCAAATCATATGCTAAAAGTTTGCCATCTTCTCATAATTTTTCTCCAATTATTTATACAATCATTATCCAATAGGTTATGTTTTTTTAAATTAAAATCAAATTGAATTAACTAAACTAAGGTGGTTAGCTTATTATTTGGATTTATTAGGTTCTCCATTATGAAGATTTTGGAAGACTTATGGTTTAGTTAATGGTGTGAAAGAATTAATACTAACTTGTGATACTATGACCTAATAGAATCCAATCAATAAGTTTCAATAATTTTTTTTATTTTGCATTTTGATGAAAACAGAAGAAAACAGATAAATGATGACCAAATTGAGTTGAAGATTCGGTATGTAAATTAATCAAACTCCACAATCATTAGTTTTCTTGATGGAGTGATCATTCTTCAACTTGACCTTCATGAAATAATTTAGATTTTTTTAATGTTATAGTTAATACTACAACAGAGGAAAATGAAGGGGCCTCTACTTGGCAACTAAGAACATTACTCACCAAGAACCTATTCAGAAAGGCTCATTAGAAGATACATACTCCCTGGCGTCCCTAAAAGATTGTCACATTTTGACTTTTGGTAGCCAAACATTACAAAATTTGATCATGAATTCCCATTAAACGATAAGAAATAAAATATAGTCTTGTGGACCTTGTTAGATTCGTCTCAATATATATTTTTGAAATATCAACTTTTTATAATTTTTTCGCATGTAGAATAATAGATATTTATGTTTTAAATCATGTTTTGTTGACCACCAAAAGTCAAAATGTGACAATCTTTCAGGGACGGAGGGAGTAATTTATTTCTTTCACATAAAAGCCAAGCAATCTACATGATACTACTCCAAAATGGCCCTCACAATATATCTCCTTCATTTTTTATATGACGTTCTAAACATTTTCACATAAATTAAAAAATAAATAAATAAAGTAGTCAAAAAGTATATTAACAATGTAAAATATCAATTGAGTGTCACTATATTATTAGTTACATTATAATTTCAATGAAAAAACTAAGAAAAAAAATTACATTAAAATTGTAAAACGTCAAATAAAAAAAATAAAACTAAAAATCTAAAACATCATATAAGAAAAATGAAGAAAGTACCATTTAGACAGCACATACATAAAAAAAAACATTATCTAAGTAGTTAGTTAGTTGAGAACCTTCTGAATATAAACAATAAGGCAAGGTCCAAATTCCAATAGGGAAGTATATTCGCAATCCTACATCAAAAAAAAAAGATGAATGTACGATAATGCCCTTTTATATAAATCGTTGTAACAAATAACACTTTTATTCATTATCACAATTACATCCTCTCTTTTATTCATTATCCAATAATAACTCAAAGTTTTCAGATAATTATCTTATCGGGTGGCATAGACGGACCTAGAAATCAAATATTGGTGGTGCAATTTTTTCATTCAAATATTTTGAATATTTGCAAAAAGAAACACACAATGGTATTTTATTAAAAAAATTTGTAAACTAACTTAAAACAACTCCTGATGAAATATGAGCTAGCATTAACAAAACTCTATAACCCAAATAAATATAATAATTATAATCCAACTAATGAATGTATGAGTTAAATTAACGGGAACAAACATTTAAAAATAATAGTTAGAGGAGCAAAAAACGAAAATGTATGAGAAAACAAAAATTAGCACACACAAATAACAAAACTCACTCCCAGGTATCGAACCTGTACCAAGAAGTTGCCACTAACCTAGTCTTATTACGCAAATTTGCTTTTGGTCATATTCGTCTTGCTTTCTATTTGACAATAAACTAGAAACGGTTTTTTTTTTTTTTTCAAAATTCTAGTGGTACACTTGCACCACCATGGCATGCATAGGTCCGTCTATGTCGGGTGGGTAAAAGGACCAGAATTACGGATCGGGTACCGGACGAATCTCGGTTTTTTCAGTCCAATAATATACATCACTAAATAGGATACATAATCCTAAAAAGATCAAAATTATTACTAAATTATTTTTCAAACATTTGATGTAATTTTTTTTACATATTATATATATTAAGGCTTGTAAGAAAATAGATATTTTTGTAACAAGTTCATTTTTATTTTTTTTAATCTAATAATATAAAATTGACAATATATAAACAAATTTACATAATATATAAAGAGACTTACGCAAAAAGTACTAATGTAATATGTTTTATTTAGGTTATTATAATCAAACTTTTTCTTTCTTTAACGATTTGTTTCTTATAAAAATTGGCATTTTCACAAGATCGTTAATAAATTGATTAGTGTTAAACTATATTCTTTATATGATATATTATATTATATTCTTTATATGATATATTCTTTATATGATATCACTATAATCACAATTCTAACATTCTAAGTAAATAGATTAATTAAGTAATATGACATTAATGAATATTCTTGAACATATTAATATATAATGTGGAATATATATTAATAATATTTATGAACTTGAATAATATTATATGGTTAATGGCACATTCGATTATATATATTTGACACGTTCAATCATCAATCATATATACATGTTTCAAATTGACATTTTCAATCACATATACATGTTTCAAAAAGTATATCACTTAGTACTTTTGTTATATTGACTGTTAAATTTGACTTTTTGACAACTTGGCAATTGCAAAGGTAACATTGTCCAAAACTCATTTTTGGACAATTTTTTATCTTAACAAAAAAGACAAATATTTATGTTTTGATATATTTGAAAAATATACAACTAAAGAAAATGAAAAAAGAAGATAGTTACTTTTGAAAAAATGAAAAAAAATATACACTAAAATTATCGTTGGACAATTTTAAGCTTTCGACTTTGTCAAAGAAAATTAAAGTCAATTGAAAATATAAAAAGTAGTAAGATATTTTTTGAAACAAATGTGATCGAATGGTTAACGTTCTAGAATATGTATGATCGAACGTCTCATTAACCCTTACATTATATTAGTATTACAACTATTAAAATCATTTTGTTAAGTTAGAAAATAAATTTAACTTCATGGGTTGAATAGAAAAGGATAACAACATTTTTCATCCGATCATATGAACATTTACAAAAAGCTTAATTTAATGTTCGTTCTAGATTATTATTATTATTAATAATTTACTTAGAATTTATTTTGGTTATTTGATAATAACAACAATCATAACACAATATTTCTTCTTATATTTTATAAATAAAATATTATCATTTGAAAGTTGTTTCTAAATAGACCAAAAGATTATTATTTTCCATATATATTTATGTATATCATCTATTACATGAGTTAAGTTAATTACTTCTTGCTTTGAAAATAATATGAAGAAAAATTATGGTCCATTGAGATTGATGACAGTGACAATGAAATGAAACGATAAATATTAATAAAAAAAACAAAGGGGATATGGGAATGTGAAATTTTGATAATTTGTGTATGATAATAAAATATTTTGATATGAATTTTAAAATATGTATATGATATTTTTAGTCTTAATAATTTTATATTTTTATAAAATGAAATTCTTAAGTATATACTTTAATTTTCTTATTATAATTAATTTGTTACATTTGATAGTGTGCAAAACGCATCAACCATAACTCATGTTACACTCAGTTCACCTTTCACTCACTCATGTTTCAGATGGTCTCATCTAGTGTTGTTACCGGTCCAGGTATCCACTCTCCCGGGAACCGAACCGTTAGGTTACCGTTTATACCCGGTCCGAACCGATAACTATATCGGGTATATTTTTTGGACCGCTACTTATCCAATAACTTATCGGATGGATACAGGTCAGGTTCCGAGTATATCCGACAAAAAATAAATTTAATACAAAAATCCTTTAAAAAATTAAAATAAATAAGATAACATCTAAAAATTAACATATGATTTGTTATCGGGTACTTTATCGGGTAACTTATCGGGTACCGGTTATTTTTTTTACCCGTTCCCGGACCGTTAACTTACCGGATGGATAAACGGACCGGGAATTTCAGACGGGGTACCAGGTGGATCTCGGTTTTCCAGGACCAATAACAGCCCTAGTTTCATCCACTCACTCATCTTCGAAAAACAGTTCCAAGTGATTATTCCTATGGTTAATCAACCATTTATGTCTTTTGTTGAGTTTTTAAGGGCAAAATAGTCATTTCATATTTATTTTTAAAGAAACAAAAAATCAAAAAGGAATAAAATTATAATTATGGCCCCATTTGTAAGTATAGTAGTTAAGAAAGTTAAAAGGAGGAGCAAAATAGTCATTTAAATTTATTAATATAAAAAAATTAGATGTGAAATGACTAGTTTGCCACTAAAAAAGTCAAGGAAAAATCGAAATAGTTGACCAACCAATTGGAACCATTTTAAAAAGATAAGTGAGTGAATGGTGAAAAGTATAATATTTGATATCTTTAACTCTTTGATAATTATATCTCAAAATTCATGTGCAATAAAACTATCAGGTACAATACATGTTCTTTATAACTAATACTCCCTCCGTTCTCTTTTACTTGTCGTTCTAGCCTCAAATTTTTGTTTCTAAATACTTGTCTTTCTAGCATTATTAATTACAAATTTACATTTTCAATGTACTTTTTGATTACTTTTTACTATGAATTTATCAACTAACTAATCACATGGTTTCAATTGATTGTCATTTTACATTTTCAATGTATTTTTTGGATATGTTTAATGTTTTCTTAATCTATGTCTAAATGGCTAGAACGACAACTAAAAGAGAACGGATGGAGTATAACACATACAACAACTTATTAAGTTAGTCAACCATAATTGCAATTACATTTTTATGGTAATTAGTTTTTCGATAAAAAATAGAAAGTTACAAGAATGACTAGATCCATCTTAATGATAGTGCCTCCTCAAACATGTTTAAACACTAATGTATTATGTACATACATAACTTGAAATCCGAGCACACATAGTATTAGGAGAATGCTGAGTAGGAAAATCTTCGAGTTGATAGCCCCAACTATAAGGGCATATCCCCACCTGCCCACCCATACTGTAATTTATAATGGCTTTAGTTATTAGGCTAAAACTATTTCGGTTCGTTGAATTTTGATGATTTGGTTAATTTATTTTTTAAATTTTTAAAATTGATTTACCTTTTCCTGAATTATTTGAATTGGTCATTTTAGTAATTATTGCAATATACTTCAACCTGTAGAAATCTAGATACTTTTAAATAAGTGTTTAAAGTCTGCTATAATTCTTATCGGTAATATCATTATATATTTAGTATTAAGCAACATAATGATATTTATAAATATAAACTACTAAACCACAATGAAAATGTCATACAAATATTTCTATTAGTACTCGGTATTTCACTTTAACTATAATTTTATTATTAAAGGTGACTCTGGTTGGATGCAATTGATTTTTATGTAAGGTTGTCTAATTTTGTTAAAAATTGTATTAAAATAAATTTAATGGTGCAAGCTGCAATCTAGGGGTGTGCATAAAGTTCGATACCAAATCGAACTGACCCAAAGCTAAAATAACCAAAAAATTTAAAATTGTTTAGAACCGAACCAATTCTGGTTCGACCTTTAACGGAACCGAATCGATGTCGGTTCGATCAATGAGATAACTGATTAAATCCTAACCGATGCCTTTTTTTAAAAGTTCATTAGTATATAATTGTCGAAAGGATTTAAGTGTTTTCATTATTTATATAATGTGATAAGAGATATGTACATCTTTTTAAAGCTAAAAATATAAATATAATAATACAAACATTTATAAAAAAATTATATTATCTAATGAAATGTGTCTCCCATTTGTCAAAACTAATTTTGAATGAAGTACATTGACCTTATATGACTTAGATATACTATTGCAATTTAAGTAAGGAAACGACAATATCATTTAAATTTAAACTTGGACCACAAAATAATCATATCAAAAAAATAGCGTAATACCGAGAACGGACATGAAACTGATAGGAACCGAGCTGATTAAGGTTCTTCTTTCTAGAGAACCGAATAATAGGTTCGATTTAAATTTTGACTCAAAACCGAACCGAATCGCACCATGCACACCCCTAGTGCTATGCAAAGAAAGAAAAGCCTAATTGTTAATAAGTTAAAGATATCACCTATGTTTGTCTCATGTCATCAGTCAATCACTTATATATAACGCCCTGCCCCGGAAATTGGGTCGGAACGTTATTTTGATTTGATGGGCTGGTTCACAAACCACCACGGGTCTTTCCAGCACATTTTGTCCTCACTCACTTGCTCACCGGGACACTCCCAGTAGGTCACCCATCCCAGAATTACCCCAGGTCAAACACGCTTAACTTTGGAGTTCTTATGAGTTGGGCTACCGAAAAGAAGATGCATGTTGATGATATGAGTACGTAGTATCAATCAAATCATATCAAACATATCACATCGCCCACTTTGGGCAGGGTATTACATTATATTTCTAAGTGTTCCACACGATCACTTATTTTTAAAAATTGTACTCAGTTAGTTTCTCATCCACTATTCTGTTTGGACAAAGGATAGTCAACTCGAGTAAGAAGCATGTGCCATTTTGGGAGGTAGTTTCGTCATTTCATTGTTTTTTTTTTTAGATTAAACCCACGCCTGGGGCCTCTGTGTTAAAATGAAAAACAATGTTCATACAAAGTAGTGCCCATCGTATCCTCATACTTGAGTACGACTGCAAAAAAAAAAAAAATAGAAAGCCTAACTAAAAAGTCATTTACGAACATAGGGAATACCAATTTGCTCAAGCCTAACAATAGCTTTCAAACGTGCATCCTCATCCCCCGGATTCCAAGAAACTTGAAGACCATTATTGCTAGCTTGCTTAGCCAAATAATCAGCAGCTTGATTGCCTTCTCGCAAGGTATGGCCTAATGTAGATGACATATGACGAAGCATGGTTGAAATACTCAAGAGATGTGACCTCAACTTCCATGGCCCTTGATTATTGTTAATAGCATAGACCACCTGTAATGAATCAAGCTCGACCTGCAGATCCTTGTAGCTGTTATCTTGACACCATTTGAGCATGGTGAATGTGGCCATGACCTCGGCCGATAGGGAACATGTTGCACTGATAGGTCTAGCCAGAGCTTTAACCAGGTTGCCATCGGTGTTGGAATTATGAGATGTTTGACACGTCATAATTAGTGCCCATTGAACAATTTGATTGTTCGAAGTGATTACTTATTTAAGGTTAAGTTCATACGTATATTATTTGTTTGACAATAATATACGAGTTGGGAATGAATTCGAAATACATTAGGGGTCTTGATGGTTTTACTAGGACCCGCTCATGATTTATATGATAGTAAAATACTTGTCGATATTTTATTAACATATGGCTAATGTTATTTCGATCCTAGAAGGTTACACACAAACAATGCGCTTGATTTTCAATACGATTGAAACTTCCGGGTTAAAAGTGTAAACGTCAAAGAATAAAGGGGAGGAAATTCCAAAGTGGAATTTCCACCCCATTAACCGTCCAAAAATGATGCATAAGAATGCATTTGACTTTTTGAATTCAAATGCACTAATGCTAGTCTTGAATGGGAGCTTGAAAAAGGGGGAGGTTACATATGGATGTTAATGTGATTAACACCATATTAAGATCACATTTGATGACAATGTTGATCATCCTTTTTGCACACTTTGTAAGACAAGAAAAAAAGCAAAAAAAAATACTCCCTCCTTCCTCTAGTTTTTGGCCGAAAATATACACACAAACCAAGAGAAGAAATCGTCTTTCTCTTGGTTCATTCTTGACATATACGCTTCAAGCTCTAGTTGCTTCAAGGGAGGAATCAATCACGCATTGGTGTGGACTAACTAGAGAGAGGAACGGACGTTGCTCTTCCGCTACGCACTCGATCACGCCAGAAGAGGTATACTCGAAACTCGTAGTTAAATGTGAATTTAGAACTTTGTATTCGATCGTTTATACGTTTTTGTATAATTTGATATGCAAAACTTGTATAAAATCCCAACAGTGGCATCATGAGCCCGGTACATATGTTCTAATTCACTTTAAATGTCTTGAAATTTGATTTCATGAATTATAATATCATATGTGTATATTTTGATATCATCAATTGAGGTTGTTGTGCATTATGTGTATTGTGCAATTATGTAATTGTTAAGGCCTGTAAATATTTTTCTAAAATTCTGTAAAAATATGTTTCGAACAGTAGACAAAATTTCGAGACCACTGTAATTTTTCTGGAATTGTTTCGATTTGTTAAGTGCTCGAAATAAATGTTTGAAACAGCCATATGTTCATCCGAACGGATTTGATATACCTTTCGTTTGAACAGTTTTAAGTGCTGTATATATTTTTATAGAATTCTAGAAAAATATTATTCAAACAGTACATTGAATTTTGAGTTCACTGTAATTTTTCTGGAATTGTTTCGATTTGTTAAGTGCTCGAAATAAATGTTTGAAACAGCCATATGTTCATTCGAACGGATTTGATATACCCTTCGTTTGAACAGTTTTAAAGGCTGTATATATTTTTATAAAATTCTGGAAAAATATAAATAAAATATTAGAGTCAATTTCGAGTTTACTGAAATTTTTCTGGAATTTTTTGGATTTCTTAAGTGCTCGAAATTGACATTTGAACAGTCATATGTTCACCCGAACGGATTTGATATACCATTCGGTTGAACAGTGTTTTAACGGCTGTATATATTTTTCTAAAATTCTGAAAAAATATAAATCAAATACTAGAATGATTTTCGAGTCTACTGTAATTTTTCTGGATTTATTTGGATTTATTAAGTGCTCGAAAATGATTTTTGAATAGCCATGTGTTCATCCGAAAAGTTCGGAACACTATTCGGATGAACAGTGTTTTTCGGATGAACAGTGATTCCGATTTCACTGTTCACTAAACACTGTTCACGACTGTTCACATAATTAAAATGGTCCTAAAATTGTTTTGGATTTTGTTTTATTAATTATTGTGAATATTTTGGCTATTCTAGTATTTTGACTTTTGATTGTCAGAAGAAAATTAATTAAATTATTATAACTTGTATGATAATTTGATTAGATTTTAATGTTACAATATTTTAATTAATAGCACTAATATGATTAGTTGTTAATTTTATTTATATTGGTTATAAATAATATTAAATGCTTATTAATTAAAATTAAAGGCCTTAATTAATTATGTAAAACCTATGAGTTATTGATTTGGTTGTTACATTTGATGTACAATTTATTACATGTATGTGTTATAATTGTGTGTACCTTATTTGACATCCTTACATGTTTTAATTGACTTAATTCATGTATTATATATATTTTGATATATTGGATGTTTTATTTTCATTGTGAAACGAATGTTGGGATAAGTGATATGATCTGGTTTTTGAAATACAGTCTGCGTACTGTCTTTTATATGACGACTTGTGTCAAAAAGAAATATAGCCTGCGTGCTATTTTATGACGACTTGTGTCACTTTTATTTTATTATTTATTACATTGACCTGCGTGTCAATTATTTATCACCACGTGTGATTGTAATCAATAGAAGACGAAGCCACCGAAGGAACTGAAGGAGGACTGAAGACTTAGTTTAGAATTAAGTCTAGTTTTCTTTTCGGTTTTTAGATCATATCACTAATCCCATTTATTTGCGTTATAATTCTTAATTTTCATGCTCATATGATATATATTCTTGCTTGAGTGAATGTATATATGCATGTATGATCATGATTATATATTTATAACTAATCCTACCTTAAGTCAAGTAATTTGCCATACCTGACCCTAAAGTCGGAATAAGACATACGTATGCATGGACCTGCCAGATTGGCAGACATGACATGTCCTATGACTTGATCCCGATGGAATAATCGAATGATTTCCGATTCAGAATCGGGCTTCGATTGTTCATTCTGACTTTCGTCAGTAGGCTCAGGTTACTTGAACAGTGATTCCCATAATCAGATTTGGGCCTGTTGGCAAAAGTTGTCACCAATGCAATCTTGTAAGATTTTTGGTGACACCGAGAATTATGCCCGGCATAAATGGTGATCATTCACCTACTCACATGATTGGTAGTCGAAATGTTGCGTGCTGCCGTTCGATTATTAATTATCTGAGTTCTCGGATACATTGTGTATTTTAGTAGGATTATGAACACATTGTATGAGTTCAAATATTTTGATATTTTGAATTATCACTATGACATGCTTATCTGAGTTATTTATTCGCTTTTACCGCTGTAGTTATCATGTCTACGAACGATAAAAACTCTAAGTCTCTCCGCTCCGCTTTGGAGAAATGCAAACTTAATGGTGCTAATTTCCATGACTGGGCTCGCAACTTGAGAATTATTCTCAAGTCTGAGAGAACAGATTATGTGCTCACCACCAAACTTCCTGAGGTCGTTCCCACCGATGAGAATGAGTATTATGTCTATGAACAGCACATGAATGATGCTACAGATGTCCAGTGCTTAATGTTGGCCAACATGGAATCGAATCTTCAGATTCAATTCGAAGAGGTCAACGCTTACGATATGTACCGCCAGCTGGAAAATTTGTTCCAGCGGGAGGCACGCAATGAGAGATACGATACTGTTTGTGCTCTTGTTGACTGTAAGCTAGGCAATGGACAGCCAGCAAGTCCCCATGTCATCAAGATGATAGGGCTGGTCGAAAGACTGGCCTCATTGGGGGCACCCGTCTCTAAGGAGATGTCTGTGGATATCATTCTTAGGTCGCTGCCTGATTCCTTCAGTGGTTTTGTGTTGAACTTTAACATGCACCAATATGACAAGACGTTGTCTGAGCTGCATGGTATGATCAACAATGCTGAACAAAACATTAAGAAGGCAAAAGGCACTTCTTCCTCTG
The DNA here is from genome assembly GCA_003412495.2 of Echium plantagineum. Classification (NCBI taxonomy): domain Eukaryota; kingdom Viridiplantae; phylum Streptophyta; class Magnoliopsida; order Boraginales; family Boraginaceae; genus Echium; species Echium plantagineum. The sequence goes on along the minus strand of CM016563.1, from coordinate 32,182,040 downwards.
TTCTGACCATTCAGAACAAGAAACAGTTCAAGAGGAAGAAAGGTGCCAAAGGCAAGACTAAGGTTGCCCCCCGTGCAACAGCTCCTACTCAAAAGGCATCCAAGAAGGATGCCAAAAGGGAAGACAAGTGTCATTATTGCGGAATAATTGGCCATTGGAAGAGAAACTGCAAGAAGTACCTGGCAGACAAGAAGAGTGGTTTGACCACTACTACTCCGCCAACAGGTATTCATGTTATAACTGATTTACCTTCTGATTCTAATTCTTGGGTGTTAGACACTGGATGTGGTACTCATATTTGTCGAAATATGCAGCACCTGCAGAATAGAAGGAAGCTCACAAGGGATGAAGTGGACCTACGAGTAGGCAATGGTGCAAAAGTTGTAGCTCTTGCTGTAGGAACACTGTCTTTAAATTTACCATCTGGATATTGTATTGTTTTGAATAATGTATTCTATGTTCCTACTTTATGTAGGAACATTATATCAATTTCCTTATTAAATTTGGATGGTTTTTCCGTTACTATTGATAAAAGTGGTTGTTTTATCTCTAAAAATGGAAATGTTTATTGTACTGCATCCCTGCAGAGTGGTCTCTATATCTTGGAAACAAGTGTAGAAACTTATAACATCAGTATGAAAAGGAACAAGCCCAATGACTTGAACCCGACATACTTATGGCATTGCAGACTCGGTCATATAAGTGACAAACGCATTAAAGAGCTCCATGACAATGGAATTCTTACGTCATCTGGTTTTGAATCTTATGACAAATGCGAGTCATGTCTTTTAGGAAAGATGACCAAGTCACCTTTCACTGGTACGAGTGAAAGGGCAAGTGATTTATTGGGAATCATACATACTGATATATGTGGCCCAATGAACACGCCCGCTAGAGGAGGTTTTCCATACTTCATTACCTTCACCGATGACTTCAGCAGATATGGTTACGTATATCTGTTGAAACATAAGAGTGAAGCCTTTGAAAAGTTCAAAGAATTTCAGAAAGAAGTAGAAAACCAACTCGGCAGGACAATCAAGATTCTTCGCTCCGACAGGGGAGGAGAATACTTGAGCCATGACTTCTTGCAACACCTGAGAGAATGTGGTATTGTATCACAACTCACACCTGCTGGTACACCACAACACAATGGTGTCTCCGAAAGGAGAAATCGAACCTTATTAGATATGGTTCGATCAATGATGAGCACATCAGAACTCCCAACTAGTTTTTGGGGTTATGCATTGGAAACTGCCGCTTCCACACTAAACAAATGTCCAACCAAATCAGCACCTAAGACCCCACATGAGATGTGGTTTGGGACTCTTCCCAAACTAGGGTACTTGAGGATTTGGGGATCCGAGGCCTATGTTAAGAAAGTTAACAAAGATAAGCTTGGACCTAAATCCGACAAGTGTTACTTCATTGGTTATCCTAAGGAAACCAAGGGATATTACTTTTATCTCAAACCCGAAAATAAGATTTTCGTGGCTCGTAATGGAACTTTCCTTGAGAAAGAATACATTACAAAGAGATATAAGAGTAATGAGACTCTTGAAATTGTTCAAGAGGGTGATGTAGCAGGTACTAGTACCTTAGCTGAATCACCTCAGGAGGTGGACCCTTCTTATGAAGAAGAGGTTCAACTCGATCCACGGGAAACCGTAGACGAGCCTGCTGATACTCAAAACATCCCTCGGAGATCCGAAAGGTCCCGTCAGGAACCCGATAGATGGTATGGGGAATTTTTCCTGATTGAAAGCGGGGAACCCTCAACTTATGAGGAAGCCATGAAACAACCTGATGCTGATGAATGGCTCCTAGCCATGCAATCCGAGATGGAATCAATGTACCATAATAAAGTATGGACATTGATTGATTTGCCGAGGGGTGATAGACCCATCGAATGCAAATGGGTATTTAAACGAAAGCTTGATAAAGATGGAAATGTCCATGTTTATAAGGCTCGACTTGTGGCTAAAGGTTTCAAACAGATTCATGGTATCGACTATGATGAAACTTTTTCTCCAGTCGTTAAGTTTAAATCCATTCGGATTATCTTAGCCATTGCCGCATACTACGATTATGAAATTTGGCAAATGGATGTGAAGACAGCTTTCCTTAACGGGAAACTAGAAGAGGATGTGTACATGACACAACCTCCTGGATTCACAAGCTCGAAAGAGCCTAAGAAAGTATGCAAACTTCAAAGATCTATTTATGGTCTGAAGCAAGCATCTAGGAGTTGGAATCTTCGCTTCAATGAATCAATCAAAGAGTTTGGATTCATTCGATGTGAAGAAGATTCTTGTGTATACAAGAAGGTTAGTGGGAGCAACATTGCATTTGTCGTGCTATATGTAGACGACATTCTTCTCATAGGAAACGACATACCCATGCTTGAATCAGTCAAGGCATGGTTGTGCAAATGTTTCTCTATGAAAGACCTAGGAGAGGCTCAGTACATTCTTGGAATTAAGATCCATAGGGAACGATCTAAGAGACTCATTGGACTGAGTCAAAACACTTATATTGATAAGGTATTACTTAAATTCCATATGGAAAATTCCAAGAAAGGTAATCTCCCTATGAGACATGGCATTTCTATTAGTCGTGCTGACAGTCCCACAGACAGCATCGAAATAGAGAAGATGAACAAGATCCCTTATGCCTCAGCCATAGGATCTATCATGTATGCCATGCTTTGTACACGACCTGACGTTTCTTACGCTTTGAGTGTAACAAGTCGTTATCAATCGTGTCCAGGACAAGAGCACTGGAAGGCCGTAAAGGCCGTTCTTAAGTATTTGAGAAATACTAAAGACATGTGTCTTGTCTATGGGGGAGATAAAGAGTTACAGGTTGTAGGCTACACCAATGCGAGCTTTCAAACCGACAAAGATGATTCTAGATCTCAGTCTGGTTATGTGTTTTGCATCAATGGTGGCGCAGTGTCTTGGTGCAGTAGCAAGCAAGGCACTGTGGCTGATTCTACGACAGAGGCAGAATATGTTGCAGCTTCTGAAGCTGCAAAGGAAGCATGCTGGATCAAGAAGTTTGTGAGTGAGCTTGGTGTTGTACCTAGCATTGACGAGCCAGTAGTGTTATACTGTGATAACACTGGTGCAATTGCTCAAGCCAAGGAACCAAGATCACATCACCGCTCCAAGCATGTGCTCAGAAAGTATCACATCATTCGTGACATCACGGAACGAGGCGATGTGAGTGTATGCAAGATACATACAGACGATAACCTGGCCGACCCATTGACCAAACCTTTGCCTCAGAGCAAACATGACAAGCACGTATCTGGTGCAGGACTTAGATATATGCTTGAATGGCGTTAGGTTTAGTGGGAGCTGTATTGTCTGTATTTTGTCATAGTTTAGTCCTGATAAGATTATGTTGAATAATTGATTCAAATATATGTATGTTTATTTTCAGTTTTACTGTCTTTCATACATATATCTTTATTTTGATTCCATTGTTATCCATGGCTTCTAGAGAGGTCTTTGGGGTTGAGGATCCCAAATGAGAAACCCTCTACTAAGCCTAGAAGCAAGGGGATAACTTATTTCTGATCAAATGTTCACTGATTGGAATCGAACATTGTAATGATCAGCATGCACATGATTGTCTTGGTCACGTTTCTTAGACAAGAAAGGGAGTAAGTGTACTCTAGTCATGTACATGGGTATATATCTTGGAACTAGTCCAAGCTATGATACTGGATTCGACCGCCATGAGAACTTAGAAGATGACATATCTGTGTCCTAAGTGTTTCTCATCGAACTTATGTTAAATGGTGATTCTTAGACCTGTATGGCAGGAATGCGTTAGCATGAGACTTGCGTGTCTTGACTATGTAAATCGTCTCCTGTAGAAGGGAGGCTATAAAGGCATATGTTGGGCATACTTGGAACATGTTGGTACATTGGTTGTACATCAGAGGGGATTCGCACAAATCGGTTATGTCGATTGATTCATAAAATCTCGGTAGATTAATGGTGATTAAGATGGCCATCTCCAGTAGCAGTACTGGGTATCACATTAATTCTATGTATCCGAGACAGTACAGGTGCAAGAGTATGGTGACACATATCTTACCATAGCTTGACTGTGAGAATCGCGATGCGAAAGAATCACTTCACAAGTAATCGTCCAAGGGCAAGTGGGAGTGTTGGAATTATGAGATGTTTGACACGTCATAATTAGTGCCCATTGAACAATTTGATTGTTCGAAGTGATTACTTATTTAAGGTTAAGTTCATACGTATATTATTTGTTTGACAATAATATACGAGCTGGGAATGAATTCGAAATACATTAGGGGTCTTGATGGTTTTACTAGGACCCGCTCATGATTTATATGATAGTAAAATACTTGTCGATATTTTATTAACATATGGCTAATGTTATTTCGATCCTAGAAGGTCACACACAAACAATGCGCTTGATTTTCAATACGATTGAAACTTCCGGGTTAAAAGTGTAAACGTCAAAGAATAAAGGGGAGGAAATTCCAAAGTGGAATTTCCACCCCATTAACCGTCCAAAAATGATGCATAAGAATGCATTTGACTTTTTGAATTCAAATGCACTAATGCTAGTCTTGAATGGGAGCTTGAAAAAGGGGGAGGTTACATATGGATGTTAATGTGATTAACACCATATTAAGACCACATTTGATGACAATGTTGATCATCCTTTTTGCACACTTTGTAAGACAAGAAAAAAAGCAAAAAAAAATACTCCCTCCTTCCTCTAGTTTTTGGCCGAAAATATACACACAAACCAAGAGAAGAAATCGTCTTTCTCTTGGTTCATTCTTGACATATACGCTTCAAGCTCTAGTTGCTTCAAGGGAGGAATCAATCACGCATTGGTGTGGACTAACTAGAGAGAGGAACGGACGTTGCTCTTCCGCTACGCACTCGATCACGCCAGAAGAGGTATACTCGAAACTCGTAGTTAAATGTGAATTTAGAACTTTGTATTCGATCGTTTATACGTTTTTGTATAATTTGATATGCAAAACTTGTATAAAATCCCAACAATCGGAGTCCCTAATAATAGCCCCTGCTCCTCCAGAAAAGGGCTGCAATGCGCCATCAATATTCAGCTTTAAGCGACCTGGAAGAGGTTTAGTCCAACCCACAAGAGTGGGAGAATGCCTAGCTGATGCTCTGATCCGAGCCCCCAGTATCTTTGCTACACTAAGGTCGCCCTGCCGTCATCGAGCTGTCCCTGTAGGCAAACTACTCCAAGAAGTTAAGAAGTGCATTACTCTATTGAGAATTCTATCAGTCCGATAAGGAACACCCTGGTGTTTGCATTGATTACGAGCTTCCCACAAAGCCCAGAGCACCAAGAGAGGAACTAACAGTCTGACATGTCCTGCAGTTGGTGCTGCATAGCTCCAATGATGAAGTGCCTCTTGTATTGAACTGTAGACAAACACCCTCACCCCAAAGAGGTTTGCCATATATTCCCAAACAGCTACAGCATTGACATTACTCAAAAACACATGTCCCGTAGATTCTTCTTGATTGCAACAAACACATTTTAAAGCTAAGTATATTCCTTTTTGCTGTATAGCTTTCTCGACAGGGATGAATCCTTTAAGGACCCTCCATGCTAAAATGGACAGCTTTGGTGGAAATGAGCTATGCCAAAGGTTTGAAAAAGTTAAGTTTACCTCTCCTGGAGCTGTCAAATCAGTATATACATGCTTTAAACTAAAGCTACCGGAGAAGTGACCTTTCCATAGCAATATATCCTGCGTACCATGGTGTACAGGGGTGTTTATTATATCTGCAGTGACACCAGGGTCAAAAATTTCATGAAGTTTATCAATATTCCAGCTCCCATCTTGCCACATATCTTTCACTCTGAGCTTTCTATTGATGACATGACCCATTAGAGGGTCAGGAAGGCCTTCATTACACCATGAGTCTTCCCAGAATAGACAGTCCCCTGACCCCAAAATCCAATGTGAATTAGCTGCAACATAAGCTTTACCTAAGTGTAGGTTCTTCCAGCACCTAGAATGACTAGAGTAACATTTAGCACTAGCCGGATGAGATTTTTTACAATATTTAGAAGCCATAAATTTTGCCCATAAAGTATTTTGCTCCCTGAATCTGCCCCATAATTTTGCCATACAGGCAACATTCAATTTTGCTAAGGACTTCAACTTCAGCCCCCCAGTATCATAGGAAGAACACATCTTATTCCAGCTAGTCCATCTAAGGCCATTCCACAAGAAGCCATTAAGAATTCTCTCAATATTACCTAAAGTAGTAATAGGTATAACGAGGGTTTGCATCCAGCTCAAAATCATAGGCTGCAATATAGTTTGAGCAAGAGTGAGCTTGCCTCCTTGGGATAATAACTGCTTAGGCCATCTTGCAACAATGGTAGTTAGCTTATGAAGCAGGGTATCAAACAAAAAATAAGATTTCCTTCCTTTGTAGATGGGCACTATAAGATAAGTAAAAGGCATATTGCCAGCTTGGAAGCCTGTGCATTTCCTCACTATAGAGACTCTAGCTGGAGATGCAGAAGACAAAATAATAAACATACTCTTAGCTTTATTAATCATTTGGCCTGAGACTTGTTGATAATGCTCAATCCATTGCATTATCTTGGTCAAAGGACCTTTCGTGCCATTGCAAAAAACAATGCAATCGTCTGCAAATGCCAAGCAAGGAACCTGAATGCTGGCACCATTGTTGTATCGAACTGTAGGCTCCTTGTCAGCCAAATAGTTCAGACCTCGAAGAAAGTACTCCTCAGCCAGAATGAACAAAGCCGGGGAAAGAGGATCCCCTTGTCTTACCCCCATTTGCGATTGAAAGTACTCATGAACCTCCCCATTTATCATAAGGGAGAACCATGAGTTATCAATACATTGCATAAACAGGGATAGCAGATGGTCCGAGAATTCAAATTTGTGTAATACAAGCTCCAGGAACTTCCAGGAGACTCTATCGAATGCCTTGGACATGTCCAATTTTAGAATGACGTTGCCTCCCCCCTTAGTTTTATTAATCTCATTAGCCAGCTCCTGGACCATCAACACGTTATCCTGCAATGATCTACCTGGGACAAACCCAGCTTGAGCCTCTGAGGTGAGCTTCGGAAGAATAGTAGCTAATCTGGTGGTCAAGATTTTTGTTGCAATCTTGTTATACACAGTGCACAAACTTATTGGTATGTAATTCATCCAAGAAGCGGCTCCGGGGAGCTTAGGAATGAGGCAGATGACAGTGGAGGTGGCCCCCTTTGGCATTCGTGTACCCTTGAAAAATGAAGCCATGGCCTGCACCAAATCCTGAGCAATAATGTTTCAACAATGCTGGAAGAAGACCACATTAAACCCATCTACCCCTGCCATACTCTGTTTTTCCATAGAGAAGACAGCAATCTTAACCTCCAAAAAATCAGGAGCCCTTTCCATCATAATGTTATCTGCGGTAGTGACCAGATGAGGGATGCAGTCATATAGGTCCGTGTCCGACACATCAATCTCTTGCCTGCTGAATGCCTCAGAGAAATGACGAATAACAGAATCAATAATCTTGGCCTTGTCTGTGATCCATTCCCCTTCAATCATGGTCCCAGCTATGAAGCTCTTCTTCCTTTTCTGTTTAACCATAGCATGAAAGAGTGAAGTAGATCTATCCCCCTCCATCATCCAAGTCATACCACTCTTTTGCTGCCAGAAACTCTCCTCATATGCCAGGTACTGCAACTGTCTGGCCTTAGCCTTCATCAATTCCTGCCTACGTTCTGGAAGGCCAGAGTTCTCGTACTTCCTTTCCTGATGTAAGACTTCATCCTCAATCTGGGTTGTCATAGTATGTACATTCCCAAAGACCTGTTTATTCCAATCTTTTAAGTGACCCTTCAACCTTTTTAATTTAATCCAAAAGCAATGCAATGGATCCCAAAAACCTCCTCCTTCCAAGAACTAGCAACCTTGCTCATGAAATCAGCATGTTGAGTCCACATGTTATGGAACCTGAATGAGCTCTTCACTGTAGCCCCCCCATGCTTACATTCAACAATCATAGGAGCATGATCCGATGTAGTCCGAGCTAAGTGCTTAACAACAATACTAGAATAATGGACAAGAAAATCTGAATTAGAGAAAACTCTATCCAATCGTTTGTACTTGCCACCCTGATTCCAAGTGTATGGTGAGCCAATGAAACCAACGTCCTCCAAACCACACTCGACCATACATTCAGCAAACTCATCCAGCCCCAGTTGTGGAAGACAACCTAATCTCTCCGACTGATTCAGAATACAATTAAAGTCTCCACAAACCACCCAGGGAAAATCAGAATTTAGCTTGGGTTAATGGTAGGGGACATTACTTATGTTACCTCATGTCTCGAGTCAATCAATTATGTTTCAAATATTCTTAGTTGATTACTTATGTTTGAAAATTGTACCCAATTAATTTTTTTCATCCACCGTTCGTCTGGTCAGTGGTCAATCAACGCACCTGAGCTATATGTAATATTTTTTTTGGGGTATTTTCTTCATTTCATATGGATATGAAGCAAAAAATATCAAAAACTTAAAAAATTGATTTTATCGCAATTAGCTTATTACAAAATCATAAAATGAAATCAATTCAATTACCCATAATTTGATTTGCACTGTGGTGGGTGAAACTATATTATACAAGTGTTGTGTGATGACTTGTCCAGTTCTCGCTTCACGTTTGAAAGCCAAATTTTTAAACGTGTATCGTGTGACTTGTGTCTATAATTTTTCTAATCACCTCCAATACAAATGACTTGTATGTATCCCTTCCATAAGCACTTAAATGATCTAGTTAATATTTATTCATATAAAAGAATATGGATTGTTTTAGCTTGTTAGAATCATATTATCTAATGTGACTTCAAACTTTATGTTTTGATAGTAAAGTCAAATTAATTACCTGTTGATTAAGGCCTTTACCATTTATTTCACATGATCTTTTGAAGGTTTGCTTACTGAGATGAAATATTTCAATAGTCTAATAGAAAAAGGTTCTCGTTAGTGACCAGAAAGTCAATTTTCAAATCTCACCTCATCGTTAGTTTACAAAAAAAAAGTTTTCTTACTGAGATGAAACCGTTCTTGGATTTTTGATATTTTTTGCTTAATATCCATATGAAACGATGAAAATACCCTAAAAAAATTCACATGGGTTGATTTTCATTCGGCCCAAAGATAATCTGGATAAAATATTAACTGGGTACAATTTGCAAACATAAATTAATTGACTAAACAGTTTGAAACATAAATTATCGACTGAAACAGTTTCAAACATAGGTGATGGATGGGGGACATGAGTCAAACATAGGTCATGTTCCTTGACATTAACCCTCAAAGTTATTTGTGAGCTTTATTTTTTTGCTTAATATCAATGTGAAATGACGAAAATACCTCTTTAGAAAGGTCACATGTTTTTCACGTGTGTTGACCAAATGCAATTGTGGATGGAAAACCAACTCCGTAAAATTTTCAAACGCAAATAAAATTAACTGAAACTCTTTAAAATATAGATAATTAACTGATGACTTGAATTAAACATAGGTGATGTTCAATTAACCTTTCTTTTTAAGAAAGTGATGAACTGATCTTTGATAAAAGTATATGCGTGATGAATTACTATTATTAGTTGGTAATTATATCATAATTATAACTTGATGCGTATATTCTTTTTATTCTGGATTTATATTACTATTATTTATCCAACAATTTTATTGCTTCGTTTTTATTAAGTATATTCTTGAATCTTTGTAATTGTGTGATCTGCTTATTATGGTCAACGAGAAGAAATAATATATATACTTAATAATTGAGTGCTGGTGAATTTTAAAATTTGGAGTTGACTGTAATTATGATTAAAACAGGGGTTAATGGATTTGAAATAATGATTTAAATTCTTTTTATACAGTATATATTATTTTCTTCCACAATCTCTCTCTAATAAAATGCACCTAAATTAAATTATTAAAGAGGATGGTATCCTACTGATTTGTAAAAATATACGAGGACATTTATAAATGGTTTCTTTCATTTTACCTCCTCAATTATTTTATCTTTTAATTTGTTTTCTAATATTTTTATCTTTTTAAGATGTCGCTTGAGTACTTTTTTTCACTTAAAATAGCTGAAAAAATTAAAAAGGGTAATTTAGATAATTCAACTACAATGTTTGATTAGCCCCACATTAATCCAAGTTAATTAGTGAAATCTTGTTATATTTCAAACGAACACATGAAATCTTGTTGTAAATAATGCCTATCCAACATATGAAACAAAATTTCATGTATTGGGTATGTATTGAACTAATAATCTTAAAAACTAAATGCATAAAATCATCATTCGAAATACTAAACCAATACATGTTTCGCGCATTCGTTGAGGATAATATGGTCAAAATTTAGTGTCGTCGAAATTCCTACAGTAGAAATACATCCACTGCTCCGAGTCTAATTTAGGTCTTAAGATTCTTTTAATGAAAAGATTCGGTGCATCAATACTTCCATGCATCAGGTGCATCAGGTACCCATTTAAAAGTTTCACGTGGGTACTATACCCACTTGAAACTTCATCATTGGTACTTGTACCCAAATTGTACTATAACAATGGTACAATACCACATATTTACCAATCCAAAATAAATATGTGGTATTGTACCATTGTTATAGTACAATTTGGGTACAAGTACCAATGATGAAGTTTCAAGTGGGTACAGTACCCACGTAAAACCTTTAAATGAGTACTTGATGCACCTGATGCACCGAATTATTGATGCACCGAAACCGGACTCATTCTTTTAAGCACCATGCTTAAAAAGGACAAGTTAGTAATTTTACATTTAATCGATCTTATAGTTTTATCAAAATAACCCTTTCCAAATTTCAATGCATAGTTCACACAAAAGGAGTTGATAAAGACAATTATATTGAATTTAGAGGAGTAATAAAATCGATCATAAGTAAAATTATATTTATAAATTAGAAGTGGCAACTAAAACAAATTGAAGGGAATAATATAACATGCTTTTCTTTATATGGAATGAAATTTGACCAAAGAGATGCAAGAAGTAATAATTAAAAAAAAATGGAGTTGTGGAAACACATGAAAACACGTGGACTAACCGATTTCATCACATTCTTTGGAATATTTTGGTCTAAAGTAGCTATAAAAAATATCAGAAGGAAAAGGAATAGAAATACTGCAGTGTTCTATTTCCATTATATTCTTTCCATTATAGTCACTCATGGTGAGTCGAGCCGAGTTTTTTGCGAACCGTTTGCGAATTGAGCCAAATATTGATTTTCAGGATTTGGCTCTACGTTTGCTATTCTGAATAGAACAACGAACCGAACTTGTTGAGTCAAATACCCGAGCCGAGTCGAGCTTCCAGGTTCATTTACAGCCCTAGTTGAGATTACGACAAAAATATAGTTTAATAAAAAAAGATATAAAAATAATTGGGCATAATTTTACTCTTTTTTTTATAATAAACGATGTAAAGCATAATTTTATTTTGATAATATAAAAATTGCTCTGACATTATCACTTTCGAAAAGGCGAGGTACTCGGTATCCATCAACTCCTATACCTACAATTTGCAACAAATAAATTATCTTTAAGCATATGAAGAATATATTATCATGCATGCTCATGATTAATGTAGTCAACGTAATACTAATATTTAATTTCTTATTAAACTTAATTATATTTCATTCACAACATATTACATATAGATTCAATTCTCATCACCATCATGATTTTTTATCAAATTAAAAAAAATGTTTGAGTACACTAAATGAGATGCTTCAATAATGTTCTGTTTATTAGCCAAACATTTTTTGAGTTTATTTTTCCTTTCAATTGCATTATTTCATAGTTGATTATGATGGATGATAATGTATATGAGTTGACCAGAATAATTTTTGGATGAAAAAGTTTCTAATAAGTTATCTAAAATATAAATAGTTTTGATGGGTAAACAGGTAATAAATAGTTTTGATGTATGTATGTGTTATGTCATGCATAACTCTAATAATGCGTCATCACACATTTAAATAGTTCATCAACTTTATCAAATTATATATAGTTGTTTTGTGTCTCAGCTAATTGCTAAAATGATCATAGATAGAGAAATAGGGTGGTATTTCGGTCCTAGATAATTGACCGATTTTACTTTAATCCTAGATATTGACGAACTCACAAAAGTGTTACAGTTTGGTGCCTAAGTAACGGTTGCGTTAGATTGTGACGATTTCACCTTATTTTTAGAGCGAAATTGTAATTATATAAAATTTTCACCCATGTTGCTGTGCCTTCAAATTCTTCATTTTAACTCTGATTTTAACAATAAAAAATGTGTGGGGATCTCTTTTCAATCTCTTTAATAATATGAACAAATATTATTTTCATATATAAAGATTCTAATGAATTTTTTGTCAAAAATTACTCTCATATAAAAGCTTCAATCAAGATAAAAAAAGTAAATGTAAAGTAAATCTTCAAGCTATAAAGCAAATTACTCATGAAGAAAATAAAATAAATACTAGAATTTAATACTATGAGTTAGAAATGTGTGGCCCGTATATTATAATTTATTAGCCACAAAAATATCATACAAAATACTTCGTATAACATACGACTTCAAGACCAATATAAGGTAGCTTAAATAAAATTGTACTTTTGTCCCCAAAATACATGAAACCGTCAAAATTTAATTAGTTGAGGATTAAATTGTAACACTTTTGCCAATATCTAAGACCAAAGTACAATTGGACAACTATTTGGGACCAAACTAAAGTATAGCACCGTTTTACTATCTGACATCATTTTAGCAATTAGTTCTTTTTAACGTCATTATGTATTTTGAACTCAGAAACATGAAGTTCAAAAGGTATTTATCGAGAAAATTCCAACATAAAACACCTTGGGGGGAAAAGCTCTTATATGTAGCCTTATTACAATAAGTATATACACCATTATAAATTATAATAATATAAGTTTATGAATGGATTCAAACGTACATCAAACATCATGAACATAACCTGTAAAGGGACGTGATCATTTTATTAATAATAGAAAACATTTCGTGGAATAATATGAACGAATATATATGGATGTTAAACAAAGAAACAAATTAATATAATATATACTTACACCGACGAGAATGATTTAGCAATAAGTGAAAGAATTAGCATTGTCAAATGTCACATGAAGTTTAATGTTGTTTTTCAGGTAGCATGATACTCAATCAAACAAAGTCCACAACTTAGATTCTTGAATCCACATAAGACAAATTTCAGTCAAATTTAATCCCAACAAAATTTGACTTCCATCGAGTATAGTATAGTGGAGTATATATACACCTTCATAAACAATTGGCTACGTTAGTTTTCAATGTCTAATACTAATGTTTTCTGAAAAAAAAAAAAATATCATCTCCGATCGATAGCAAAGACATATAATTAATATACTAAAAAAGTTAATATTTTCTAACAATTCAATGGATTGCCAAACATAAATCTTCAAGAATTGAAGAACAAATTGAAAATTAAACTTGAAAGAAAATTTGATTTTTATTGATGAACTTTGAATAAATGGGAGAATTATACAATGATTAGATGATCTATTGTAGCTAATACAAAGATCTATATATAAGGAAAATGTTGTTGAAATCTGAATTAATAAGATCTAACTAATCGATCTAATCGTTTAACTAACAAGTCTTAACAATCACTAACTCCTAACTGAATTTTGGACATCCTTCAGGACACGTGTCCACTTCCTATTGGTGAGCACTTTCTTTACAATCAGCAGATCAGGGATCGAACCCTGCTTCCAATCCATCGAGCTCTTTTCCAAACAGCCTTCTTAATCAACCTTCTTCCTTGAATCATTCTCAACTTTTCTTCTCATTTGTATACTGTTTCACACCCCCCCCCCCCCTCAAGATGGAGCTGGAAGAAAGCACATCTTGGACAACAAACCAACAGCCATAACAGCAGGCAAAACCTTGGTAAAACAATCAGCCAACTGATCTTTTGTAGACAGAAAAGATGGCTTCAGAAAATTGCTTTTAAACAAATCTTTAACATAATGCACATCCAATTCAATGTGCTTAGTTCTCTCATGAAAAACTGGATTTTCAATGAGTTGAATAGCAGATTTGTTATCACAATGCAAAGGAATTGGATACTGCAGCTTAACTTTCAAATCATTCAAGATGTAAGAAATCCATTTGAGTTCACAAGATGTAATAACAGCTGCCCTGTACTCAGCTTCTGAAGAAGACCTGGCCACCACTTGTTGCTTCTTAGATTTTCAGGAAATTAAAGAACTCCCAAGCATAATACAGAAACCAGTAACAGATCTTCTGGTAATAGGACACTTTGCCCAATCACTATCACAGAAAGCTTGAACACTCGAGTCATTCTGAGATTTATAAAACAAATCATGTCCTACTGTTCCTTTCAAATACTTACACACATGTAAGGCTGATCTCCAATGATGCTCATTTGGATGTTGCATAAATTGACTTAGGAAATGAACTGCAAATGTAACATCTGGCCTAGTAAAGTTTAAATATAAAAGCCTACCAACAAGCCTCCTATAAACTGAAGGATCTGACAACAAAGGCACATCATTAGGACAAACAGACCAATCATTTGGCAAAGGAGAAGTTACTGCCTTAGCCTCTAACATCTTCATATCTGTCAAAATGTCAGTCACATACTTTCTTTGACACAAATACATTCCTTCAGAAGATCTTGCAATTTCAATCCCCAAGAAAAACTTAGCAACACCTAAATCCTTGATAGTGAATTCAGTATGCAAGTACTCTTTAACTCTAACTATCAAATCCACTGAATTCACTGTTATCAAAATGTCATCTACATACACTATCAAAGTCAAGAAAACTCCTTGATGATCATACACAAATAGACATGGATCATGATAGGACTGTATGAATCCAAACATCAAAATCTTCTTTGTAAACTCAATGTTCCATTGCCTACTAGCCTGTTTCAATCCATAAAGAGACCTAGTAAGCTTGCATACTTTGCCAGAATCTGTCATATATCCTTGTGGCAACTCCATATATATATCTTCATCCAGAAATCCATGGAGAAAAGCATTATTGACATCCATTTGATGGATTGCCCAATGCTTTGCAGATGCCATTGCCAACACAATTCTCACTGTAACAGTTTTAACAACTGGAAAAAAACTGTCAAAGAAGTCAACTCCCTCAATTTGATTGTAATCCTTAGCCACCAGCCTGGCTTTATACTTATCTATACTCCCATCTTGATTCCTTTTAATTTTATAAACCCACCTACAACCAATAGGTTGCACACCATATGGCAAGTCAACTACATGTTAGTCAAGAATGCAAGATGTTCAGGTGAATGTTAGTCAAGAATGCAAACAGCTTGCTTATAACTTCTCTCCAAAGCTTGCAACTCATTCCTCATAGCTTCTCTCCAAGGTGTCTGGGTGGCAGACACGGGCAGGACATGAAAATTGTCTGAATGAGGGTAAATTCCAACGGGGTAAAGGTATTGACTATTCTCGTTTCTCTTCGATAGTCATGTTGGTGTCATTCATTGTTGTTCTGGGATTGGTAACAAGGGAACTGAAGTTGGGATCAGCTTCAGTGGGAGTTCGGGGATGATGAACTCAAGTGGGAGTTGCTGCAGATTGATGCTTGAAGATGGTGATCCGAAATATGTCTTCAAGTGGGAGATTGTTGGGCTGTGAAGCCAATTTCGCAGAAAACCAGCAAGGGTTTTGGCGAATTCTGGCGGGCTTTTAGCCCGATTTCTTATGCTAGCTAGGTTTTGTATTTTGCCTATAAATAGCGGGATTCTCCTATGAGTCTAACTTGTCCAAGTCTAAAACACAATGTAGACACATAGGGAGAATTGTCCTAGGAAGAATATTAGGGCTCTAATATTCTTGAAGAACTTAGAGAGTTTATCTTTGTTCTTGGTTAGGCTTTGTTGTTGAGACTTTCGGTGTATAAGAAAGTACTCAATTGTTAGACTAGCTAGTTGGTAGGGCTTGTGTAACAATCTATATTCATTGATAGTGGAATCTGCAGCAGCAACAGGACGTACCTTACACATTGTGGGGAAACCTGTATAAATCCTCGTGTCTGTTTAATTCCGCAATTTATTCTTTTCGTTGTCATTGATATTCTTGGGTTGGGGGAATTATCCGAAGGACAATAATTCCTAGCAATTGGTATCAGAGCCTTGGTTGGGATCAGAACCGCAAGAATCAGTGACTGGAAGCGAAGAGGATGTGACACAGGTGAAAAAAGGTTCACGTGGCAGATTTCAGATGATGGAATTGAATATAGAAGACTGCCTTTATGGGAGGGAGTTGGAAGCACCACTAGCGGGAAAGCCTGAGGATCTAGATGATGTGAAACCTGATAGAGATGTGTTGTGTGTTGGGACCGTGTTCCTCAAGCAGAATTGGGTACATGAAAAACAGATGAGGTTCGACGTGGTTGTCGTCGATTAGATTCCTGTTGTTGATGTACTGGAGAGTTCTGCAATATGGAGGAGTTGTGATAACGTTGCTGCCGATGTTACTTAACAGCTAAAAGTGCAGGGCCAGCTTTGGATAGTTGTGTTATACGTTGCTTCCGATGTTGCGTAATAGCTAAAAGTGCAGGGGTCAGCTTTGAAGAGCTGTGTTATACGTTGATGCCGATGTTGCGTGATAGCTAAAGAGGCATGGGTCAGGTATGTTGTACTTGGCTGGCAGTTCTAAGGAGAATTCATGTTGTAGAACTTTGTACAGAGGATAGGTGAGGTTCGACGTGAGAAATTCTATGAGGGATAGAATTGTCGTTGATGAAAATCCTATTGGTGATGTACTGGAAGAGTTCTCGGGAGTCTTGAAGAACTGTTGAAGGGAAGTCGCATTGGAGGTCAGAGAGGTACCCAACTGACAGAATGCGAGACTTCACTTGGTGATGAGTTGAAGACTGTGAACGAATCATCCGAGTTAGCTGGCGTTGTTCACAGGCCTGGTGAGAGGTATTTCCAACCTCCTGGAGATTTGCTAACTGGTGAAGGATGTTCTTATCAAACATCAAAGATCAATGAATTGGATCAAGGAAAGTCGTTAACGTGGAAAGGGAAAGAAGAAGAGAAAAATTCATTGATGACCAATCGAGCTTGAAGGTTTTTCCAAGGTGTCTGGGTGGCAGACACGGGCAGGACATGAAAATTGTCTGAATGAGGGTAAATTCCAACGAGGTAAAGGTATTGACTATTCTCGTTTCTCTTCGATAGTCATGTTGGTGTCATTCATTGTTGTTCTGGGATTGGTAACAAGGGAACTGAAGTTGGGATCAGCTTCAGTGGGAGTTCGGGGATGATGAACTCAAGTGGGAGTTGCTGCAGATTGATGCTTGAAGATGGTGATCCGAAATATGTCTTCAAGTGGGAGATTGTTGGGCTGTGAGGCCAATTTCGCAGAAAACCAGCAAGGGTTTTGGCGAATTCTGGCGGGCTTTTAGCCCGATTTCTTATGCTAGCTAGGTTTTGTATTTTGCCTATAAATAGCGGGATTCTCCTATGAGTCTAACTTGTCCAAGTCTAAAACACAATGTAGACACATAGGGAGAATTGTCCTAGGAAGAATATTAGGGCTCTAATATTCTTGAAGAACTTAGAGAGTTTATCTTTGTTCTTGGTTAGGCTTTGTTGTTGAGACTTTCGGTGTATAAGAAAGTACTCAATTGTTAGACTAGCTAGTTGGTAGGGCTTGTGTAACAATCTATATTCATTGATAGTGGAATCTGCAGCAGCAACAGGACGTACCTTACACATTGTGGGGGAACCTGTATAAATCCTCGTGTCTGTTTAATTCCGCAATTTATTCTTTTCGTTGTCATTGATATTCTTGGGTTGGGGGAATTATCCGAAGGACAATAATTCCTAACATTGTGGAGTATACACACAAGATTTCAGATGAATCACACCTAAATCAAGCACAAAAGATTGGAAATCATTACTAAGAAATTCTGCACCATTGTCAGTTTGAAACTTCTTAACAGTCTTATTAAATTGATTCTTAACTAATGCTATAAATCCTTTCACAGTATTAAGAACCTGAGCTTTATTAGACAAAAAAAACACCCATGTACACCTACTGTGATCCTCAACAATAGTAAGGAAATAATTAGTATCCATTCTAGTAGCTTGTTTATAAGGTCCCCAAATATCAAGATGAATAAGTTCAAACAAACTAGAAGAATGAACACTGTGTTTATTAAACTGTAATCTCTGTTGTTTAGCCAAAGGGCAAACTACACAAGGCCTATTTACAGCAATAGAAGTACCAAATGTTCTTCTGGACACTTCATCAGATACATGCCCTATCCTAGAATGCCACAATTGTACATTATTAGAATTCACACAACAGAATTAACAACAGGAATACTCCATTCTTCAATCAAATTCAAAGAAACACTATTGAAACAATGTGAATGCAATATGTACAATCCTCCTTCTTGCTGGACTTCAGCTATCTTATTTGCAGTATCACACTCCTGCAAAACACAACTGTGAACTCCAAAAATACATTGAATATTGGCATCTTTAGTCAATTTTCCCACTGAAAGTAAGTTATGTTTGAACTCTGGGACATATAAACAATCTAGTAGACTTATGCCATCAGAAATTTTAATCATGCCAGCATATTTAACTTTCTTAACTGTGTGATTAGGGAACCTCACATTAATTTCATGCTTGAGCTTATAAATCACATCAAAACTGTCATAATCACTACTCATATGAGTGGTAGCTCCTGTATCCAAGATCCAACTAATTAATTTTCTACCTTTAGAATCAATTGAAACAATATTACATGCAAAGTGATCGAAGCTTGCTAGATTTGCTTCATTCTGAATTCCTGAAGATGTTCCAGCTTCCTTTCCTTTCATAACCCTCACAATTTCTTGCTGGATCATGGAAGAAATCATTCCTTTAAGATCAGAACCATCTTGTGCAGGCTCAACATAATCCAATGGACTATTCATTTCTTGTACAGCAAAACCTTTCTCTTTGATCCTCTGATCCTTTGCTCCTGGCCACCAATCTGGAAAGCCCCTTAATCTTGAAACAATCCCTCTTTAAATGCCCTTTTCTCCCACATAAGTCACATTTCAAGAAAGACTTATCTTCCTTCTGATAACTCTGTGCCTGATAAGGCTTCACAAAAGTGTTCTGTCCTTGAAATTGAACCTTATTGTTCTGATTTGTATGATAGCTCCCTTTCTGCCCAAATCTGCTAGTAACTTGCATTGCAGACACTGACACTCCCTCTGCAGACTGCAACTTCTTTTGTTTTTCCAAGTCTCTGACCATTCCATAAGCTTCTGAGAGATTTGGCAAAGGTTTATACAACAATATTTGACCTCTTGTATTTGAGAATTCATCATTCAATCCCATCAAAAACAGCATTATCTTCTCTTCTTCATAATCACCAAACCTCATCCCAGGCTTAATACAAATTCTTCCCATAAGACTTTCATCTTATTATAGTAGACAGCAACACTGTCTTTTCCTTGTTTAGTAGAGTAAATAGCTTTCCTGATTTCATATAGCCTAGGCCCAATACAACCTCCCAATTGATCTTTGATTACTTGCCACAAAGTGAAAGCATCTGAGACATAGGCAAAACCACTAGCCAATTCTCTTGACATACTGTTGAGTATCCAGGAAACCAGGGTGGCATTGACCTTTCCCCATTGTTTAAAATCCTCATGTTCTTGATCAGGTCTCAAGAAATCTCCATTGATGAAGACCAGCTTATTCTTAGCTTGGAAAACATTCAACATGGTTCTGCTCCATGTTTGATAATTGTGCTCTGTGAGCAAATCAGCCGCAAGAACTAAATTGGAATGATCTGCACTGTGCAGAAATAATGGATTCTGAGGTCCATAAATGACTTCTTGATTTCCAGCCATTGATTAATTGATTGACAATCTTGTTTTCCAACAAGTGGCTCTTATACCATCTAACAATTTAAATGGATTGCCAAACATAAATCTTCAAGAATTGAAGAACAAATCAAAAATTAAACTTGGAAGAAAATTTGATCTTTATTGATGAACTTTGAATAAATGGGAGGATTATACAATGATTAGATGATCTATTGTAGCTAATACAAAGATCTATATATAAGGAAAATGTTGTTGAAATCTGAATTGATAAGATCTAACTAATCGATCTAATCGTTTAATTAACAGCTCTTAACAATAACTAACTCCTAACTGAATTTTGGACATCCTTCAGGACACGTGTCCACTTCCTATTAGTGAGCACTTTCTTTACAATCAGCAGATCAGGGATCGAACCCTGCTTCCAATCCATCAAGCTCTTTTCCAAACAGCCTTCTTAATCAACCTTCTTCCTCGAATCATTCTCAACTTTTCTTCTCATTTGTATACTGTTTCACATTTGCTATACATTTTCAAGAATATTAATTTAACTTAAAATTAGAGGAATCTTGTAAGAGGGAAGAAGTATATTTAAGTTGAATTGATGGTCAGTAATAAGATTATCATCAACTTGAATTGGTTATGCCTAGTATGAAATGTTGGATGATTTGTGATGAATTCAAAATTTGGCAACTTTTTGTTTGTTAATAATTGTGTAAAAGATGGAATATAAAAGAAGAGGGTTAATTTTATGAATTTGTCGTAAAGAAGGTGAGCTTGTCATAAAGAATTTCTTTTAGAGGTCAATATATTAGGGGTGATGTAAGGAACTTCTAAGACAATCTTTACGCACAAAGAACAAGATTTTGGTAGAAGAGGTTTGCACTAAGAATTTAGAGCTTCACATTGTTAAACGACTTTTTATTGTGAGTTCCATTTGAGCTAACCCTTATAGTCATTTTGATTGAGTATTAAATTGTGATTAGTGTTTGACTGTTACAAAATGTTATGAGCTGAGTTTATTTTTATTCATCCTTCAATATTCATGAGAACTCTCATACGCTCAATTTTTACTTTGCTTTGGTTTGGTGATACATAAGCTCGTAAGCGGTTTGTCGATTAACTCATAATACTTCTGAGGCTAATTATGAGGCGGTTGTATCATGGGAAACGTACTTCTCTATTGATGTCCTTAGCACCATGCGGAAGCGATCGAATATGTTTTAAGAAAAGCGATTTTCTGTGACTTCATCTGATTTTCGTTTATTGTATACATGAAAATTATGATAAAGAATAATTCATGATATGAGTGCAACTTCTTCAAAAACTTTATTAATATATGAACAACAAAATTTTGATATGCAATGGTTTCAAAGTTGTTTAGAAGTGTTGATAATACGTTATTATCTTCATTCTTTAATTTAAGATTATCTACTCATCTTCCATAATTAGCAATTTTATTGTAAGGTTTCATTTCACAATATATGGCAAGAAAAGGACAAAAACTGGACAAAATTTTGTAATTATGAAATAAATTTAAATTTTCCTTCAATTTTGTATAAAATGTAAATGGTTCTTACAAAAAGGACAAAGGAAGCACATAGTGCATTGTTGACTATTTATCAAGTAAAATTTTCTACTTGAATTGAAATGACAGTAATATTTATTTTGATAATTGAATTAATAGTGTACAATATGATGTAGCCTTAATTTATTTCAACATTGGGCCACATTCATAGAAGCCCAGTTGCTTTGGTTTGACTAGCCAGGCTTGCCGAGTATGTCACCTGACCCATCAGAGCATCCACGAGCCAAATTAATGGACATCAAGGCTCACCCCATGTCACCTGATCCATCAGTGCATGAGTGGGCTAAGCCTTCTCATATGGTACGATCGTTTAAGATGGTTACAAGTGTCACAATCTCCTTCATCAGATACAATCTTTCCTCTCTCCTCTTATTTATACTAAGGAAAGAGGAAACTTCATTGAGGGTAATTGATTATTTATTGCTCTGACATATATTGTTCTGACACTCATCTGAATACCTACTAACTTAAGTATCGGAGTGTTTGTGGTCGACCATATTTTCAGGCGAAGCGGAACCTTAGCTCTGGAGATTAACTGACTCTTAAGGCGCATTGTAGTGCAACCAGACGTATCATTTCCACTAAGCGATTCCAAGCTCCGCCCGATATCAGAGGACTCTATCTGATTCATGTCTCCTTTAGAAATCCCATTCGTAGAGATTCAATAAGAGCGTAGAGCATCATTGTGTAAGAAGAAAATGAAAAGAGATAGAAGATCATCTCCGACAATTCAACTTTTAACGAGATGGTACATGTGAGACATATCCGCTAAAATGGACAATGAGACCAATGGGCCCAAAAATGAAACAGGCCTTACATGGGCTTCGTTTAGACAACCTCAACAAACACCACGAAACCCTAATCTCCCTTCCAACACCACTTTTAAGTCTCAGACTGTTTCTCCTCATCTCCCACCTGCATATCTGACCTCAATATGGTACCCAAAAATTCCTTCTCCTTCGTTTTTCTTTTCATGATTTATTATTATTATTATTATTATTATTATTATTATTATTATTATTATTATTATATGATCTAATCGAAATATATTAATTTGATTTGGTTGCAGACTTTCAAGAGGAGAAATGGAGGCCGCAACAAGCACGGTCGTGGCCACGTCAAGTTCATCCGCTGCAGTAACTGCGGCAAATGTTGCCCTAAGGTCCCTATAAATCTTAAATATACTAAATCGACCCCAACAAGATTATTTTGTTTTTAATATTTATTGTTGAATGGTTTAATTTTGTGCTGAAGTATTTCTGTATCTGTTACTGTAATATTTTGGGGGGGGGGAAGTATATTGGGTGATATTGTTTAATGTGCATTACTATCAAAATGATAATTTTGAGTTGAATCGAAGTTGTTCCCGTCAATTGGTATTACAAAGGTTGTTA
The DNA here is from genome assembly GCA_003412495.2 of Echium plantagineum. NCBI lineage: Eukaryota > Viridiplantae > Streptophyta > Magnoliopsida > Boraginales > Boraginaceae > Echium > Echium plantagineum. The sequence goes on along the minus strand of CM016563.1, from coordinate 32,159,044 downwards.
ATTTTGGCATTTGCTTTTGGAAGTGTACATTGTTTTTGGGGCTGAATGAAGTGTTGGCGTTTGAATATTGTACTTATGGTTGTTTATCACTTCAAAGTTGTGAATGTTGATTGAGAATACGTAGTTTGTTAGTTTTAGCCAGTGAAACTCAAAGTCGACAATCCTTTGGGTTGAGTTTAGTATATTTAACCTTGATTCTTTTGACGGAGTGTTAGCATTGGTATATTCTAAAATTGCTGTTACGCTAATAGTATATGTTAGTAGACAAAATATATGTTCAACTGATTGAAGATATGTTGTTTCCCTATACAGTATTATGTGTAATTAACAAGTATACGTTGTGGATTCTGTGTTAAGAGTTATATACGTTGTGGATTCTGTTGTATCCCTGTCACACTAAGTACAATGATATCATTTCGATTTTATCTACTTCGGTTACATACTGTAGTGGGTTAAGATTTCTTGTTGTTAGGTTGAGTCCTATTCATTTGTGTAATGGAATGTCTACCAGGACAAAGCCATCAAAAGGTTTCTCGTGAGGAACATCATTGAGCAAGCTGCAGTTAGGGATGTCCAAGAAGCTTGCGCTATGGAATGTGAGTACACCCGCTATATAATATGGCCATGTTTATTGAACAAGTTTCTTTGAGAATCTTTGTTAGTCTACGTGTTTTCTTTTTTTGTCCTATTTTTTGGTTTCTTCAATGATAACTGTGATTGTTTTGTTTACCTCAGTACTTTCTTAATGCAGCATATGTTCTTCCAAAGCTGTATGTAAAGATGCAATACTGTGTCTCATGTGCTATCCACTCGAAAGTGGTTAGAGTTAGGTCAGTTACTGACAGGAGGAACCGTGAGCCACCACAGCGCTTCAAGCGTCCAAGGGTATGTCCAAAATTACTTAATCATATTCCTTCGAGTAATTTGTGTATTTGCATATTGTACTACATGTCATTCGTATGTGCTTGGAAATATGTTCACTCGGTTATCCCTGACTACTTAATAACTGATTCACTTAAGGTGCCCCAGTCGTCACTTTTCTGATGTTTAGAGTGTCCCCTACTTTGTTATACTCATGCTTTAGTACTCTGACTGTATGGTCTGCTCTAATTATTTGAGTTGTTTTTTGGATAACACATCGTTCTTAGTTGTGTATTTGTTTTTCGTGAAAGTGAATCTGAATCTGCTAATTATTCATGCTGTTTTTAGCACAATGAATCGTACTTGTACTTATAAATTATAATTGTGAGTGTGAATCTTGTCTCTTCCTAAAATGCTCCTTTCTGGGTATGCTTTTTTGTTGTTTATCAGGATGACCAGCCAAAGCCTGGACAAGCTCCTCGAGCTCCTGGTGCTGCTCCAGCTGTTGCCCGCACTTGAAGTTTGCGTTAATTGCATGCTTACAACGCTCGCAATGCATTGGATATCATATTGTCTTTTTATGTAGCAACAATTTCTAATCGTTTTGTCTTTGAACAAGTGTTGTATTTGATAAAGACAGAAATTACTGCAATGTATGACTTCATTACCAGGCTATATGAATACTTTGTGCTATTTATTCACTAAATTATATGCCTATGTTAGGTATATCATATATGCATGCTCTAGTAATTTGATAATTTGGAAGCTGTGCAACTGGATTACGCGTTTGAGGAGATGATGTGGGAGTAGGTTATTGGTATAACGGTTAGGTGTAGGGTTGTTATCGAATCGGTTTTAATCGTTAATCGGTTTGATAATTTGGCTTGCTAAATCTCTCATGTTTCAAAAATGATTTGTGGTCACTTTTTCCCTTAAATGGCTATTTTACTAGTGTTTTCGTCGTTTTTTTACGAAGGTAAAAGAGAAATATATTGGACCTAAAAATAAGAAAACTTGCCTGGGAGATACCGGTGTGGCAGTGCCCACAATGATGGTGATCTTAAATGCAATGACAAAATGTAGGAATTGAGGTTGCTCGGGTCACTTTCTTATACGTATGCTTCGATGCATTTGTCGTGTGAACTCCAATTTTATAAGTTAGGTTGTCTTCTCCGCCGCGAACGACTATTAAAGAGCGACAATTAGATGTATTAAAAATTCTCTTCTCAATGTCAGTCGTACACAATTTGACTGAGCTCTTCTTGATGGTTAGAAGCAAGAATTCCCGTACAAGGCTTTTTTTATGCTCCCTTCAAACATTAAACAATTGTTGACCTAAAAGATAGTTAAATGCTCTCCCAAACCTAAAGTTATACTCCCTCCGTTCTCTTTTACTTGTCGTTCTAGCCTCAAATTTTTGTTTCTAAATAGTTGTCGTTTTAGCTTAATTAATTACAAATTTATATTTTCAATGTACATTTTAATTACTTTTTACTTTGAATTTTTCAAACAACCAATTATATAGTCTCAATTGATTGTAATTTTACATTTCCAATGCACTTTTTGACTTTCTTTTACTTTTTCTTAATTTATGTGCAAATGACTAGAACGACAAGTAAAAGAGAACGGATGGAGTAGTATTTGGCAAAAGTCATAGTAATGCAATGCCAACCTCCTTAAGATTTTCTCCTCATCCATTTAGCGAGCTTTAGGCCAGTAGATTCGAAACCATAAAAGTCTTAGTTACCAGGTAACAAGTGCCCATCAGACTTAATTACACGAGTGAAGGACGAGGCTAGCTCAAGACAATTGAGGTGATAGAAACCACAACTCCATGTTCAAGTCATAAACGATAAATACTGGCTCCGTTAGGATTTTATTATCATCCATATAGCGAGTTGTGTTGGAAATTGATGTGTCAATTTCCTCAATTAGTGCCCGTGAACTATATCATCTATATATACGGTTCAACAACCGATAGTTATCTGAACTATCAGTAGTCTCACCCGAGATAATGCCGGGGGTCATCGAATGGCAGACTAGGCTCTCACGATGATCTTCGGGATTCGAGTATACGGTCTTATACGTTGAATCCCGATGCTTTCGTTACTCGGGCTATGAGGTCACACACATAACAATTACCGAAGATACTTTCGAGTAGTGACCCGAAAGTGAATAAGGGATTTGATCCATATTGAGGAATTTCGGTTCGATCGAGATCGTGTCCCGACCGAACCGATGGTGCGCCCGGAATTAGTTCCGGACGCACCATTTAGGGTTTATATATATATATATATATGTGAGATATATATTTATATATTATCATTTATTGAAATGATTTAATTAATTAATGAATTAATTAAACAAGATATGATTTAATTAATTAAGATTAATTAACTAATCTCATCATTATGAGGAGTTGACATCTTGGTGGCTACTTTATGCCTTGGGAAGGCTTTGTATCCCTTGGGAAGAACTCTTGTAAGAGCATCTTCCATGGACCAAGAGGCATTAACCATATGGATGGTTAATGTGTTTGTTTAGTGTGCAATATGTTTCATCATCCATTCTATATCATAAGATGATATTGAATGTGAAGAGATCAATCTAAGTCTTGCACATCTCTTGCTAGAGAACACAAACAAACACACTTCATCTTCAACCTCAACCCTCTAGCAAAACTCTAAGTGTAGAGTGTAGAACTAGTTCTACATTTTTGCTATAGTAGTAAAGACTACATACTCCTCAATAACACACACTAGTCCAAGTGTGTCTTATTGCTATCTAAGGTATTGGTGTGGACTATTTCATAGTAGTTTCATATCACCTTGGTGATAGACATTTCTCCAAGAGAAAGCAAAGGAGCAAGGTGTGGGGATAAGCGCTTAAAGATTGACATAGCTTCCGCTCACGCTTCAAAGGTATAATTTTGTAGCACTACTCTTTTATATGTTATTTGTAGCATATTCACACTACCTTTAAACATATACTTCTATGAGCTAGTTTCATTGTGTAAGTTCTAACGATCAATGAATTAGGGTTGTATGACATATGAACTATTGTATTTCATTGTGTCTTGCAACCCCATGATAATCTACAAGTTGTAGGTCATTACATCGCAGACCACCAAGGCCTTAGGTACCAACTAACAAGTACCCCTCAGACTTTATCACCCGATTCTTAATTTTACCATTTATTGTTTGATGATGTCTTTGTTCATCAGTCATGTTTTGAGGCAAAAACGGTTTGACATCACTTTTTCCGTTAAATAATTATTTTTAAGGTATTTTCGATATTTTCTTTAAAAGAGCTAGAAAGTATTTTCATCATTTATTATTTTTAATATATTTCATAATATGTCTGTCTATCAATTATGTTTAAAGGATAGGCAAAAATGGTTTGCCGTCACTTTATGTGTTAAATGATTGTTTTAGGGATATTTTCTTTTACAAAAATATAAATATTTTCGTCATTTTCTTACTTTTAACATCTAACATTTTATAATATCTCTACTCTATTCATTAGTCAAGTTTCAAAAGTGGATAAAATGATCTTGCCTCAACTTCATTAAATGACTATTTTCAAGGGTATTTTGTTGTCATTTTCTTAAATTCTTAGGGATATTTTATTCGTTGAATTGCAAAAACTATTCATCCATGAAATCACTTCTATGTAGTGTTGTTAAAGGACCGGGTAATTTGGAACCCGCTCGTCACCCGACTCGGAAAACTCGGGTCCGTTACCCGCTCGTATCCTTATCGAGCGATACTCGAGTAATTTTTTTTACTCGATACCCGATATGGAAAACCCGGGGCCGCTCGATACCCCGCTCGTTTATATTTTATGTTTTATATTTATATAATATATATGTTAAAAGTTTAACCATAATTAATTTCATTAACCAATATAAGGCTAGTATTGAAAAAAATTTCTAAATTTGCATTTCGACAATTGAATTTTGTTGCAGATAACCTAAAATATCTCTTTTTAAAGGCTTAAATTCCGACAGGCCCCTGAACTTTGCTCATCTGGTCAATTTGGCCCCTGAAGTTTGAAAATAGGTCTACTTGCCCCCTGAACTATCATAACTGGTCATTTTGGCCATTTTCACCTTAAAATGAAGGGTAAAATAGCATACAACAATAATAGGCATTATGAGTCAATTTATAATAGACAAAGTAATAAAAAATTTAAAAAAATTAAAAAGTAATATAAAATTAATATTAAATTATTAAATAATAATAAACCCCCACCCACCCCACCCTAAAACCGTTCACCATTGATAGAACCTGCACGAGAAGATGGAGGGGACGAGGGAAGGAAAAGGCAGTTTCCGGAGATGAGGGATGGGGGTTGGGGACGACGGGGGGAGGGGGATTATTTTATTTATTTATTTTGTTTTTAATAATTTTATTTTCTTTTAAAAGAGCCCTAATATATTTTCTTTATTAAAAGTGACCTCAAAATGTCTATTATATACTAAATTCCTATTTTGTCCTTCATGAAAAGTTAAAATTTGTTAATTTGCCCCTGAACAGTTATGAAAATGGCCAAAATGACATGTTGTGAAAGTTCAGGGGGCAAGTAGACCTATTTTCAAACTTCAGGGGCCAAATTGACCAGATGATCAAAGTTCAGGGGCCTGTCGGAATTTAAGCCCTTTTTAAATAGAAATTTGGGGGTAACCCGGCACCCGCTCGTCACTCGACTCAAAAAATCCGGCTCGATATCCGCTCGTGTCCTTATCGAGCGATACGAGGATAATAGGTTTGCTACCCGACTCGTTACTTCCGGGTAATTACTCGACTCGGTAAAATTGAAACTCGGCCGGGTAACCCATTACCCGCTCGAACCCGGTTCATTTGGAGCACTACTTGTATGTGCTAATGTGCCTCAAAGAACCTCTTGCATCTCAAACACGCTTCAATAAAATAAAGTAACCTCCTGATTTGCTCTAAATACGACCCCATCATTCCTAATCACTATAATCCTATTTCTTTATTTATACGATCATCCTATAAATACCATGCTACTCTTTTTTGTATCGTTTTAATTTAGTTACTAATTATTACAATCCTAACATGCTAAATTAATGATCTCCAATCATATTTTATATCACTCCAGAAATGATAGTCAAAAGATTGAGTTTGGATAGGTTAAATTGAATATCTCACACTCAAAATGCATTATGTAGGTATGTTTTATAATATTTGAATAATAATAATAATATATTACTGTATTAGATAGCATATCAAATGTATTTATTATCGTTATATTCCGTAATAATTAAATCTGATTAATATGCTAGTCTGTGGTTTAAAGATTTTTGCATGTTTATTTACGAGCAAATTACCGAAATGGTCCCCGAAAGTGGGTTCAGGTTGCCTTTTGGTCCCCGAAAGTACAAAAGTTGCAAATCAGTCCACGATATTGGCCAATGGTTGCAGATTGGTCCAAAATTTAACGGCGATGTTAAATGTTAACGGCTCACGCGCCTCGTGAGTTACACGCGTTGTTAATAAGTTAGAACGGTAATAATAAAATTAGCTTATGAGTGAACTACAATCACCATTTGGGCGTTTAACATTAACACCTTAACTAAATGTTGGACCAATTTGCAACAGTTGGCTAATATCATGGACTAAGTTGCAACTTTTGTACTTTCGAGGACCAAAAGGCAACCTGAACCCACTTTCGAAGACCATTTCAACAATTTGCTCTTTATTTACAAAAGTCAAATATGTCTATTTGTAAAATGAAACTAAAATATGATAAATCCAAAACGATATGAAATTATGAATAGACACCAAATCACCTAAAACCTAACTGCCAATTATTTAAATAAGCAAAATTGCACTGGTTTGTAGACGTGGTTATGAGTTATGACTTATGATTCAATGAGATCTTCTTCTTCTAAATTATGATGACTGCTTTCCCCAAAACTACATGCACCAATGCTTTCGCCCAATGAATTTTACGCTTCAACAAGTAAATAAGTAGAGTGTCAATGTGTCGTAACCAAAAAGTGAAATGTAAAAATCATTAACGATAGCGAAAAATGTATTGATTGCATGGGCAGATTCATCGGTGGTGCATTCTCAATATCGAAGTTTATATGTTTTGAACAATTTTTATTTGTTGTTTCTAACTTCTTTCCTTTTTATTTTGATGTCGTTAAGGGCGACTTAACGAAAAAACTAACAAAAGCATCAAAGTTATGTTTTTAAACATAATGATCATCTGAACAATCTGAAAATGTAAGTGATCAGAAGGGACATTTCGAAAAATATCCGGACCTTCGCAGTGTACACAATCAAGAAAAGTGGATTGATTGAAACATCATAAAGGACGACCAGATAATTTTTTTATGGAGAAATGTTTCATGGGATGCCACTTTTCCATCAAATTTTAGACGTGAAAACCACACCTAAAGATTATTATTCTCCTTATATTTTTTCATTCATTGATTTTTTCCTCCTTCCACCAACCTTTAAACTATCTGATTTTTCCTTTAAGAACATATCTCATTTCTCCAAACTCCCATCAAACTTTTCTTGAACATAATGAAATCTATAGTTCCTTCAGGATGCTTCAAGTTCAAGCTCAGCAATCCATGCACCAAGATCGTGCAATGCTTCAAGTTCAAAGTCCGAAAGCCTCTCTTCGTACGAAGGTTTCACTTTCGTCTCCCTAAACGTCGTGAATCAAGAAATAAACCTACAAATAAAAGGAGTGTTGCTAAACTTCTATCTGCTTTGTTGTCATCTTTAAGGCAACCCCAGAAAGAAAGGGATCTCGTTACAGAGCTCAAGAGTTTTCCTGACACTGTCGACCCAAAAGCTCCGTTCCCCTCTCCCATGACTCCGGCTTATGTGAAAATAAATGCAGCCGCGGCTGCAACAAAGGAAGACGAGGTTGAAGATGCGTGCCTGAGCTTTGAGACCTATTTGGTGGATATGATTGTGGAAGACGGGAAGGTGAAAGATTTAATCGATGTAGAAGAGTTGCTCTACTGCTGGAAGAATCTCAAATGTCCTGTTTTCACTAATTTGGTTTGCAGATTCTATGGTGAATTATGCAAGGACTTGTTTTCGAATAGCTCTGAAGATGGTTCTGATACTTCAAACTCAACTAAACAATAGAACAATATTCGTTATCCAGGCAGTTTCCCATCATAGCCGACCCTAGCTAGTGGGATAAGGCTCGCTTTCGTTTGAGTTTTCGACAGCTCCCCGTCACCTAATGACCTTCCATCTCAGTCTCAATGTCCCTTGAACTAAAAGAATCTGAGATCAGAGGCATATTTGTACAACTATGATAGATTATTCTTTCTTTTATGTATCTGTTTTTGTTCACCTTATTTGAGTAGAACTACGTAATAAATCGAGTATAACTTTCGTTACCTAATAGTTACGAAAACTATGATCAACATATACAAGAGCCATGTTCTAAAATTTTAGATAAGGTATATATTTACAATTCAAAACATAGTGTGCCATACAGAACAGGGATGTTTAAATCGAATTTATCTTCCCAAGCGTACAACACTAAAGGCGCCCGCAACAAAGCTAGTAGAAGTTGCACCAAGAGGCAGCCAGACAACCTGAGACTCTAGAATCATTAGAAGTAAAATTAATGTTCTTGAATTTCCTAGTTATCCTATAAGTTCATTCCGAAGCTATGGCCAATGAAGTACCTGGATTTAAGATTTCAAATTCGAGATATAAACACGAGATCTTAATACAACCTCCCCAATTTTGAACCCTGGCGTGACCATGAACTCGACTACAGATCTTTCTTGCTCTTTCATATCATCCGGAAGCTCCTCCACACACTCCATATAATCATTTGAGAACCGACTGCTTCGCTTTACCCTAAATATTTCAACTTCAGGCTCGACCTTAGATGCCATCCCTTGCAAAATCCAAACCCATTTTGCCATCTTCACAAATGCTCTGTAGAAAGGGGTATGTGGATGAACTCCCTTTCTCACAAGGTTCCTGTGGTCCTCATTGCCGAAAAAGGATTCTTCCATTTTGGGGTGAACAACCAGTAAGTACTTTGTTTTGCAAAATGTGGCAAAACTAGACTGTGGGTCTGCAATCAAAGCATTTATTGGGTCATCATACTTTATTACCCCATGTATATCGTCTGAGTGCGGAGTGAAGCCATAAAGCATCCTTCGCGCAATGTAAGCCTCAAAAGCGTACTTCTTGTGGGATATCTTGGAATACACAATTGAATCTTCAATTACGTTGGCTGCCCGGTCAAGATCCCAACCTGAAACTTTCATCAAGGCAATCAACGGCTTCCCAAAATCATGGATAGCCTTTCCTACAAGTTTTGCAACCTCTTCAAAAGAAGGAAGCTTCACCACTTTGACATTAGCTCTTTCTTCAACCCTAACCAATTTCTGATTAAGCAATTCCAAAGCTTGAAGTTCCCTGTGCAACCGCACCACCTTGTCCTGTTTCATTTTAAGTTTGTATTTGAACTTTTCCAAAAGAGCCTCTTGTACTTGAACTTCAGAGTGCAATAGGGCAGAGCGCGCAGATAAAGAATTTGTATATTTTAACTTTTTCTCCTTATAAGCCGACTCTAGCTTACATAAATCGTTCAAATGAGACATCACAAGCTCATTGGCAATTGTGAATTTATCAGGATCATATGGAACATGAGCTTCTTGCAACTGAACATAAGCCAACTTTAAAGCCGTAACACTATCAGACAATTTCAAAAAGTCCAAGCGGCCACTTTGGATCCCCTTGTCCTCAGCCACAACAGGCTGCGAGTGTACCTTCTCGTCACCCATATCCGCCTCCTCAGTGACATCACTACTGCTTGTTTCTTCACCACATGATTTTCCGACATAACTGCTGTTCGAGACCAAATGTTGGTGTGGGTCGTCGTCACTATTCTCAGATGCCAACACACCAATAGACCTAAAGCTGCATACTTTTGCAAACTTGGAAACTACATCTGATATATTCGGACGACTTTTCAAAGGTTTAGCCCCACATTCCACTCCTTGCCCTTTTAGCTCCAACCCCATCTTCAGATCTTGCTATAAAGATAGACCAGCTAGTTGATACCAAATCTTGTAAAAAAAAACATATACTACAATCAAACACATACTAATCCTCGGAAACTGACCTAAAACTAAAAACAGTAAACTAAGCTAAATGACTCGATCATGCTCCGCATAGTAAGGAACTTGCAAGACTATTTTATACTATATTCTTGAGCTATATTGATGTCCATATGGATCAGGGGACATAGTTGAGAGTAAAACTTACAATTAACATAAGCTTGTATAATTGAAATGAATCTAGGTGAATGTTTATAATATTATATTAGTACTATTTTATTTGTCCAGCTGAAAATGGTGGTGAAATATAGCTAGAAATTTTGTTCATCAAGATTACACCTGCGAACATGGTGCCAATCTAAGCGAATTGAGGCGTATCATTTATCCTCGATTTTTTTTTTGTCAAATGGTATCATACTGAAAGCTGGGTTGATAACCACTAGGTCAAGGTCGGCCACGGGTTCATTACTTCATTTAACCTCAATTAAACTAGAATAATACAAATGATAGACCCGAAAACAGGACGAATTTGAAATGTCAACTAGATTCAACTAGGTTCACCCCATTCAAACGAACCATTAAAGAAGAAGAAAAAGACACCACCAACCCAAAAGTAGAATATCCTTACACTAACTAAGGAATCAAGAATAAATCAGAAGGGTTCTCCCAGACATTTTTATAAACAGATAAAAAGATTATTCTGAAAGAAGAAAGGAACAAAAAGGCCAAACCTTTTACAAGATTCTACAAAAAAAAAAAAAAATCACAATAACAAAAGTCTTAAACAAACTTACTGGGGTTCTTGAAAAGGCTAAGCAAAATCCATCAAGAACCTTTTGACAACCCAAAAGATCCAACCATTTGCAAATGCAGGACCAAAGATGACTTTTTTTTAAAGATGCTTCTTATTTCCACTTGTATCTTCTCAAAGTATGTTATAATATTAACGAGTCGGGTTCGAACAGGTACCAGCTACCTAGCTAAGTAAGTAAGGTAAACAGTTGAGAAGTATGTAATAATGTTGTGTTGTTGTCTGTTTAGGGTTTATGCATTAATGGGCCTTTTTGGTAAAAGATATTGTTAGAAAGCTAGTTTGAGTGTATGAATAAAGGGTGCTTGGTTTGAATGCTTTAGTTTAGGAGATGCTACTAGAATTGAGGGGGAACCACTATATACACACTGCAATAGTGTTTTTGAGGAGTGAAATGACTATTTTAACCTTAAATAAAATTTCTTAAAATACTCTACTTATAAATAGAGGGACAAAATAGTCATTCACTATATAAAAGACACTATCTGAATAGTGTGTTGGTGTGTATAACAACTGAGGATGTGAAGGGTAAGTAGAAAGAACCAAGAGATGTTGGGGTGTGGTGGGGTGGGGTAGGGGGTGGGGGTGGGGGGGTGGGTAGGGGGTCTTTTCTTGGGGGTAGTGAAGAGGGAGGGAATCTGTATTGGACAATGGCAACACTAAGAATGGACACACTACAATCTGCAGTTGTCTAGTCTGTGGAGCATGTGGGAAACTGCTATTTTTGATATTTGAAAAATGAAAATGAAGAAAACTCCAATTATTTTCCCTCCCTGAAATAGTACCTATCTAGCGCAATAAACAGGATCCAATTTTATTGGATTCTATTAAACTTACTCGCCACAGGCGAATCTATTGGAACTTAATTTGGAGATAATATATTTCTTCCAAATTTTGTTTTGCTTATTTTTAATTTTTCAGATCTAATGACTAATGTGTCCCTAATATATTTTAATCGGGTTAAATCAGAGGAGGAGAATTTTTAATTTAATTTAATCTGGTTGAATCAGAGGGAGGAGAATTTTTATCTTAGGAGAAGGGAATTAGTGGGAATCAGGGAAAATATATTTTATTATTGTCTGAGTACAATAATTGCGAACTAGGAGAATCAGGGAGAACGAGGAAAATATAACTAAATATATGAAATTTGACGGGAATTAGGGATAATGGAGGTCGATTAGTGATAATAAATTCTCTTAACTAGAAATCAATTTAGTTTCCAAACACAAGAAAATATTAAATTCTCCTTAATTCCCCTGATTCTATCCATAAAAGAATTTAAAAATTGTTGACTAACTATCAACAACGAAAAACTTAACGGCATGAATGAATTAGACTATTAACAAGTGAGTGAACGGTAAATGAGTGATGATCACAAACATTTCTCAAGTAAGTGGATGAAACTGTTATCTAAAACGGGTGAAGGAATAAGACCATATTTAGCACAAGTGAATAACCACTGAACAAAGTAAAAGCCATTTGTCCTTATTTAAATTCTATAACATACCAAACAAAGTAATGACATACTTCGAAAAAAATTCATTTTTATGTCCATTCCTTTCCGACCTTTATTCAATAGCCTCTAAATTCTTTTATACCAAACACCTTAGAGGGTATGCTTTATCTTTTTCATCATGGAAAGGGAAACTGAACTGGAAAAAATCCTCCAAATCTGATAAACAATTATCATTCCTTCGGAAGCAAAATTGTAAATGCAACACAGTAATTATATTTCTCAAAAGTATTAAACATAACAAATTACATCTTTAGTCCCCACAGGTATAAATTGCATCACAACAAACAAATTTAGAATCACTCACCTCCTCATTTCTTAAGCCAACAGTAATCTTATCAGCTTACCACCAAAATTGTGAAATTTTCGACGTACACGGGAGAAGGGCAAAGGGAATCACAGAGTGACATCTAACCCTTATATATCTATCCTGAATTCATCCTCATCATCCCCGCCAGGCGATGGTCGCTCCTTCATATCTCTCAAAGTTTCTGCTTGAGAATCACTTATGTTTAGCAAATACTGCAATCTGGTCGACTTTTCAGGAGACGGGTTACTTTCTGAATATATAATGAACAGATCAGCCAATTCTTCTGGAACCTCCCATGATAATGGGGCTGAAGGTACTGCCTTGTCACAGGCTAAGAGATCATTAAGCGATGACACCTACAAGAAGTAGAATATGACATTAAACGAAATATACTAATAAGAAGGGGACACATATTTAGAAGCACAATAAAGAGTTTCCTACCGCCCCTTTACGATTTTTCTGTCGTAGTAAAGATACGGCCTGAATTAGTGAATTTGATAGCCTACTTCGTGCAAGATCGTGGACAACTCTTTCGGCTTTCTTTTCATTGATATGTAGATCTTTGGGAATTTTCTCATAGACTTCTACTGAATCAAACTCTCCAGTGCCAGATGAAAAGATGTCAGAAACACTCTTTTTGTACAAATTTTCTCGTAGGCTCTCTGAAACCATATTCTCTATCTCGATTCCAACCTCTTTAAGCTGTCTAATCTCGTTTATGTTAAGCCTTCCCTGACCAGCTGCAGTTTCCAGGGAAGCAGCCAGTTTTGAAGTCGTTATGCTCTTTATTATTTTTTGAGCATACTCAGATGGCAGGCCAACTTTCTTCTGCAGTTCATTCAGCTGCTCAATTCTAGCTTTTGTCAATTGGCCATCAGCTAAAATGACCTCAGCTTGTTGTTTAAAGGCCTGCTCGGCTAAGCCCCTATGCACTTCAACAATCTCTTTATCAGTCAACCCGAGGATGCCACTAAGCTGATTAAGGAAAACATATTCTGAGTCATCTTTCTTTGTAGTGATTTGAGCACCCAAAGGAATCCTTGTCACTTCTCCAGTTAGACAAAATAACAAGTATGTCTTGTAAAGGTCAGCTCTATCCCTTTCTGGGAGGTCATCTTTCAGAGTAATTTCCGACTGACTTTCCTTGCGCAATGTATCCTTATTGGGTTTCACTTTACGAAGTGACTGCAATGATTCCCATTCTTCGTCCTCTTCGTCTTGTTTTGCCTCCTCCTCCTTGGGCTCTTCCGGTGTAGCTTCAGATGATTCACCTTTAATGTCTTCAACTAGACGAGTGACGACTAAGCTATTGAAAGCAATCATTTTCTTCAGCTCCTTGGCGGACTCAGTCCGGCTACCAGCTGCTCGCGCTCTTTGGATGTAGCTAATGAAAATCTTACGGACCTGTAGACAACCATGTAGCCCAATGAAAATTCCAATCGATTCTTTCTCTGGACTTACAGTAAGTAAATAAGAACAGTGTATTCCAACTTAAGCAAAGAGCACCAATTATACAACATCAACATGTGCTGGGTAACTTACAGCCTTGCCAGCAATGGACATTGCAACCTCTCTATTCAATCGCAGTCCATATGCAGCCTTTCTCACGGCCTTCTGAATTTCGGAATCATACCCATCCACTCCAGAAGCTATTGCTTCCTTAACAACCTGGAGTAATAAGTCAAATTAACAGAAATATTCGGTACCATCTGTGGCAGAAAACTAGAATACTAAGAGGATGATACAAAACTCGAAAGACTATGGGAAGAGAAGTAACAAAGACGGAAATTGTTTTTTTGCAACAGACACCTTTTCAAACAAACTGCCACAGATATCGGCGTGAGCTGATTCTACAGTTTGCTTAGGAATGCAAAGCATGATCTGTAGACGTTCCAATCCCTTCACAGCATCATCACTGAGTTCGCCATCTGCTACAGCTTGCTGAAGCTTTTGTCGGTAAATATCTAGAAAAGGATGACAATAGGAAGCAAGTCATGATAATCAATAGTTGATGGTAGATGACAAGTTCATGAATAGTTGATGGTAGATGGCAAGTTCATGAATAAATATAGCTCTGCTATTGTAATTCGAATCAATCGTGATACCCTCGTCGAAGTAGGAAAAAACCATGATCATTAACAACCGACACTAGATAGCAAGTTTATGATGAACATAGTATAGTAAGTATAAAACATGTCCATGGCATTACCTTCATGAATCTGAATAGCCTTTTCAGGGTCAAAATGTAGCTCTTCACAAAGAACTTGAAGATATGCAGCTTTACTGTCAGCTGCTGCTAATTCTCCACTGGATACCGCTTGGGCTAGGCTCTTACGATATAATTTTGAGGTGACATCAAGTGTAATTGACTCTGATTCTCTCTTACCTAAGCCAAATATATTTCGCAACTGGTTCAATGCCATTAGCTACACAAACAAACAAAATACGAAGTTAACACCTGATGAGAGACATATTGGGCACATAAAACTATTCAGAAACAGAATGAGAAAGACATGACTTAATCTACTGGTGAAGTGACGCCCATTCTTACCAACTAATAACATGTTCTGACCAGACTCTGATTACTCATCAATTTGGTTAGTACACATGATGGAAGTCTCAGATATCCGTGAATCGAACTTAAATAATCTTCAACAAAATAGACTAACATGATCATGCCTCTACTTGGTCAAGATTTTACTTCCATTACTTGAAACATCCTCCAACAATTTCTCTCTTTATTAAATGTTAATGCAATATCAATGTACTCCCTCCGTTCCAAAATACTTGACTTTACGCTTTTCGAAACACAACTTCAATCATCAATTACTTTATATTTACAATATATAAAATTACAAAAAAAATATTATGAAAGTATTTTGAAAAACGAATTCAATTATATCAATTTTATATTTTTTGGACTAATGAATATAAAGTAATTTGTAGTCAAAGTTTGACACGAATTCCCAAAACGTCAATTAAATTGGAACGGAGGGAGTATTATGTAAGTTTAATTCCTTTTTTTTTCTCCCCTTCCTAATTCACACCTTTGTTGAAAGAATTGTAAGAGATTTGACTTCTCTAGCTCGTAGATATAATCGAATAAATCAAAATGGATCATGACACTACCTACACTTTTTATCTATTGTGAAGCAGTAGATAGACCATGCAATTCATTTGGGTCAACGAGAAAACAGCCTCCCTGTTATCACAGCAGTCAGGGTGCATACAATCAACCCATTTACCCTGCTTGGAGGCATTGGTGCATGTTATGGTTATTGACGCATAGAATGTTTATGTCGACACTGACTTTCGTAGGCATCGTTTATAAACAGATGTAGACACCAATTATAAAAGCCATAAATCATGTTAATTGTTCAAATTTATCACATGTCACAGTTATCAGCTAAACAGGTGCATGTAGCAAGTATGTGGTTATTTAGAGCATATGAAAGGATATCCGAAAATGAACCTTGTTCTCCTCCATGTGACCACTGGATAGACAATCTGACAAAAATGCTCTGTATAGAAGCTTTAGGTCATCCATCTTTCTGTCAGTATCATACTCCCCACCTAAACAAGCCAAACAATTTCATGAGTACATCACAGAGCAAACCAGATAAAATGACACATAGGTGGAACATTCTTTTATTAGAAACGTTTCCCCACATTTTTCTCTTAATGAGAACAATAGCAGGAAAGCTCCAAAAAGCAAAGAAGAAATACAAGGACTCTCACCTACTAAGGAAACTAGACCCAACCCAAGAGCAAAGTTACTCGAATCAGGATGGTTCTTCAGAGAGACTAGCAAATTATTGAATTCCAAAATTTTGTTGATCTCTACGATGGCCTGTGAGGCTTCCTTCCTGCAATCACATTAAAGTACCAAGTGAGATAAATTTCGGGGGCAGTCAAGCTTCAAGATGGAAAAGAATGAAATTGTCTTTTGGGTCTAGATTCTAGAAGCAGTCAATCTGCATTAATATGCATGGCATACCCTGCTCTTGTTCGCGACTTCAAAATGTTAACAGCTGTTGATATGTTTTCCTCAACTAGCTTTCTTGTATGCTCCTTAAACATGTCCACAGCAAGCTGTAAATAGAATGAGAACATTGAGAAGATGAGCAAGATGCTGAATGTATGGTTACTAATATCCTCGGAAAATTCAAACTAGCCTTCACCATTTGCAACAAAAAATAGCATTCACCATTTGCAACAAACCAATTCGATCAAATGACAGTACCTCATCGGAAAGCCGATACACAAGCTGAGCATCTCTTAATTGAACCAGCTGATCAGCATTCAATTCTGGAAGACAGTGGAACAACATTAAGCAATAAGCCAACAACTCGATTGCGTGATCTTTTCGGAAACACTCAAACACATATGAATAACCGACTGTATCCGAACTTTTCTGAACTAGTGTTCGAGAAAGAGAAATAATTTGGAAGGAGGGATTTACGAAGACCAGTTTGGTTCTGTTCTGGGTACAGAATATGATTGGAACTGGGCAAATTCATGGTTGCACAGTATGATTTTGAAACTATTATATCAACTACTCCCTAGTAACTCACTTCACTTTTACTTGTCATCCTAGCACAAATTTTTTGTACAAAAATATCTGTCATTCTAGTAGAAAAAATAGTTTCACATAACGATTGTCGTTCTACATTTTCAATATACTTAAAAAAACGGAGGGGAGTAACAACAAGTAAAAATCAACTGAGTAAGTGTTAAATATAGGAGAGTTCACCTAGATGCAGGGACTTTTCAGATTCCATTTAAGTATGTATTGTTTGGAAATGCCTTTGTACAGTAATATAGCTATAGATGTGCATAGTCTATTCTTTTAATTATTGACACGACCAGCAACATATGTAGTAATTCGAAACACAAATAAAGATCCTGAGAAAGAACTATGCCTAAACAGTAAATCTGACAGCAAGTAATTTGAACAAATACAGAGTGATTTTTGAGAAAAGTCCAACTCAATGTATGGCCATCACTTCAAAATCAAAAATAAAACGAATAAAAACAGATGATATGTGAAAAATACAATAAAGGACTAAACAATGGACATACCTCGCCCAAGTGGTTTTAGCTTTAAGTCATACAACCTCTGTGCGTTGTCTCGAATAGCAACCTCGACCTAAAAGATACAATTATTAAAACCCTTTAAGTAAAATGGGAGGTTACAAGAACTATAAACTTAGTCGCATATCATACTTAATTCGAGACATGTACAGATGTAGAAAAGTAAGTCACGTAAGTGAAACATAAGGAACAGATGGATGGATACCTGAGAATCAGAAACCTTAAAGACACGCTTCCAAGGTAAAAGGAAAGATGACGCTTCCCCAAAAACAAGTGTAGAAACATATATAAGCTTCTGAAATGCCTGCACTGGAAAGGAAAGAATGATGAAGCTAGATTACATATCAAACATTATAGCAGGTTACAGAAACAATCTTTATAACCTATAGTAGAATCATAGCCTACCCGACGCTGCTCAATGTCACCATCACGACCTCCGGTTTCAAGCCTTTCCCGGAAAATCCGCCTGCCAATCTGAGGATGAACTTCTTAAAATATAAAGCATAGCTATCAACTAATGAACACCAGAAAATGATTGGTAAAAATCAAACAAACTACAATGCAGATTACCTCCATGTGCATCCCTGCAGCATCTGGGTCATCAATTCCCAAAGCATTTTTGAAATTTTTAATGGTGTCAACTTCATCACCTTTAAGATCCTGACTTGCTGGGGGAAGTACAGCAGACACATATCTGGAAGAAAAAGACGTTAGTAGTCAACAAAGCATAATTAACCGCATCAATTATAAACAATGTGTTGGAGTCAGATGAAAAGGATCCCTGACTTGTGTGACCTCAACTAATTGATAATGACTAGAGATACTGTCGGAATAGAAAAGTAACATGCCCAAATCAGTTCAACAACAACTACCATTGCCCATTTTCATGCATCCAGCATATTTCTCCCGTCCATAGTATCAGTGCACATAATGTAATTTTTTTACAATAACATTGAACATCCAACCTATTGTTCTATCATTGTATAATCCCTCCACCTCAATAAAACAAAAGTCTTGTTTATTTTACTTAATAGGATTCTAATGATAAATTTTTCATTATCTTTGCATCTATAAAGTTTAGCTCTCATCCTTAAGTTTAGTGACCACATTTAATTAATGTAGGGCAGAAGATGAAGATTTCTTATTTCCTTAATGAAGTCATTTCTTTGAAATGATTGAAACGATCAAGAATTTTGAGAGAAGGGGAGTATACATGAGCAGATTAGCTGACGATTAGGAATGTATTCGGTTTCTCATTTTCGTTAGATGATTGATTCATTTGGTTCTTGTTTACACTAGTAATTTGCTCATTCAAGAAGATACAAATTTACAGTGATCAAGATTCTGAGTCAAATATACTTACTCCTTTCAATGTGAGTAGCCAGCTTTGTGCTATGCACTATCACTATACAAATTATGTGCTATCCTGAGATTTGGGCATTTGATTACCCTGCTCAAAGAAGATGTAACTTGCTTACCTGCAATATATATCACAAAGCTCCGCGTTAAATGTTTCATTCTGTTTGCTGACCCCATACCTAAACAATTATGGAAGAGACATAAAACAAATCAGCCAACTTTGAACGATAAAAAGAACATGGTTTGATAAAAAGTGGAAAAGATAAGACTATTGATTATAGATATCTGAATTCTATTCTAGTATTGTGCCCCCATATACTTAAAACATGTAAGGGAGAAATAATATAGAAATACAAATGCAGGCAACAATAGTATTCATTTTGAGAAGAACTTGCGAGACAAATGATAAAAATTTATCTCGATAACTCGTTTGCTGTCTATATAACATCTTTAGCTTTGACTGTAAGAATTTCTCAAATTATATCATCTTTAGCTTTGACTGAGCGTTTCATGGGTGCGCAGGTGAGAGAATTTCTCAAATTCAATCATCTTTAGCTTTGACTGAAAGAAGTCATCATCGCATAGAGTTATGGTACATGTTAACAATTCAATCCTTGAGCAGTCCTACATATTCACTAATCGACCAAATTATACTTGAATGCCCTACTCATTTGTACCAATGTGATAAGGTATATCCTTTTAATGTACTCCTTCCACCACAAAAAAGATTGTCTAGTTTTGAATTTCGATGGTTGATATTTTAAACTCTGAATTCAAGTACTTTCGTATATGTGTTAGCAATAATAGATCAAATGCTACTACTTTTTTGTAATGTACTACTTTATTATGAACATGATAACTTTGATTCAAATCGAAGTTATGTATATCAATAGGCTAAAAGGTTCATTAATTTTGACCACTTATAATCAAACTCGGCACTTCAGGGGATGGAGGAAGCTATTCAACACCATTTCCAAGTATCACGTATACAATTTAAGAACTTCAGAATTAACATATCTACATGATCAATAACCGCCACATATTTGCAGCCCCGACTATTGATATTGAAATTAAAGTTATATGTCAATTAAGACTCCACATATTGTTATTCTTTACCATTGAAAATAAAACTAGACAATCTTTTCGAGATGGAGGTTAGCCACCACCATGATTCAAATACAATATCACTAATACTCATAGTCCACTTTAACCCAATTATATAATTAAACTAATTACACAATTGTACATTTACCTTAACCCAACTCCAAGTATTATTAAACAGTTAAAAACTTCAGAATTAGCATATTCACATGATCAATAACGACTAGATGTCATACTATCTTCCTAAACCAAATTAAATCAAAAGATGCAATATCATACGAAGTGGGTCGGCTATGGATACCACATCTCCAACTATTCTAGTTCCTTGCGTACTATCTTCAGAATGCTGAAACACTAACTAGATAAAAATTCAAACCTATTCGCAATCGCTTCAATATCTTCCTTCTTCAATGCCCCGGGATCATCACATCCCGCCACATAGTTATGCAAATTTATAGCCGCCACTTCAGGCGCACACGAATTCAACGCGTAAGCAGTGCCAGCTCCAGCCACACCCGCCAAAACCGCCCCCCCTATCGCAGCATTCCTCGACCCCCCAACCCGCACCCCAACCCCATACCCAGCCGCAACAGCTCCAGCAAACACTAACGCCGAACAAGCAATCCTAACTGCAGGCGACATTGAATCAACGAGTATTTGTAACCCCGACAGCTCCTTCTTCCCCCCGAAAACATCGCCTTTTACTGTAGTAGGAAGAGCGGTGATTGTTAGTTGTTCGGCGGAGGAACGGGTGATGGAGATGGAGCGGGAGGCGAGGGGGTGGGAGGGGAGGAAGAGGCGGAAAGGAGGGGGAGGGAGTAAAGAGGAGAAGAGGAGTTTGGGGTTTGGTGAAGGAGAGGGAGTAGAGAGGAGAAGTGATGAGTTCATTTGAAATGGGGGTTTTGTTTTTGTGTTTCAAAATGTTTGTCCAGTTTGTGTGAGAATTGGGAAGGGGATAAGGTGAAGGTGCAGAGGAGTAGGGTTTAATGAGGAGAGTCCAGGGAGAAGAGAATAGACTAATGTTTGTCCAGTTTGTGTTTCAAAATGTTTGTCCAGTTGCGATCCTTTTAACAATGTTCATTTTTGGTGCGTTTGGATTGGGGTGAATCTAGGTGAGGGTAAACATTTAAAATTAACCTAGGTTAGGTGAATGCAGGTGAATGTAGGTGAAACTATTATATTCCTGTTTGAATACAGTTACCCTTCACTAGGTAAAACAAAATAATTAGTAACTTGAAAAATAACATTATAAAATTATTAACTATTAAACTGACATTTATATCCTTCTCTTTATATCTACACAAAATACCTTGTTTTTGTTTGCAAATTAAATGGTTAAACAAAAATATTAGCAAAACATAAATATGTTCTATAATAAAAATATAAAAAACGTATTAATAATCTTTAGCAAAATAAACATACACGTGTTTAACAAAAGATAAACATAAACAACAAATATCATGTATTTAATGATTAGTACACATATAATACACAAGGATTTATAACAAGGAATATGCCATGCTCGTATATGTTGATTTACATACATTACAAAGGTGATTTGATAATTAGATGATTAATTGAAAAAATGATTAACACTGATTATTGCACTAGGAGAAAAAGCTAGACATAGCAACAAACAAATATAGTACAAACGGATTGAAATTGAAAAGCAAAAAAAAAATGATATTTTTATTATTCATGTGAGAAACAAAGAGTAGCCAAGAAAAAATTGTTTTTTCAAGCGGAAAGAAAGAGTTGGCAAGAATACGTAAGAAAGAAATGAAGCGGCAATTTATATGATGAGGGAAGTTATTTTTTTTAGAGGCAAATAATATTTGGCGGAGAGTAATATTATTGATGGGTAGTGTAGTCTCATCTAATAATAATAATAAAAATTAATTCGTTAACCTAGCATTACCCACCGATTTGGGGGTGAACGATTTGAGGGTGAATGAAGGAGAATGTGTTAACCTACATTAACCTAGATGAGTCCGGATTCGGTGCATCAATAATTCGGTGCACCCGGTGCATCAGGTACCCATTTAAAGGTTTTATGTGGGTACTGTACCCACTTGAAACTTCATCATTGGTACTTGTACCCAAATTGTACTATAACAATGGTACAATACCACATATTTATTTTGGATTGAGAAATATGTGGTATTGTACCATTGTTATAGTACAATTTGGGTACAAGTACCAATGATGAAGTTTCAAGTGGGTACAGTACCCACGTGAAACCTTTAAATGGGTACCTGATGCATGGAAGTATTGATGCACCCAATCTTTTCACAACCTAGATTCACCTACATTAACCTTAAAAAAAACAAAAAACTGGTTCCAAACGGGGTGAATAATAAATTTCACCTAGATTCACCTAGGTTCACCCCAATCCAAACGGACCATTTAAGCGCCCCATTTGGTTAGCCTGTTGCTTAATATAAGAGGTAAATCTGAGATGTGTCTTTAGAAGTCCGATACTTCACTTTAAGAGGATGTGCCTTTAGCAGTCCGGTACTGTAATATCCGGCCCAAGGTTGGGGATGTGATATGTTTGATATGATTTAATTGGTACTACTCATACCATCAAGATGCATCTTCTTTTAAGTAGCCCAACTCATAAGAACTCTAAAGTTAAGCGTGCTTGACTTGGGGTAATTCTGGGATGGGTGACCCACTGGGAAGTGTCCCGTTGAACACGTGAGTGAGGTCAAAACGTGTTGTAGAGACCCGTGGTGGTTTGTGAGGTCAGTCCATCAAATCACATAACGTTCCGATCCGGTTTCCAGGGCGGGGCATTACAGGTACTCCACCTCAAGAGTGTCAGACTCTGGTAACCACCCACAAGCAGGTCATCTGTTGGAATATGTCTTGAATCTCGAGATCAACACTTGGATCAGAACTTGGGTCGGTACTTGGCCAGTTCCGAAGTCAGCTACGAAGGGGACAGAATTTGTGTTAGAACTTGACCAAGTTTCGATCTCAGTAGATTCAACAAGGGTTTTGGCGTTTTCTGATGATTTTGGCTTTCTTTCCTAGTTTTATTAGATTTTCTTGATAACATATAAATAGGGGACATGTTCATTAGACTTCTATGAGATATAATAAGACTAAACGCATAGGTTAAGAATTCTGGAATAGTGAGTCTTATAATCCTATTCTAGGAATAGTGTAGGCTAGTAATCCTATTAATCTGGGATCATAGTTTGAACAACTCTGTAACTTGTTCTTCCCATTATAATGAATTGCTTGTGGCTTGGAGCTCGTGGAGTAGTCTTAACATGTTGTTAGGGAGACCACGTTAAATTCTGGTGTTCTTTACTTTCGTGCACTTTACGTGATTCTGTGTCTAAGGTTCGCATCCGATAGTTAATTCGCTTCCGCCGTTATAACATCCTCCCTGAACTCATGCACCTGCCGTGGATCGAACCCACACACTTATAGAGAAGCACACTTTTATAGTGAAGTCCGTGACCATTCGAATTATGCCATGTGGGCATCCTTTAACAATAAAACTTCCCTTGAACTTAGGCATGACCTGATATTGACTTAGCGTTACAAAATTAGTCGGAGAAAGTCATGGTTCTATTCAGTTTTTTCTATTAAAATTTATTCAAAGGACTATCATGGAAATATATATTAATTAGAGATTAATTGTGTAATTTATTTATTAATAAAAGTCTTAGAAAGAAAAGTTTTAATTAAACCGTAACTGGTGCCAGTGCAAAATGATAATGTTAAAAGATTAAAATATCTATGAAAAAAAGTTATAAATGTCAAAAAAAAATCTCATTTTGTGACTTTAACTTGACTGATCAAATTGATACATTGTAGGAAACAGTAATCAAAATACACCAATGTGATACTAAGGTGGTCGAACAAGGACTAAATTTATTTCTCTTTCCTTTATTTCGGAACAGATAATTGCAGCAATAGTCCTAGAGTAGATACAAATTGCAATTGTGTCCCAGTAAGTGACAATACTACAGTAACATTCACTAATAGTGTACATGTGGTTTGCAAATGGTCCCTAAATTAACTTTGTCGTTAATAAATGACGAATTTTAGCATTTTGGAGACAAAAATACATTTTTAAAAATGCAATCTCAATCTCAAAACATGACCCCAAGAGTTTCAAAAGTTATATTTTTCACCCCAAAGATGATAAAATCCGTCAATTATTAACTACATGATGATTAATTTAGGGACCATTTAAGAACCACATCTACACTCTCAGGACTGTTACTGTAATACTATCACTTATTAGACGAAAGTGTAATTTGATCCCACTTATTAGGATTATTGTTACAATTAACTGTACTTCGAAAAATGCTCTCAAGTCTCAACATGCATGGATTTCCAGCTCACCAAATCGAATCCAAGATTTGAAGATCAAAGTTTCAGTATAATCCATATATATAACACGATCTTTAATTTGGTTTGCTTCGTGCATGTAATCTCAACTCATTATTAGTCAATGCCCACCACTCGTGTGTGCCTGTGTTTTAATGTAGTTAGCTATAAATTGGTTTCTGTCTGTTTTCGGGGACGATTTAATTAATAAGTTGCAAATGATACTTCATAACATATATTCCTTTTACAACAATGATTAAATGAGTACTCTTTGCGAAGGAGATCTAAATCTGTTAGGCTCGTCCTTATGAGGTAATTGCTCAAATGGTCCCAGTAAGTGGGTGACTGTTGCAGTTTGGTCCTTGTAAGTGGGACCGATGCGCAAATGGTCCCTGAAAGTGTATAGCATTAGCGGGTGCGCATTTGGTCCCTAAAATAATACTCCCTCCGTCCCTAAAAGATTGTCACATTTTGATTTTTAGTGGTCAACAAAACACGATTTAAAACATAAATATCTATTATTCTACATGTGAAAAAGTTATAAAAAGTTAATATTTTAAAAATATATATTGAGACGAATCTAATAAGGTCTCACAAGACTATATTATTTCTTATCGTTTAATGAGAATTCATGATCAAATTTTGTAATGTTTGACTACCAAAAGTCAAAATGTGACAATCTTTTAGGGACGGAGGTAGTATTTTGGTAGTTTTACGTAAATAAATACTAACATTGGGCCAAAAATATAATTTTTAAGAGTTTGGCTTGGCGACACACTTAAAACTTCATTTCCCGTTTGATTAAAACTCCGATTTTGACGATTCAAAATGCGTTGGAAAGCTATTTTCATCATCTTTAAGAATATGAGTTCAAATCCCAGTTTTATCAACATTAGATTTTCAAAACATTTCTTTTGACAAAACATACATAAAAACGTTGAATCATTTATTGTCTTTTTGTAAAAAATTATTCAAGAGATAGGATTGAAGGCTAAATTTTATCTTTGTATTTGTTTTTCATCCATAGCCTAATATCTTTATCGCATTTGAATATCGGTAAACTTGTATTTGTTTCTTCTTTGTCATTTCATGACACGTGAATGTTATTTTGGTCATCATTCTTTTCTTTTAACTTCCAAGTTTTCAATGACTAGTGTATGGTTGATTCTATTTCTTCATCACCACACTTTAGATTTTGTTAGTCCAATTTGTACTTCGTTATTATTAAAATAGAAAAGTCTGATAATCATATATCGACTAACTCTTCAATAATCTTTGTTAAAGCTTGTATATGAGAGATATTTTTTAAATTATTTTTAACAAAAAGACGATAAGTGATTCAACGTTTTTATGTATGTTTTGTCAAAAGAAATCTTTTGAAAATCTTAATGTTGATAAAACTAGGGTTTGAACTCATATTCTTAAAGATGATGAAAATAGCTTTCCAACGCATTTTGAATCGTCAAAATCGAAGTTTTAATGAAACGGGAAATGAAGTTTTAAGTGTGTCGCCAAGCCAAACTCTTAAAAATTACATTTTTTGCCCAATTTTAGCATTTATTTACGTAAAATCCCAAAAACATTACTTTAGGGACCAAATGCGCACCCGCTATACACTTTCAGGGACCATTTGCGCATCGGTCCCACTTACGAGGACCAAACTGCAACAGTCACCCATTTACTGGGACCATTTCAGCAATTACCTCTCGTCCTTACGCTCCCATTGGACCTCGATAATAATGTCCTAAATATGTAAAAATGTAAAAATCTGTGAGACGTGAACACGAGTTGTCACCCATAAAATGGGCCAAACCTAGCCATTGGTGTGAATGTAGTTCACGATCTTGGACAATTGTTGTAATGATCATTCTCTTTTTACTCTCCTAAAAATAGTGTTCAAGATAACTTTATGGAGGTAACTTATTTCTGATTACGCTCTAACATATTACTCTGTGACACTTATTGAAAAATTTATACTCACTTAAACATCGGAGTGCATGTTTATGGTCGAACTCCGACCTCATTTTCAGGTACGACGGATCCTCCAGGCCTTGTGCGCAAGGACATTCCAAGGAGAACCATATCTATCAGACCGACCCCAGCTCCGTAGCTTCCTAAACCAAGTGTTAATATACATCTTGTACCAGATAGATCTCCGTAGCTTCCTTATCGATAGATTAGAATTGCTTCTTCATATCCTATTTGTAAGGATTCCAGTTTTGATCAACATTGTATAAACACTAGTACAAAAAAGGCCTTAGAGGGCGCTCAAAAAAGGCCTTAGACGACACCAAAAAACGCTGTTACGCACGATGTTGTCTAAGTAAAAAGGTCTTAGACAGCGCTCCCGCTGAGCGCCATCTAAGCCTTAGACGGCGCCCAAATGAGCGCTGTCTAAGATAAGACTTAGACGACGCCTCACGGGAGCGTCGTCTAAGTTCTATCTTAGACGGCGCCTCATTGAGCGCCGTCTAAGTGAAAAAAAATTTGAAAAAAAATATTTTTTTTATTTTAGATCTGTTATTAATTCAAAAGTCTGCAGAAATTTATAAAACTTACAAATAACAACAAAAATTATCTTCAATTAAATAAGCTACACATACATTTTAAATCCAAAAATTTAAATGTGATAAAAATTACATAAAATCATCAAAAACTAACATCTATCATATACATCCACATCTTTCTCCTTCATTATTCTTCATCCTGAAAAAGAATACAACTAAGTATTAGACTAAGAGAACCAACACACTCATACATACAAATTATCTTACATGATACACATCATATGAGACATATACATAGATATCAGACAAAGTAAAACCACTGTAGCCTATATACAAATGACTTCAGAACTGGATCCTGCAAAAATTTGTTCCAAATATAAAATTTAACTCAGATTCCAAACCTCTAAATTGAAAATCCATTTTCATTGAACTTAACAATGAAAAGTGTACTTAACATGTTATATCTATCAATTCATCAACATAATATTCATAGACGTAATCGACTAATGACATGCTTGCAAACAAGTTTCCGCAATAGAAATAGTTAGCTTGCATCAGAAAATTAATACGACAAAATGAAAGGGAGAAATATTGTATACCTCTGTGTTTTTTAGACAGGCAAGGGCCACTCAAGCTCTGGATAGCAGAAAATCTCCTGATAAAACTGCCAACTGTAAATCATGGAAGAGCATGAAGGTAAACAAATCAGGCAATTAAATTATCCAAACTATATTAATTGTACAACAAATAACATGTTTCTTGCACCATGTAAATGATCTAATACACCACGAAGCAGACATGATATAACTTGAGAGAGTTCAACAGAATTAACTATTCCGTTTGTTCTTTTTACTCTTCTTCAATGTGACAACTATGGACATGATTACTATATCTTTGTATATGTACAAAATTGCACGATAGGAGTATTATAGAGGAAAATTGTCGATCGTCAATGCAACTGATAGTAAGTTACTTTTGATGCTTTATGATAATGCAATGCAATTTAGAGTTTCGATTTAACTAAACACTATTGACAAGTCAATATCATAGTACAAACTTATTTCCTGATAATAAGTGGTGCCGTATACCTTATATATAAATGTTGATACAATAAGAGGAAACACTAACCTTATTACCCATAGCAAAATTCAATGATTTAACCCCTCTTTTGGTTTCTGCATCATCCAATACATTATCATGAAGAAGACTGGCAACCTGACTCAGTAAGTGAAGTAGGTCAGATGTTTGTTCAACTATGCATCAACGCATCTGTGACTTTTTTTATGCAACAGTAACAAACTCTCATTTTTGTGAAATCATTTTTTATCAAGCCTCTTTCCGTAATTGCAATTGAATACATACTCTTCTGGGAAGTATTGTTCCTGAGAATGTGTAATTGTAAAAATCAGAAAGATTTCTCAACTATGAATACACAAAAGAGCAAGTCAGACAACATATTAACATATATACACTAATTTATTGTTCCTCACTAATCAATTAAACTATTACCCAACCTACTGTCACTGCACTTTATTGTTGAAAAACCAATCCAAAAGCAAAATCAAGAATCATTGTGAACAAAATTTAGGACAGATCTGAGAACATTGAATGAGCTAGTCATTAGCAGGTATTAGAGTGACTTAGAGGCCGTGGTTGGATTCTCATTGTAAGAGGGTTATAGGTGGGTTATAAAAAAGGTAAAAGAAAAAAAAAAGCAAGACAGATCCACCATATATCAGGCTTTGGATGTAACCTTGTTACCTTCAATGGTCATCTTCTAGTAAATTGTCAACTTCAATTCACTTAGGGAGGGGAGAGGGGGTGGGGGGGTGGTGATGTATCACTAATAAATGCATATAAGTGACCATCTATTTAAAGACAAAAAAATGAGCTACTGCTTACTAAAATATAAAAGTTCAATTAAAATAACTGGAGCGAGGATATAATATCAATGGAAGCATTAATTAGTATAAAACTTACCCAGGACTAGTAGGGAAAACACAGGAAGAAGATTGACCTGTAAATTTCAGTTAGACATCAAACAATTTAGTTCAAATTTAACTATTCAACTAGATATAGAGTATGTAATGTTTTATAAAATTTTCATTGGTTTAAACTATGATATGACTAGCATCATTCATCAAATTATATAATGTCATATACAAAACCATTAAACTATCATATTAACAAATATGAAAAAACTACCATATTAGACTAGGATTTTTCATACTTCAACCAATTAGCCGTCCATTTTTCTTCTCTAATTACACTAAATTACTAACATGGTCTCCTTGTACAAATAAATAATGAAGTCGCTCCAAATTAATAAGAACATAGAAATTAGTACCTATCCCCAAATACCTAAGAGATTATAAACTAAACTTAATAAGGAGTTTCATATGCATAACATGAACAAATATTATACATAGTAGTACCTGGAGTTCAATATACTTGAATTTGTTATATGCTTCTTCAACAAACTACAGACCTACTCTGACCTTGAAACATGAAACCGAAAATTAAATCATACTGAAATAAAGGCTCACAAATACATAACAACATGCAATAAAATAAATAAATCATACTGAAAATAAATAGAAAATATTTCAATAGATTTAAAAAATAAATTTGAAACCAAAATAAAACTAAACTATGAATTCTGGGAACTCCAGATCTAGAACATGGATAGACCTCTTACAAACTCCAATAACCCCTTGAAAATTAAAAATTAAACCAAAGAAAATAAACAACATCTAATAGTACACGAAACAAACAAAAAACTTGATCTAAATAAAATAAAAATTGCCCAAAAATTGAACGAAATCAAATAAACCCGCCTAAAATTTGAACAAAAGAAAATAAAATCGTCAAGGATCTGCCAAAAGCAACCAAAATACTCCAATATTACCAAATAAGTCGTCATTCAAACAAATAAGATCTCTAGATCTACGGAAAAACCCTGATTAAAACAAAAAATAAATTCAAAAACAAGACTGGATTTCGTTTTGGAAGAGAAGACAAGGAAGTAGGTTTTAGAGCTTCATGCGAAGAGATGAGATGACATGAGATGAGGTGCAGGGAGGAGAAGGTGGCGGATGGAAAGGGTAAAGGGTTGGGAGATTGAGGCTTTTTACAATTGGGTTTTGGGGGAGATACTGTTTAGTGGACGATGGGGAATAAAATTAGTTTTTGGGGATTTATTATTATTATTGACTTAAACGGCGCCCATTGAAGCGCCGTCTAAGGTATTAACTTAGACGACGCCTATTGAAGCGTCGTTTAAAGGTTACTTAGACGGCGCCACACGGGAGCGCCGTCGGCGCTCTTTTAATTAGTGTTGTCTAAGTGGTGTTGTCTAAGCCTTATTTTGTACTAGTGAAATATGACTTACATCATTGAATGAAACACACAATACAAAATATACTTTGAGTCTCCAATAACTTTCATGTTTTAAGTTAACTGAAGAGTACTATATTTTGAAAATTCGATATACTAATATAGTAAGAACTTAGGATGCTAAGGAAAAGACTTAATATTAGTTACTAAACTAATCTCAGTTTTTTAATTGTTTATTTTAGTCATCTAGCACATCCAACGGTGACCTAGATTAGCATATTCAACGTGATCTATCTATCTATCTGTCTATTTGATATTTATGTATATCTTTATCTATCTATCTATAAAAGAACGATTTGCTTGAAAGTTTCTCTGTTTTTTGGATAAAAATACCCTTAATGAATGGAGATAATTACTTTCAAATAGTTTTCCTTATTTTCTTAACAAGAAAAAATCCTTATATATTAAATCTTACTACAATAGAGTTTTAATATATTAGGAGTTGTTATTAGAGAACTAAAAATCTAAAACTCAACCAAAGTCTCCTTACATGCGTTATTGAACTCTAATTAGAACAATGATTCGATCAAATGATATTGCAATGTCCTCGACTATAAAAAAATGTAGTCGATACTTTTAGAATCTAAGTATAAATATTAGTCTTACTTATATATTAAAAGAGAAAAGTTATAAATATTACGGAATAGATTTTAGTTAAATATATACCAATAATGTTTTTATTTAGATACTTGCATCAATTTGACAAAATGGGGCTCCAAGTAGTCATATAATATTCGATCGTTAAAAAAGTATTTTAATAGTTTTATTCATATTATTACGATAGAAAATAATATTTATCTTTAGTTTTAATAATTTTAATATGTTGTATTCCCCTCTCATTTTCTAAAAGATTGTCAAATTTTGAATCTTTATGTTTAAAATTATAAAGTAATTATTTTTATATTATGTAAAATTGTTTGTGAAAAGTATATTAAACATTATTGCAACCTTCCTTTACTTTTAGTGTAAAACTTTGATACAACAGAAATTGTATATTGACTTAAAGTGTAAACTTTTTTCGTTTTAAATAAATTAAATGGAACTATTTAGGAATTGTTAGACCAAGTACGCATCTAGGGACATCCGAGGCTCATGAGGCTGCTCGTGTGCACCAGGGCACGATCACAGCTAGCCCACACCAGGGGCTGACCAAAGCTTGCACACACACGACCAAACAGGGGCTGACCGAGGCTTGCTCAAGTGATAAGGATACAACTCATTCACCTACAATATCTCAACAACTCTAGTGTATATCCAATAGTTTGAATATAGATAGTTGTATACACATTGTAGGAGTCTTTTATGCTAAGTAGTTACAAGAAATTAGCATCATGTACACTATAAATAGCCTGCAATTCATGGCTAATATATCAAGAAAAGCAATACATTTGTGCTTAATCTTTCATGGTATCATAAGCCATTGATTTACATCAAATTTTTCGTTTTTTTTTTTTTTCTGACAATGTCGCTTCCTTCGTTGTCTTCCGCTGTCTTTAATGAGATTTTGAATGGCTCAGTGGGTCTTACGAGTTTTACTCACACCATTCAAGACAAATTGGACAATTCCAATTATGTCATATGGAAATCCCAAGTGTTGCCTACGTTGCGAGGCTTAAATCTTCTTGGGTATGTTGAGGGTACGTTTGTGTGTCCCTCGGAGTTTATTATGGCTCCTCCGCTAGTCCCGTCGGCTGTCGTATCTCCTACAGCCCTGGATTCGGATCAAGTTGCGGCCCCTGTCTTGCCGGCTGCTCCTCCATCAGCGAGCAGTTCGGCTGCTCCTCAAGAGTGGGTAGTTAATCCCAAGTATCTTCTCTGGATTCGGCAAGATCAGCTCTTGTTGAGTTGCCTCTTGTCGACATTGACTCAACCTATCATGGCTCAAGTTATCAACTGCAGCTCCTCGGCTCAGGTTTGGGACAGTCTTCGTCGTATGCACGCTGCCCAAACCCAAGCCCGTGTGTCCTACTTGAAGATGCAATTACAAACCACTAAGAAAGGTGCATCGACGATGGAGGTGTATATTCAGAAGATGCGCACTGTGTCCGATAATTTGGCTATTTCTTTAACTCCTATTTCAGATGATGAACTCGTTTCTTACATTCTGGTTGGGCTTAGTGTGGAGTATGATCCTCTAGTTACGGCCATCTATTCCAGGGGATCGGAGATTTGTCTTGAGGAGCTCACTATGGTGCTTCTTAATCATGAGGTGCGTCTTAATCAGCGCATGGAGACGGACATGAGCGCGAATATGGCAGCCACCTTTCATCATCAGCCGAGGCTTGCTCCCTCTCGGTCACGGCAGTTTGATGGTGCACATTATGACTAGCATCCGGGGTCCCGAATGGCGTCTGGGGGTCGGTCCAAGCCGGGGTCAGGCAATGGTCGTTACTCTTCTAAATCAAAGGCGTGCTGTCAAATTTGTTTCAAGCCGGGACACAGTGCACTCAAGTGTTTTCGTAGGTTTGACCAAGGTTCAGGTACTGATAATGGTAATGCTAAGTCCGCTCTAATTGCTACTCATCACTCCCTGCAAGATCCATCCTGGTATGTGGACTCTGGTGCCTCTAATCATCTCACTTCCGATCTGAATAATTTGTCTCTGTCTACTCCTTACGAAGGTACTGATTTCATTAAAGTAGGTAATGGTGCATCTCTTTCTATTCATAATACTGGCACATCTTCTTTGCGCACTCCGACTAATAAATCTCTACTATTGTCCGATGTTCTGCATGTCCCTTCTATCACCAAAAATCTTCTAAGTGTTTCTCAGCTAACTAAGCATAATAATGTTTATCTCGAGTTTCATGCTTCTCATTGTTTTGTGAAGGACTTACAAGGGAGGACTCTACTTCGAGGGACGCTTGATCAGGGGTTGTACAAGTTTCATCCTAGTAGTGTGTCAGTGTCAAATAATTCGTCTGGGTCAGCTTATGTTGGAGAACGCGCATCTTTGGATCTATGGCATCAACGATTGGGCATCCTTCTATGCCTATAGTTCATAAAGTTGTTAGTTCTTTAAATGTAGCTTTTTCAAAAATAAGTACTACTCATGTTTGCAGTTCGTGTCAAATGGCTAAAAGTCACAAGTTACCGTTTCCTACATCTAAATTTGTTTCTTCGGCACCTTTAGAATTGATTGTTTCTGATGTATGGGGCAAAGCGCCTATTGTGTCTCGTCAAGGCTATCTTTATTATGTTCATTTCACGGATCACTTTACTAAAGATATATGGATATATCCGATGAAACAAAAAATCTGAAGTGTTTGCTATTTTTAATCAATTCCGGTCGCTTGTTGAAAATCAATTTAATTGCAAAATCAAAACTTTACAAACCGACTGGGGTGGAGAGTATGGAAATCTCAATTTAACTGGTATTAAACATCAAGTGTGTGTCCTCACACTCCTGAACAAAATGGGTTAGCTGAACGTCGTCATCGGCAAATTGTCGAAACTGGGCTTGCTCTGCTGGCTCATGCTTCGATGCCTCTCACCTACTGGGATGATGCCTTTCAGTCGGCTGTCTACCTGATCAATCGGCTTCCTACCAAGTCCCTTGAGTACTGTTCTCCTTTGCAGAAGGCCACTGGTAAGGCTCCTGATTATCCTTTCTTAAAAGTGTTTGGGTGTCGGTGTTATCCCTATCTTCGCCCCTATAATACTCGCAAATTGCAATACAGATCCTTCTCGTATGTGTTTACAGGTTACAGTGAGCAACACAAGGGTTATAAGTGCCTTCATGTCCCCACTCATCGAGTCTTCATTTCCCGTCATGTTGTGTTTGATGAAAAAGTGTTGCCCTTTGCTCATGATAGCTCAGTTCTGTCTGTCCCAGTTCGTGCGTCCTCCTCCGTGGGGTGCGTTCCTTTGCATCTTGTGTAGTCCTTGTTTCCTCTCCTCTGCCCACGGCTCCAGTTGCTTCCTCTCCCCTGCCCACGGCTCTAGCTGCTTCCCCCCTTCCCCATCAGTCCCCGGCTCAGGTACGTCCCCCCACATCCCTCTCGCACTCCCCCTATCCCGACTCGGCTGGGTCTGTTTCCAGCAGCCCACCGAGTGGTCCTCTTCCTACATCTCTTCCTCCTCGTGTGATGTCTACTCATCCCATGGTCACTCGCACCAAAACAAATTCCCTCAAGCCAAAAGCGTTTCAGGTTAGTAAGTATCCCCTATTCTCTTCCATGCTCGAACCGGCTTCGTTTTCACAGGCTAAGGGGGATCCTGCATGGGAGAAGGCTATGCAAGAGGAGTACTTAGCACTTATCCGGAATGGTACTTGGACTTTAGTCGAACCTCCGAAGGCCAGTCATGTTATCAACTGTAAATGGGTGTTCAAAATTAAGAAGCATGCGGATGGTTCTTTTCAGAAATGTAAAGCGAGGCTGGTTGCCACTGGGGTCACTCAGCAGTATGGTATTGATTACTTTGAAACATTCAGCCCGGTGGTTAAGGCTACCACTGTTCGGGTTGTGCTTCAAGTAGCTGTTTCCTATGGGTGGCCAATTAGACAAATTGACGTTAATAATGTTTTTTTACATGGTGATCTAACGGAAACTGTGTTTATGAAACAGTCACCAGGTTTTAAAGATGCTACCACATCATATGTATGCAAGCTTAACAAGGCGATATATGGCTTAAAGCAAGCTCACCGAGCATGGTTTAATCGCTTGTCTGGGTGCTTACGGACCTTGGGTTTTGACAGCTCCTCGGCTGATTCTTCTCTGTTTACTAAGTGCACTAATAGTTCTCTATTGTTTGTCCTTTTGTATGTAGATGATATGCTCATTACTGGGAGCTCCTCGGTGGTTATACAGTCTACTATTGATCGTCTGCATCGTGAGTTTGCGCTAAAAGATTTGGGGCCTGTTCATCATTTCTTAGGAGTGGAAGTTTCTCGCTCCTCGTCCGGTCTTCATCTCAACCAATCGGCCTACATCTCTCAAGTGCTTCATCGGGTTAAGATGGAGGATGCAAAACCCATTGGGAACCCGAGTCAATTGGCCTCGTCAACCAGATTGCTCGACAATGAACCATGTGCGGATGCTTCGTTGTATCGAAGTGTGGTGGGTGCCTTGCAATACATGACTATTTCCCGTCCGGACATTTCGTATATTGTTAATAAAGCATGCCAAGCGATGCAAGCTCCTACGGTCTCTCATTGGCAAGCTGTCAAACGAGTCCTTCGCTACCTGAAAGGCTCCATTCATGAAGGTTTGTTGCTGCGTCCTTCGTCCTCCTTTGATCTTGTTGCATATACAAACTCTGATTGGGCTGGCTGTCCGGAGACTCGTCGTTCCACGAGTGGCTTCTGTATTTACATGGGAGGCTCCTTAGTCAGCTGGCGTCGAAGAAGCAGAATGTGGTTGCTCGGTCCAGCACGGAGGCGGAGTATCACAGCTTAGCTCTGTGTACGGCTGAGCTTGCGTGGATTCAAAAAAAATTCAAGGATCTGCATTTGCCGCGACTCAAGTCTCCGTTGATTCTGTGTGATAACCTTGGTGCGACTTTTCTCGCCGTCAATCCAGTCCTTCACTCCCGGATAAAGCATGTGGAGATTGATGTTCGCTTTGTTCAAGAGAAAGTGGCTAAGGGGCTGCTTCGTGTACAATATGTCTCCACGGTAGATGAGAATGCTGATGTGTTTACAAAGGGCTTGTCCACAGCTCGGTTCGCCTTGCTCAAATCCAAGTTGCACGTTGTTGTCTCACCCTCCAACTTGCAGGGAGGTGTTAGACCAAGTACGCATCCAGGGACATCCGAGGCTCATGAGGCTGCTCGTGTGCACCAGGGCACGATCACAGCTAGCCCACACCGGGGGCTGACCAAAGCTTGCACACACACGACCAAACAGGGGCTGACCGAGGCTTGCTCAAGTGATAAGGATACAACTCATTCACCTACAATATCTCAACAACTCTAGTGTATATCCAATAGTTTGAATGTAGATAGTTGTATACACATTGTAGGAGTCTTTTATGCTAAGTAGTTACAATAGATTAGCATCATGTACACTATAAATAGCCTGCAATTCATGGCTAATATATCAAGAAAAGCAATACATTTGTGCTTAATCTTTCAGGAATCAATGTAGTATATACTATATAAAGAAAATATCCTAAAATTAATTAAATTTACTAATGATGTTGTGAAAATATCAACTTTTACAACTAGAGAATAGTAAATAACTATAAATTCATATCTGATAATTTTCAAAAACTAAAGTCATTGACTTCAAAAAATTTCTCTATTATAATTTTATTATCTTCGCTTCTATTACAATTATCATTTACTTTGAGAATAACAATATGCAGCAAAACGTGCAAAACAAGATTATAAGTTGTCAAATTTTAAATTTTCATGAGTACAACATATTAGGGAAATTTAAAAATTAAAAATATTTTCAATTTCTGTCATAAAAATATGAATAAATTATTGAGTCTGAAATTTTGTCTTAGTTAATAGAAATCAAAATTATTACATAAGTAGTAAAGTACGTTGAAATAATCTATTTTGATATACCTTACACATAAAAATTTCCATCATATTCAACAATAATTATTTTTAAGATTTAACGATCTTTTAAAGATGAAAGCAAGGAGTACAACATATTAGAAAAATTTCAAAATTAAAATTAATTTCAATTTATAATATAAAAGTATGAATAAATTTATTGAAAATAAAATTTGTATAATATTTATCTAGATGTATGTGCATTATTTACTTATGGTATACTAAATCAATTTACAATCGTATGGAAACTATTGCTGTTACAAATATGAGCTAAACACATGTGTGTGATATTTGTCACCAACTCACTAGTTTATAACGATCATATTAAGAAACACATTAATCTATATATTCTTCTTATTGCTACATCGAGATACTTAATATAACAAACTCATTAATTTTAGAACTTGCTTGGCTGACTAGAGAAGAGTAAATAACAACAAATTCATATAATAATTGTCAAAAACTAAAGTTATTTGCTCAGAACAGTCACTCTACAATAACTTTTACTAACTTTCCTTTTGCTACAATTATTAGTTATCTTGAAATAATAATATGCAAAAAAAACGTGCAAAAAAAGCTTCCACGTGCAAAGCACGTCCCTTATAATTATACTAGTTATAAGGGACGTGCGTTGCACGTGGGGGGCTTTTTTTGCACGTTTTTTGCATACTATAATTTTCAACCTAACTAATAGCTATAGTACAATCAAAATTAATGAAAATTATTGCAGAGAAATAGTTCAAAGAAAATGATTTTAGTTTTTGAAAATTATTAGATATAAATTTGTAGTTATTTACTCTTCTCTAGTGACCTAAGCAAATAAAAAAATTAATAAATTTGTTATATTAACTATCATAATGTAATAATGAGAAGAAGAAGAATATGAATGATATCCAAAATTTAAAAAAACTATATTAATAAACTTATATAAATCCTTGAAGAAATAGTAGTTTTATAGAATGATCAAATCGTGAAAACATAAAATATAATGTACGTAATATAAATTCATTTTTCATTTAATTTGTTTCAATATAATATAATACTTAGAAAATCAAAGATTTTCCTTCTTTATATTTTCACAAAAATTTGTTATTTTGGCATCATCGTTTTGGTCATCAAGAAGAATGGGGCTTGTTTTCGTTTCATGTTGTTTTACTTTTTGTTTCTTTTGAGGCCGACATCTTCTTCTCTTTACTATATTCTTTTCTAGTTATCATGCATTTCCGTTTGAGTTTGACTCTTACCTTGAAGGCCTTTTTTATTTGGATGTTTATCATCTTTGTCTTCTTTTGTTTGACTTTTGCAATTATTTTGGAGCAATTCCACTTCTTCAACTATTGTAGAGAAATTCGTATCCCTAATATTGGTCTTATTTAAGTTAAAACGACTCATTTACTTTTCGGAAATAGTTGAATCAAGTTTTTTGTACCACTTTGATCCGAAATTCTCTTGTAATGTATAAACATATATATTATATTTACCTGGATCTTGTTGTGGACCGCATTAACCTTATAGCAGCTAATAATGATTGAAATTGTGTCACGTAAAGTGAGAAGTTCATTAAAATAAAATATAGAAGGGAAATCCGAAATCACATTTTTCACACTTAGAAAATCCATTTATTATATTGATAATTAAGTTTAACATCATAAAATATATTAAGTATATTTTTTGTAAGTTCATATTCTTGTGAAAGTTTATTTTTCAAAACTTATATCACATTTATATATGATTTATATGATATACATAATATCTAATTGAGCTCAACTTTTGCTGGGCAAGTTTACTTTCTTTATAAAAATACCAAAAACTATTATACTATTATTATTGTTATCGAATAAGAAACATAAATACTCTTAATAAATTAAGGAAAATATCATATATAAAATCTCCAATGATATAATCAATTAGTTAACATTTTCTAAATGTTAATATAATCATATGATGAAAATTTTAGTAACATTTTCTCTCAAGAGATGAAATAATAAAATTATCAAACTTAACAAAAATAAATATTATTAAAAAATAATAAATTGTAAGAAACATTTACGTCACAAAAGATGATGTTAAATTTATGTGAAACATGTATTACTCATATAATTTAACAACTATATATTGAAGTTCATAAATATCGGAGTACTTATTATATCTTTAATGAGATAGAATCATATGACTCATTGTAGCGATTTATTACCTTTTAATTTTTAATTTTTGTTTATAATATGTTGTATATATTCTTTGCTTCCATATCTAAAGAATTTTTAATTTTTCATGAGTTAATTTTTTAAATTTAAAAATAATTATTTTTGGATGTGATGTAAAATTGTTTGTGTGAGGTATAAAAAAATAAATTATTTCAACGTACCTTATTACTTATGTAAATTTTTTTATTTATATTAGCTAAGACATCATATTCTTGTGATAGAAATTGAAATTACTGTTTAAGTTTGAAATTTCACTTACAAATTATTAGTGTTTTCATTTATTATTATTTTTCAGATTTTATTAATAATATTGCACACAATAAGCTAGTTAATTACTGTTAAGTGTTAATTGGCTTACACTTATATATTATCATTACATCGCCATCGTTTTATTCTTTGAGTACTCATATTTCGGTAAGCACGATAATGCAAACAATATAAATGGTATATTAAGTAAAATATTAAACAAAAAACACCTTATATATAGAGAAGAATTCAAAATTCTTATATTATTCAATAAAAATGTAGAACATTCTAATCTTAAGCACAAAATTACACAGTAAAATAACTTTATACTATGTATGGCCTAAATGTCCCCGAGAGGAATTCAAAAATGCATATAATCATATGCTTACTATGCATCCGTCAAAAATTTACAATTATAGTTTCCTATATTTTCAAAATTGTATATTTGTTTAAGAGTCTCAAACATGAGAAAAATTGGTTTGTTTTGTTCATGGTGTAGACTCTTTTTTGTTCATCCATGACGGCAACCGCTAATTGTTGAGCAACCTCTCGTGTAGCTGTTGGCTGATTTACTTGGCCTACAATTTGCATCATGTCCAACCCAGCAAGGAGTGCCATCAGCACGCATACCATCATAGCTAACGTGTTGTAGAGCGTCTGCCTCCATCACTAAACAACAAACCATGAGAGCTACAACAAAACCGGCAAGCATTTTCCTTTGGCAACCCATCTTGAAACAATATTTAATTGTTTTTTTTATCAAAGACAATTAAATATTGCTCAAGATGTTTTTGTTGTTGTTTGATTGTAGATGTAATCATGCATATATATAGATATCTAAGAAAGTTCAATTTGAGATGGTAAATTTTAGTATAACCACAATTAAAGGATAACCATATGATTAGCTGAAATCACTAGGATTCAAGCATGCATGTAATCGTGTGTATCCATAATTATAGGACAACCGTATTAGAGATGAGGTGTTGTTAAAATATATCATATATGTAAAAAGGAACGATTTTCAATATACCTATGATTAAAGAATAACTCTATAAATAAATTGCCCCAATCCTTTGTTTTGTACTTTAAACTCTTTTTGTTTCATCCAAACCTTGCTCTCCGCAAGGTTACCGAGGAAAAAAAAAGAATAACTCTATAAATTATTAGTTGAGGTCAAAATGATTAGTGCATATCAAAATATACATACTTCGCCAGACTTTGCCTATATATTTTTGTTAATATCACATAAGTGGAAATAAACATGTCTTCCTGAACAACAATTAACATATATACGTTTGATATTAAAGATATTGGAACAACAATTTTGAATTAAAAAAGTTTTCAAAACTAATGATAACATTAACAACAATCAACTGTAGTAGAGGAGTAGCACTCGTTTATAATACCATTTTAAGAGTTGATGAATTTCACTCTAAAATCAATTGTAATAGAGGAAGACTCAAGATACTATATATTAACTCGAGAAGAAATCAGTGGATGTGCATCTGGTGTCATTACTCTACAACATTTGTTGATTAGTTTTATAAATATTCATGCAATTGTGTCATTCAGATCAGAGTTATCTGTTGTTGTAAGAGAGCTTCCAAAAAAAACAACCATTTCTTCCAAACTGCGTAGTCTCTGCATTTAGCGGTAACGATCCGTTCCAAAACCAATACACATAAAGTATAAAGCTAATAGAAAAACGTGATTTTAAATTAACTATATCGGAAAACATGATTTTAACTTAATTAAATTGAAAAAGATTCAAACTTTTAAAAAAAACAACTTTAAAGGACCAAAAACCAAATATTGTTCACAAATATATATATTAGAGTAAATTGCTGAAATAGTCCCCAAAAGTGGGTTCAGGTTGCCTTTTGGTCCCAGAAAGTACAAAAGTTGCAAATCAGTTCACGATATTGGCCAAAGGTTGCAGATTGGTCCAAATTTTAACGGCGATGTTAAATATTAACGGCCCAGGCGCCTCGTGAGTTACATGTGTTGTTAATAAGTTAGAACGATAATAATAAAATTAGCTTAGGAGTGAACTACAATCGCCATTGGGGCGTTAAAAATTAACACATTAACTAAATTTTGAAACAATCTGCAAGCATTCGCCAATATCGTAGACTAAGTTGTAATT
Source organism: Echium plantagineum (assembly GCA_003412495.2). Classification (NCBI taxonomy): domain Eukaryota; kingdom Viridiplantae; phylum Streptophyta; class Magnoliopsida; order Boraginales; family Boraginaceae; genus Echium; species Echium plantagineum. Next base: position 32,117,548 of record CM016563.1, on the reverse strand, counting down.
TTTGTACTTTCGATGATCAAAAGGCCGGCAACCTGAACCTATTTTCGAAGACCATTTCAGCAATTTACTCAATATATTATTTTCAATCTCTCAATGGAAATGTTGTCTTAAATTAGTTTAGGCTCTAATAAATTTAGCCAAAAAAGTATTATCTTGCTTAATGGACAATCTGGCATTTTATCTTTAACTAACATTTAGAAACAATAATACTTGGCAGTACGGTTAGTCCTACTCCTATATAATGTCCCCCTCTTCCACATTTGATCATGTTCAAACCCCCTTCATCACCCCTACCCCCCCCCCCCCCTACCCACCCAACCACCCCCCCCCCACCCCTACCCCCCACACCCCACCAAGAAAAAGAGTAATGGGCAATAGTCTAAGGTGCTGTTTGGCTTGTGTTATTCCATGTGGAGCCTTAGACTTGATCCGAATAGTCCATCTAAACGGTCAAGTAGAAGAAATAACCCGACCCATTACAGCAGGGGAGGTTCTCAAGAACAACCCCAACCATGTCTTAAGCACACCATCTTCTCAAGGCGTTGTCCAGAAGATTTTGATCTTATCGTCGGAATCGGAGCTAAGACGAGGTTGTATATATTTCTTGATCCCGGAATCTTCTTTGCCTGAAAACAAGAAAAGGTCTAGACAAACTGATCATAAGAAATCTTTGGTAGTGAAGACGACGAAGAAACCAATAATCGAATTGGCGGCCGTGGAATGTTCGTCGGAGAAAAAGACGTACCGGCGGCACCGGCGGAGTAGTACCGGAGGAAGAAGTGGTGTATGGAAGCCTTATTTAGATAGCATTCTTGAGGATCAATGAGTCTCTTTTTTTTCTTCTAATTTTTATCATGTGGATATATGAGTCTTTTTTGAGTGATTTTTGCTTCATGTTAATGAAGTTTAGATTCTATGTAATGTTATATATTTTATTTAATAGTATTATGAAATAAAAATTATGATATTTTAAATTTTGAATTGGTATTATTGGTTCTTATTTTTGGTCTTTAAATAATTTGTTGAACCTTTGTTTATGTTTTATATTCAAAAAAATTATTAAAATGGTCTCAGATAATATGTGCAAATTATAATTTGGTCTCAATAAATGTATGATAATCCGAAAAAATAGTTATGATATTGCCATAAAAAATGCATTTTAGTCCCATTATCTACGAAAACGATAAATTTTGACAGAATTAATCCTACATTTCTGCACGTATGCATGTGTAAACTTAGCAATATTCGATGAAAAGTTATGTAATAAATAATATGCCTATACGTACACATGTCAAACGTATAATACACATGCTGCACAAAAAATTATCAAAAGTGGACACGAAATATATTTACCATTAAAAGTTTCATAAATAAAAGAGAAAAGACATAAACTATTAGCATTTAAATATTATATAGAGGTATAAAAATTTTGACAAAAATTAATTGTTATCAACAAGAAATAGTTACCAATAAAAAATACCAATTACCTATACAAATATACAAAGTTCTCGGGCATATTTAGGTCAACTGGAAGATAACCGTCGATTTGGGTCATTATTGAAACGAAGTTGTACTTTGATCCCAGATAATTATACTATATTGTTATGGATTATTCCTCAAAAGTTGTCCAAGTGTTGTGATATAGTTCCTAAAAGTGTCAATTATTGCACATTAGTCCCTATTATTTCGGGGACCATATTGCAACATTTGTCATTTTCGAGGACTAAATTACAACACTTATGACATTTTTGGGGCGAAAGTGCAACTGCGTCCTACTGTGTGGGATCAAATCTGCAATTAACTCGGTTAATTAGTGAAAGATTAAAGTGTTAGTACTGCAAGGCTGTGTAGGGATAAAACTAGGATGAAATTTAAAGGAGGGGCAAAATCTAAACTCAAATAGAGGGGCACAATCTAGTATATTTGACAAAAATCAACGTTTTTGTCAACTCTTCTACAATACATGTTGCTAATTAATGTAATAGTTATATGTTATATCAGTGGCGGATTTATCACTTTTGGAGTGGTAGTTCGAAATATGTATTAAATTTTTTTTTTGTCTAAAAGTATTGGCGGTTATATACTCCCTCCAATCCAAAAATAGTGGGTTTTAAAATTTTCATACAAAATAAGAATACATTAAAATATTCACACAATGACCTTTATACCCTCATTTAATTACATAAACATCCGTGAATCATTCATTTATATTGAGCTTCAATGAATGAAACTAAGGGTATTGAGGGAAAAATTATGTATTTTGCTTTGATTTATGTAAAAGGCAACTCTTTTTAGATAATCTTCAAATGTCTAAAAGGTCATTATTTTTGGATTGGAGGGAGTATTTCATTTTCCGATGTCGAGTCCGACCACATTAATCGAATAAGATGACTTTTCTACCGAAGCTTCTATTTTCGGCCACCAAATTACACCGAGTCATACCAATTTACAAGGAAAAACACCTCAAAATTGTTTCATACTCTCTCCATTTTTTTAGTTGTCGTTCTACTTATTTTCACGCCAATTAATAAACAATCACATTTTACACATATGTATTTAATTAATGAATTAATACAAAAAAATTACATTCATGTATTGGTATTATACTTATTGCTTTAATACATTAAATGTGAACTTAAGAGGCAATACCACCAAATATTATTTTGAAAATACAAAACGATAACTAAAAAACGAACAAAATATATATAAACTAATAATAATATATGTGAACTTAAGAGGCAATACCACCAAATATTATTTTGAAAATACAAAACGATAACTAAAAAAACGAACAAAATATATATAAACTAATAATAATGTTTTTTTTATTACAAAATTCAAGGTGGTTTAAATGAACCACCTAGAACAATAAAGTGGCATCCGTGTGTTATATCCTTAATTCTGAAGAATCTAGAGGAGGCACATGCCCCCTATCTCCATACTAATTTCGTCCCTCCCTATGAAGAGAAATGTATGATGAGAATCGTTAGGATAACGATTTCATCCCGAACAAATATGCATAAAAAAAGAAAACAAGTGCATAATTTTGGGAGGAATAAACGCGGGGTCTGATGGAGCTTGTACAGTTTACATGATTGCTCCCAATAGGTTCCTTGAATGAGTGATTCATTGGGATTGGGGTCATGCAGCTCTGTTGACTGCCTGCTCGAGTTGTCAAATAATAATAAACAAACAAACAAAACAAATAGAATATGCAAATGATTCTATGGATGCATGTGTTCTTTAGTATTGACAAAACTGACATTGCTTCTTATTATTGCTATTAGACTTGTTAATGGTAGGTTCATGATTGGATGATATGATTAGCTAACATAACACATTAGTTTTCATCATTATTGCTAAGTACTTCATGTTACAACCTTGCTTAGACTATATTCTTTAATAATGTCCTTCAAATAATGAAAAGTTATGAGTATATTAATATTTTTCTAAGGTTTTTTAACTAAAAAATCATATTTTTATAATTATTTCTATGAGTGATATGAACCCATGTTAAATAGTCAACATGGAGTTGTACTTATATGCTTACAACTATTTTGTGAGCACCATGCTCACAAGGGTTTCATGGTCATTTAAGAAATTTTTTTTTATGGAATGTGAAAAAGTAACACCAAATTTATTGCACTCCAAATTTATTACCATTTATTAACCAAAGTAACACCCAAATCTGAAATCTTAATTATGAAATTTTACAAAATATACTCACAATTTTAAACTTGAATACTTAATACATATAAACAATACAAATTTGATTGGTGTACTCAAATTAAATTTTTATTTTCTATTGTGATTTATATAATTTGGTTTGGTATTGCATTAAGTCTAGTCAAGACAAATTCAATTGGTATTTTAATTATTCCACCAATTTTGGTAGTAATCATATTACAATTTCTTAAGCGGTTAGAGTTAATTTTGTGTTTAGAGATAATGAGAGATACCAAAATACAGTTTAAGCATAAATAGTAAAGATATATAAATAAATTTTATGTGGTGTTACTGAAGAAATATGCAACACCAATGTATATTATTTAGTGGTGTTATTGAACAAGAACGAAACACCAGTGTGTATTAGTAAATGGTGTCACTAAAAATATATCTAAAATGAGATTAATACTAGAATTGTTTATTATTGAAGAAATATATCTAAAATGAGATTTATACTAGTAAAGATATATAAATAAATTTTATGTGGTGTTATTGAAGAAATATGCAACACCAATGTATATTATTCAGTGGTGTTATTGAACAAGAACGGAACACCAGTGTGTATTAGTAAATGGTGTCACTAAAAATATATCTAAAATGAGATTAATACTAGAATTGTTTATTATTGAAGAAATATATCTAAAATGAGATTAATACTAATAAAGATATATAAATAAATTTTATGTAGTGTTATTGAAGAAATATGCAACACCAATGTATATTATTCAGTGGTGTTATTGAACAAGAACGGAACACCAGTGTGTATTTGTAAATGGTGTCACTAAAAATATATCTAAAATGAGATTAATACTATAATTGTTTATTATTGAATAAATATATCTAAAATGAGATTTATACTAGTAAAGATATATAAATAAATTTTATGTGGTGTTATTGAAGAAATATGCAACACCAATGTATATTATTCAGTGGTGTTATTGAACAAGAACGGAACACCAGTGTGTATTTGTAAATGGTGTCACTAAAAATATATCTAAAATGAGATTAATACTAGAATTGTTTATTATTGAATAAATATATCTAAAATGAGATTTATACTAGTAAAGATATATAAATAAATTTTATGTAGTGTTATTGAAGAAATATGCAACACCAATGTATATTATTCAGTGGTGTTATTGAACAAGAACGGAACACCAGTGTGTATTAGTAAATGGTGTCACTAAAAATATATCTAAAATGAGATTAATACTAGAATTGTTTATTATTGAAGAAATATATCTAAAATGAGATTAATACTAGTAAAGATATATAAATAAATTTTATGTAGTGTTATTGAAGAAATATGCAACACCAATGTATATTATTCAGTGGTGTTATTGAACAAGAACGGAACACCAGTGTGTATTTGTAAATGGTGTCACTAAAAATATATCTAAAATGAGATTAATACTATAATTGTTTATTATTGAATAAATATATCTAAAATGAGATTTATACTAGTAAAGATATATAAATAAATTTTATGTGGTGTTATTGAAGAAATATGCAACATCAATGTATATTATTCAGTGGTGTTATTGACATGAGACTGAGAAAATTCATTGGTTTTTTATTGAAATAATTAAAATTAGAAAAAAAGTTATACTTCAATTTATTTTAAATGAGATTAATACTAGAATTCATATTTTCGACATTGGTGAGCTGAAGTAATCATTGCATTTAGCTTCCTCTCTCCAATCTCAATTAATTGCTAATTACTCTATCATTAATACTCAAAATACCACTATTATTGTTTTTCCACTTAAAGATGTAATGACAAAAATACCCAATGAAATATGAACCATAGGATTAAAATATCACTTAAACTCTTAATCTAACGGCTCAGATAATTGTGAGCACCATGTGAGCATGACCTCCTAAGCATACAAGAATTTTCTCGTCAACATGAGGCCAACTATCAGTGGGCTTGTTCCGAGCCGAAAACCCACTTTGGTAGGGTTGGATAAATTGTTATCATAAGAGGACAAGCGTTCAAGCAAGGATGAGACATACATCCAAACATTCATCTAGACGAGACATCCAAACACGAAGGTCGGGACTTCCAAACCACCATCCAAGGCCGGACCAATGATACAGACATCTAAACATTCATCTAGACGAGACGAATCAAAATCCAGACAATCAGATTGACGTAAACAGGGAATCAATGATGCGATCCGCACACTCTCATCTGGATCTCCCTTGAGACCAGGTGGCGAACTCCCGAACTACCAAGCTGATAAACTCGGACACAGGGTTGAAATAATGAGTACTTTTTGTAGTTATTCACTTATTCATAGTTTTGTATATACATCAATTTTGAGTGATAATTTGAGAATTGAAGACTTATAAGTATTTATTGCAAGTGGAAATTTTCATTAGATATGTTTTTTGTTTGGTTTAGTCGGTTTTTCCAGAGTTTGTTAGAACTTTATTAAAATAGCATTATCAAAGTGTGATCAAGATGGAATACAAACAATCAAATAAGACAAATAAATATAGTGAACAGATTCCTCAAGCGAGCAAATGCTCTGCCCTTAAGACTATTTCGCCCCTATACAAGTGCTCCAGGGTGGATCGAATGTCTCAAGGATACTAAGAATCTCCCTCTTGTTGATGCACTAATCAAACAAGAGAACTTTTGTATTGAAAGATGGTTTGTATGTTGAGAGAAAATGATGAATTTTCAGAAGAAACATGTACAAATGACAGTTACTCCTAGAAAAAATACGAACCCATACATATATACTATGAAAAATCGCTTCAGAAAACGGTTCCGAACGGTCCCATCGGGACCGCCATCGATTGACACTCCACCGATGGGAGTCACCAGATAACTCATTGAGAGCAAAATGCTCCCATCGGTTGACTCATCGGGATGAGGTCACACGATGGACATTCCCGATGGATACGGATTGAAGAAATGTCAACAATCCCCCAGCATTTCTGAACAATATCAACAATCTCATGCATAAATGAAGGTATCTCGCGATTGAAACCTTCATCTTAGTGATCACTTCTCATGCATAACATGGTTGACAGAGCATTGAACCATCTATCCTCTCGGACTACCTAATTCCATGACACACAAAAGATCCTTTATCCTCACTACAAAATAAACCGACACTACTACTATGACCATGTGTCCTGTATCCATTTCATGAGTATTGAGAAGTCAGGCCTAACTGACTCCCTAAAGCGGCCTCACTTTAAACTCATTTAGGTGAACCTTATCAATACCCATAATACGTATCAAAGTGAACAAATGATAACTTGTGAAACTTTATAAACCAAGTTTACAAATCAATTACACCTATTAAACCATAGACAAACATCATTCAACATCACTAAAGGTTCATTAAGAGTATGAAATACTCATCCTTCCTTTTCATTATGGAAACCAAGCACTTACTTCTGGTAATAGATATGTGCTTGCCACCACAAATTGGCGTACTGAATCTCATTGAACTTAAGACTCGATGGTTTTTATCAAGCGTTAAGTTGAGGTTCCACCAATCGTATTTCATTAAACCAGGCTATAAACAATCCCTTTTGTTAAAGTTACCACATTCCTCAAAAGATTATTACAAGGAATCTACAGAATTCTCATATGTATAATATAACCCACAGTTACAAACTGTGTCATAAATCAATATACATTGATCTATCATCATAAGTCATGACATAATCATCTTATCAAAACATCACTATCACAATCCTGTGATATCCGTGACATTGGTTTAATCACAATGATATCCAAACCAATAATTCTCAAACTTTTGACGCTTCCTTGCATTCAATTGCTAGTGCAATCAACTTAGACATCATAAGTAGCGAGTCCATAATGCAAGAACATTTCTTAAATTCCTGTTATAACACCGCAAGCGAATTAACAATCGGATGCGAATCTTAGACAAATAATCACGTAAAGTGCACGAAAATAAAGAACACCAAGAATTAACGTGGTATCCTTAACAATATGTTAAGACTAATCCACGGGCTCCAAGCCACAAATAATTCCCTATAATAGGAATATCAGGTTACAGAGTTGATCAATCAGATCTCAGATGAATAGAATTACCAGCCTACACTACCTTAGAATAGGATTATAGACTCACTATTCCAAAAAATTCTAACCTATGTGTTTAGTCTCATCTCTATGGCTTCTAGACCTCAGAGAATAGAAAACAGGAAATCTATTCTCTGAGTCATCTTTTCGCCTCATAGAAGTCTAATGAACAAGTCTCATATTTATAGGTAATCAAGAAAACCTAATGAAACTAGGAGAGAAAGCCCAAAGCCCATAAGAAAAACGCCAAACCCTTGCGGCCTCAGATCCGATTCACTGCTGTAAAACGGGATTCAAGGCATGTTTCTAACAAACTCCATCTTGACTTGAATCCTCCTCATATCTCAGCTACACAGAAACTCTTCCCAATGCACCAGAATGTACTAGTACCAGATGTGCTCAGATAGTAAAATAAACGTGCGTGCCAGATGTACACGCCCATACCAGATGCACCACGAACTACAGATGTGACTCTGCCTCAGATGTTCCAAATTGCGCCAGATGTACCAGTTGTACCAGTTGTACCGAATGTGCTAAAACAACTCAGATGTGACAGAAGTATCCTAAAGATACCCAGAATAGATAACAAATGCCCAACAACTTCATCTCCTCATATTGCCTTGCCACTAAGCAACTCCAGATGTGTTGATCACAACACTAGACGAATAGTAAATAGAAAAACTATTCTCAATAGTTGTGACAGAAGTGCCCCAAACCGACACCAAAAGAATAGACGATGCCCAGCATCTTCATCCATATTGCCCTGCCACCGGGGTAGCTCAACAACTCAGAACATAATAAACGGTGAGTCCAAACATCGTTGAACCTCACCCTGCGGAATCCTCTTCACTGTCTGTTGGTGTCCGCAGCTGACCATACCAACACCACATGAAGAACCAGATTAGGATTAGTGTATACCAAAGCATGCCCTCCTTCTATCCCACCAGTGTGAACACACAACATGCATTCATCCTCTTCAGACGCTGCACCGAGTAGTCCCTCCAACCTCTGATCATTAGAACCTTGAAGTGATGAAACATCCTCTCCAATAGTAGCCTGCCATTGAATAGACTCAGCACCAACAACAGATTGTAATACCCGGCCCAGAGTGGGCGATGTGATATGTTTGATATGATTTGGTTGGTACTACTCATACCATCAAGATGCATCTTCTTTTCGGTAGCTTACCTCATAAGAATTCCAAAGTTAAGCGTGCTTGACTTGGGGTAATTCTGGGATGGGTGACCCACTGGGAAGTTTTCCAGTGAGCACGTGAGTGAGGACAAAATGTGTTAGAGAGACTTGTGGTGGTTTGTGAGGCCAGTTCATCAAATCAAATAACGTTCCGACCCGGTTTCGGGGGCGGGGCGTTACGCTGATGATCCATGAAAATTGAATTCCTTTGCAACCAAGAAAGCAAATGTCAACTCATCCTCATAGTCGTACCTTTCATAAGGTACCCCTGCAGTAACTCTCTCAGGACATTCTAGAGTTACCTTGTGATGTTCTATTGAAGCCACTAAAGTAATTGCCTCTGAAAGAGAATGATAAGTGCCCTCCTCCGACTCACTACTAACTTCAGCCTCTCTCTGCTTCTCAACACCACAACAATTTGATTCGGAAGACGTCCTACCATGTAAAACACACAAGGTACCACGTCTCACATCTTTCAGAATCACATTCGAACCCTTGTTGACACTTATAAATGCAATATGATCGTACTCCTTGAAGTAATCAAGATAATATCATTCCCTTTTAACAATTTACATGGACATAACTTTATTGTAGGTGACGCAAATCTCTAGGGTGACTTCACCGTACAACCATTACATTAAATCATAGTTTAGTGACATTATATTTAATTGACTCAGCTAAGGAACTCTTACATCTTATAACCAATCCACTTTGTGGATAATAAGAACATACCGAGATAATAATAATAATATACTGTGTTGATCACAAACAGACCAATCACTTATCTCATATCATCCAAACAAATCTTTTATTATTCAGTTCGTTTAATCCTCCACAATGACTTTAAATCATTGGTTTCATAAGAGACTACATCCTTAGTCACATTACAATCATGTAATTTAAATAGTCAATTCTACGGTGATAAGATATTACTTATCACCTATTGTCGTTCACATCCAATTCACTACACCATCAACTAACATTAACGACTTATTAGCATAGTTGGCTTTCTCAAATTCACTATATTACTTATGACATACTTCATATCATAAACATGCTAGGCATACAAAATCATAAATTCATACGATTGTAAACTAAACTTTGAATAAAGAGAACATACCTCTTTTGCACTTTAATTCTAGAATTAAAACTTGACATGTACCGACTTTCTTTGTGTCCGAATTTGAAGTATTCCATTGTTGAGACTTCGTGCACACAATCCATTGTCAATGGCATACCAATTCAATACTCCTATGCCCAAATTCGCAATCCACATAATCAATTTAAGCAAATTGAATTACTACCCTTCACCCATAAATTTTCACATACCTTTAAACATGATTTGTTCTAGCCATTTTATCAAACACCTTGTTATCAACAAATTATAAAGACAATAGCCATTGTCTTTATATACATGAAAGTTTGCAAACCATCCCTCTAACATTTTCAAAAAATAGTCTTAAGATTGTTAAAACTTTATTAAAATAGCACTATGAAAATGTGATCAAGAAGGAAACAATCAAATAAAACAAATAAACATAGTGAACAGATTCCTCAAGAGAGCACTAATCAAACATGAGAACTTTTGTATTGAAAGATGGTTTGTATGTTAAGAGAGAATGATGAATTTTCAGAAGAAACATGTACAAATGACAGTTACTTCTTAAAAGAATACGAACCCATACATATCTTGTATGAAAAATCGCTTCAAAAAACGGTTCCCGTCCCATCGGGACTGCCATCGGTTTACACTCCATCGCTGGGAGTCACCCGATAACTCACTGGGAGCAAAATGCTCCCATCGGTTGACTCATCCGGAGGAGGTCACACGATGGACACTCCCGATGGATACGGATTGAAGAAATGTCAACATTATTTGTGTGCAACCGATCTTATTTTTTTTGAAAGTAAGCGATGTAAGTGCAACCGATCCTATTAAGTAACTATGTGAATCGATTTAGCTAAAAAAAATTGGTTTGAATCGGTTCTATTAATGTCGATTTTGGTAAAAATCGGTTCAGTTTGTTAAAGTGTAAACAATAAAAAAAATCATAATGCATGATTTTGAATTAAATAAATTTTTCATGAAGTCAAATAACAAATTAAAATTATATTCCATGACAAAAGAATACTAACCCAAATAAAATATAATTTCATAATTTTCATTTCATAGGTAGAGTCCAACCAGTACTACACAATTTTATTTTGTTCTTGGTAGAACTTTTAGCATTATCATTTGTTGGCTATTTAAGTGGAGAAGACTTGACATAATACCTAGCGAAATTCATAATTTTCAAAATTGTTTCACCATATTATTTCAACTATTCTTTAACAATCAAATTTAGAATATGACTAGTTTTATATGTCTATTCCCAGCACATCTTACATGTACAGTCAAACTTCTATAAATTAATATTTTGTAAATTAATAATCTCTCTAAGATAATAAATTCGTTCGGTCCCTACTTGGACTAGTTAAAAAAATTAATAAAATCGATAAAATAATAAGATAATACTTTAAAAAAAAATCTATTATAATATAAGGTTCCACAAAAATTATAAATTAATCATCCTAAGAAATTGAAATAATATTATTACAATTTATTTATAATATGACTCTATAGTAGATTATTTTTTTCTTAAAGCTCAAATCACTTAGGAGTTCATCTCTAATTTTTCTTATTTCATCCATTAGTTCCGGTGTTCTCGAATTGTAACATAAAATTGTGAAGAGTTCTAAATGCCAAAAGTGTTTCCTTTTGAGTAACAGGTTCAAAGACACGGTATCATCTTCATCATCAACATTGTTCTCAATGATAGTAGACAAAATTTCGTATATATTTCTGCACCTCTGAACATGCTTCATATTCACCCAGATAGTTCATTAGATTGTTGATGTCCACCTCTAGTTTTCGCCAGCTGCCCTAATCTTGCAAAAACTCTTCATCTCATACAAAAACTCTTTAAATTAAGAAATTATTAATTAGTTAATTAGTTAACAATTCTCTAAATTAATAAATTTGTCTCGTCCCAACATTATTAATTTATAGAAGTTTTACTGTATATGCCTATTCCCAAATATTTTGATTTTTTACTTTATATTTTTTCTTCAAGAAATCTACATCAATAAATTGTGTAATAATCTTTTAAAACATGCAAAGTCAAGTGAAAAGTCAAGAAAACTTGCAAACATAAATATTTTTAAACAAAATATATATAGTCGGTTCAGTTGGTTATGCTAAAGGCGAAATTGAATAATTATTCGTCAGTTTAAGATATTTTCTTACCATTTCGGTTATGTATTCTTCTTCCCTAACCAATCAGTAAAATTTCGTTTCGAGCGAACCAAAAACATCCCTAATTCTCATAATCTATCATTTTAGGAGCAATCCGAAATATGATAACGGGACACATGATGAAAGGAGTATGCGAGTACATGACTCATGCCCCAAATGTCTTTTCTATATGAAATTACAATTTTACCCCCAATTGAATCTTTTTTCACTATCCTTCCAAATGGATGGGGGGCAAAATCATAATTACACAGCCCCCCAAAATAGACTAATGAGCAGAAGTAGCCATCCGGGTGGGCCCTTTTGATTTCCCTTCCCCTCTTCCTCTTGCAATTTAATACCCCGTTTTCTATCATTTTCTCCATTCAACAAACAAATGGCACAAAAACCACTCCACCTTCCAATCATCGACCTCAACTCTTCTGACCGCAACTCCACTGCTGCTTCTATTCGACAGGTACTCTCATAATTACTCGCAATCACGAGGTTTCGGTTCGAGTCCTTGCAATGACAATGACAGAGTTTTTTTGTTTGTTCTTATTTTTTTTATAAATTAGCGATGAAAGTATAAGTACACTAGTACTATAAATAATACGAATAGAGAAAATACTAACTATTAGTGAGTTATAATGAAATATGAGATAATTGTCTCCAACGATACATGATACATGAAGCCAGCACCTCCTATATGGGAGTTGGTTGAATGCTACAAGGCTATTGAGCCGTCGGTGACAATGGCCGAATTTTAAGAAGCAAAAAACATGACAAATTCTGGTGAAAATGTATCAAAAGCTAGTATTATCGAGTTATTTTACTTCAATCAGTCCGCGAAGTTTGTTAATTTTGATTTTGGGAATGAAACTAGACTATCTATTACGATGGACGTTATTAATTTTATTCAAATGTTGTTTAAATAGCGTAAGTTTATGTTGATTGTGCTCCCAGGCATGCGTGGAAGTCGGTTTCTTTTATCTCATAAATCATGGGATTGATGAGGAACTGCTGGAGAAGGTGTTTGAAGAAAGCAGAAAGTTTTTCAATCTCCCTGATGAAGAGAGGAGCAAATTGTTTCGTAAGAATCATAGAGGTTACTCACCTATGTATGATGAGAATCTTGATCCCGACTCAAGTTCTAAAGGTTCGTTTATGATCCGTTTGGTTGTTTTGAATAACACGTCTATTGTTCATTTGGATTGGGGTGTAAGTGAGGTCAATGTTGATTTATGTTGAATTTCACCTTTATTTACCTTGACAATGAAAAAAATATGCAAACAACAGTTTTTCAGTTCAGCTCAATTGCCCTCACCTAAGTTAATTTATGCGATTGGGAATCTATATTGTGTTTTACGCAATGTGATAGCTTTAATATGGAGTTAGTTGTCTATGCCTGATGGTTAGTATGTGACTGAACTTTTAACTGAAGGTTGTCTTACTTAGATTGCTAACATAAAGCTTATATTTGAGCTTAAGAGAGATGTCGAGCTTCAGTTGATGATCTCATTTAATAATAAGTTAGGACGCTTCAAGCGAACATAGAGTTTTCCTATTTCACAATCATAGAACCACACAAACAAAGAGTCGAGACTGAACGTTGATTTCTTTTAACCTTGCTGCGAAGTACATACGTACAGAAATGTAAGGAGTATAATATATATTTATAATGGCCAAATGGGTGTGTGTTGGGGGGGGGGGGGATGGTACCTAGGATCCATCCCCTCGTTGCACCAGGTTACTGAACTAAGTACTGCCTCTTTGAGCCTCATAATATTTTTTCAAATTGTAGCTGAATCATATATTGAAAAGTGATATGTAATGAAAGATTTGCTTCCATATATGTGGACTGGTATGTATATGCTTTGTGGTTCCAGATATATGTACTTTGTGGTATATGATGCCGAACTAAGATCATTTTATTCTTAAGATGCTTCTTAATTCAACATTCATATAAAAACTCCAATCAGAAAGATGTCGCATGTTGTAAGACATCACTGGGAGAAAAATAACTTCTTCTGACATGAATTTTTCGGACCGTTGATAAATTTTTACTTTAAAAGTATTATTACAATTTCCATCCAATATGTGTATGTGTCTTCAACGACTGCAGGAGATCCTAAAGAAAGCTTCTATATTGGTCCTTTAGATGGTCCACCTGGTAGTTTAAATCAATGGCCTTCAGAAGGTAACTTTTTTGTGGTAAAGGTGCAGTGTCCATTTACTTTATTTATTAACTATCACTTCCTTAAACCATATTAATCGAAGTAATAGACATGAAAAAAGGAAAAACAATTATTAAAGTGAATTGGAGGGAGTAGATGACCCTATTTATTGAATTAATATTTTCGGTGAACGTTTTTATACTTTCAGATATCCTGGCACATTGGAGACCAGCAATGGAAGAATACTATAGAAAAATGCAGTAAGTTTCTTCGAGAAGAGTAATATAAATGCCGCTTGAATGATTAGAAAGTAAGGCATTATTCAGTAATGCTCACAAACAACAGTTCAACGTTGCATGTAGCAAAGCCAACGGCCAAAGATAACATTACTCTCTGAGAATGATGAGGTCTTCTTTGTTATATACATTAATGGTTATATAACAGGTCATCATTATTCCCGTAGACCAAGAAATGGAACTTGGTGTGATGTAGATTCTGCTAAATTTATATACCCTTCAATAGTTCTGCTCATACTATAGACTTTGTATTTGAATGTGAAATTGTGCTTTTGCGTATCTGACTTATAGGGATGCGGGCACAAGATTAGCCTCATTAATAGCAAGGGCACTTGAATTAAATGAAGATTATTTTGAGAAATTGGGAGCCTTAAGTCCTCCTAATGCGTTCATTCGCCTTCTGCATTATCCAGGTAATTCTTATTATATAAGCTCGACTTGTTCTATCACTGTCCAAAAAGACATCAATTTATTCTAGATTCCGAGGGGTCATCACAACTTATGACAAAATCTAGTTTCTACATGTCATTGTTGTCTACTTATGTCTATTATTGATAGGACAAGTCGCTGGAAAGCATCATGATGACAATATAACTTCAATATATGGACAATAGAAATAGTTAAAAATAAATTCATGATTGTTTAGCCATTTAGGGTTGTTCATCTCATCAACCGTGTCCCATAATCCTATATAGTTACTTGTTTTCGCCCATCGAAAAGATGTAGCTGCATAGCATCCAGAGAGAAAGTGATATCCCAAAAGCTTTAGGTTTGCTTATTTGGTCTATTAGATTGAACCTAGACCAAAAGACTATATTGGTTATTTTTCCTGTGGTGATAACTCATAAGAGATATTTTAGAAATGATTCTGGACTATTAGTTAAATAGAGTAGAATTTCAAATCCTATTTTCTCATTACCTGTTCTTACATTTTATCAGGGAATTCAGGAGCTTGTGATGAAGAAGTATTAGGTGCTTCTGCTCATTCAGATTATGGAATGATCACACTTCTTGCAACAGATGGTGTTGGTGGTCTTCAGGTACATATCATCGTTAAGAAAAAACATGATCATTCATCAAACTGATACAATTAATAGATAACAATATTTTCTCCATATTAATATCTGTATTGACATTGTGGTAAAAGGTCTGCAGGAATAAATTTGAGCAAACTCAGGTCTGGGAAGATGTGCATCAGATCAATGGGTCAGTAAGCACGTAGTTATTGTGGTATTTTTATCTTGATCTACTTGCTTAGCTGCCTCATAATGTATGACATAAACTAATCATGGATGCGTCATGATGGCAATAAAATTAAGTTTGCCTATAACATTACAATTTGATTAATTGAGAAGTTACGTTTTTCATCAAATAATTTTTCTGCAGGGCCTTTATTGTAAATATAGGTGATCTGATGGAAAGATGGACAAATTGTCTGTTCAGGTAATGTTTGATTGTTCAACTGTTCTCTTAAGTCGAATCAATTTCAAAGTGTCTCCGTAGTTTTGAATAGGAGTGTTTAATGTATAATATTCACTTAAATGTCTTTCGTTACCATGCCAGATCAACTTTGCACAGGGTGATTCAAACAGAAAGAGAACGTTATTCGGTATGTTGCTCGACTATCCCGAGGAGGGAAACCCGTAGATCTACTGTGGTTTATTATTATTTTCTTTGCACTTAGTTCGCTAAGTTCTGTCATTCCACTTACAATGTTCTTCTTTCATGTTGAAGTACATGTCAATCATGACTTCTCATATGAAATTATGAACAGTTTGTTACAGAAGTTATTTATGTTCGTGCGGTGTCATCTTTTCTCCTATGATCCACATGGGTTGCCACTTGCCACAATATAGATATCCAGAGGCAGAGGAAAATTTTGCTGGCTATACTTCAATTGTTTTTCGTTGCATAAGATCTACAAAACTAATTGCCCACCAAAGTGAAAAGAAAAGATCATTATCAAAGATGATCAGTTTGTATCTTTTGGTAGTCTGAGGAACAAGATCCAGTTTCTCTAAAATAGTATATAAAAACCTTAGCAACCTACCCATCTACTGCATCGTCCTAAGTTCCATAATAGATTCGTTTTTAACGTGTTTGCTAATAAACCCATGTTTTCTGTTGGCGTAGGTTGCTTACTTTTTAGATCCTAATCCAGATTGTGTCGTTGAGTGCTTAAAGAGCTGCTGCAGTGTGTCATCTCCTCCAAGGTATGAACAGATCACGTTGCCCGTCCTCTTGGTTCTAAATATGTTTTGTATGGTTTTGGAAATCTCTCATTTGATCTGTTCAAGAAGCAAAATGGTTTTTCCATGAGTATTCAGTTCCACATGTACTTTAAGTCTCTAAAAGAAGATTTGGGTTTTACTAAGCTATTCAGTCATATTTGAAAGGTGAAATAGAGATGCTTATTCGAACAGAGCTATGATAGTCGGGCTCTTTCTTACCTTCTTTCGCCCTCAGTCTCTGAGTTGTGGCTTTTTCGCACAGTGACATTGACTTGGGTTGTTTACTCGTCTTCGCAGGTTTCCCCCAATCCGAAGTGGTGATTACCTGGAGGAACGTTTCAGTCTAACTTATGCGTCACAGAGCAACTACGTATGAAATGTAGAAGTTGAATGCAAACTTCAATCTCTCATCATTGTTGATTTAGTCCTCCTAGTGTTGTTGATATCGATATTTGAATTCTATTTGTGCCTCTACTTTGAAGGTAATTCCTACATAAATTAAGGTTGTACAAAAACTTCAAGTGCAAGTTGAAATGCTCTTAACCACCAACTGCCGCCGCGCATCCTCTTCTCTTCCTCATCACAATGGTTGTTCGGCCATCAAGGTCCCGTCGTCAATCCACTATCGATAGCGATCTTGTATTTTTGGAAAAACGTGCAACTTAAAAGCTCCCAATAATGATTGTTATTGTAAGACCCGACCTAAAATGGGTGTTGTGATAGATTTGATGATACTATTTATATCATCAAGGTGCGTCTTCTTTTTGGAAGCTCAATTAGACCATCTCCATTGGGAGAGGATTAAGGAATATTCTAAAAGAGGATTTGCTCCAATGGAAATATTTTGGGGTTGATCTTTTTGATGAATTTGGGGAAATTATTGAATAATTTCCTTTTTTTTATGACAAATGGGGTTGGGGGGCGTGAGGTGGGAGAGAGAAGGGGGAGAGTAATCCTAAGCCCACATGGGTCATATGATGTGGCGTATTCCTACTGGTTAATTATATATTGGTTTTATCTTATCGTTAAAAATGATATTTTGACATAAATTTATTTTTTTAAAAATCTTTTTTCGATCAATATTTTTAATTTTTTCAAGATCTATAAATAGAGACTAGGTTTGTTTGATTTGGACAACAATTTATTTTCACAATTTTCTCTCATTTTCTCTAGTTTTTTCTCTACTTTCTCCAACTCTTCAATGAATCCAAATCAAAATTTTCAATTAGCCTTCAAATTTTATTTAAATTATTTGTTAATTTTAAAAATAAATAAATATTTATATATAAAAATAATTAGTAATAAAAATTATTGAATTATAAAATTATAATAATATAAATAAAATAAGAAGAGAGAGAATGAATATATAGCGGGGTATATGTTAATGATGTGGAAGGAAGAGAAAATGATGTGAAAGTGAGAGAAAATGGAATAACTTTTTTAAATATCTCCTATTGTAGAGTGTGAGAATATATTTGAAAGATAATTAAAAATATTTGATCATATGGAGAAGGAATAAAGTGAGGTGGTATGAAATATTGGGGAGATGAATTATCTCCTACTGGAGATGGTCTTAATGATAATTTGAAGGTTAAGAAGTCTCTTCATGAACACGTGAGTGAGGACAAAATATGTTAAATATTAATACTCACTTCAACCCTAAACGATTGGTACATTTTGACTTTTATGGTCAACAAAACACAATTTAAAATGTACATATCTTTTATTCTACATACGAAAAAGTTATAAAAAGTTGATATTTCAAAAATATATATTGAGTCGAATCTAACAAGATCTCACATGATTATATTATATCTTATCGTGAAAATTCTTGATCAAATTATTTAAAGTTTGACCACAAAAATCAAAATATATCAATCATTTAGAAAAAAAAAGAAGTAATAATTAGCGAGCTCAATCCATCAAATCTAATAAAACTACTAAACACACTAATTCAAACAATTTAGTTTGTACACTTTTTTTCATTAGTAAATGAGAAATTCCACATTCTTGACAAGGCCACATAGTGTCCACACAGACACATGTACTCTCACACAAGAACACATCACAAAACTACAAATATACACTTCCACATATAACCACACCATGATATGTTACACACACCAGAATAGTGAAATTTTGATGTGGAATGACTATTTTGCCTCTTCCGGCTTGCCTATCTCTACTAATACATTTGTAAATAGAGGGTAAAATAGTCATTTTATGACAAAAAAACATTATTCTGATGTGTAGTGTTCCCACCCCACCCCACCCCACCCCACCCCACCCCATAGTAATACTACCAAAATTTAATTAATCTAAAAACAATATGAATGCTTCTAACCTTAAACCCCTCTATTCTCCAACATCTACCTCAAATTTTCCAATGAGTTACTATAACGCGGAATGGAAATCTAAACAAACATTATATATATACCTCATCTTTCACCCATGAGAAACATATTAATTAGAGCAACATACAAATAATAACACACTCAAATCATCAACTCTTAAGAAAGCAATGGCCGATGGAGGAGCTGGAGGTAGTAGTAAGTGGGGTTCGAGCGGCGGCGCGGGTGGCAGTGGAAGCTATAAGAAGGAGGGAAGTGTGATCCCTATAAAGAAGAAGCATGTTTCAACAATGGTTATTGAGAAAATTATGGGGAAGGATAAGAAGAGTAGCTCTAAGGTCAAACATAGTAGTGGTAATAATAAATAACAAGTTTGAGATATTACATGATATTGATAAGTTAATATTATTAATATTGTTGTATTATTCGTTCGGATGTGTTATAGAAGAATCATACAAAGTTGTAATAGTATATTGTTTGCATGTGTCCATTTAGTTATTATTATTGAGATATGATGTTGTTACTATATTGTAAAATTTGTAACAATATTTATAAATTTAGTTGTACTAGTAATACGTTACGTGCGTTGCACGTGAACAATAATGAAATAAATAATAAATTTATTTATATATTTATATGATACTTAACACTCATGATTCAACTTATCTTTCGTCTGAGTTTATTAACAAATTATGAAATTACTTCGAACAAAAAAAATTAAAAAGCATTCGATAGTAAGGTGGAAATTCAAATACATAAAAACAGAAACTCCAAAATTTCTGTTGTGTTTGTATAATATTTTGAAAGAATGTCTAACTTCTTACTTCTTTTTCTTTGATCAAAACTTTATTGACTTAAGTAACTATAGATTTGATCGTCTATTACTCAAAGCTTAACGCAAAATCAATTCCATCAATAAAAGTATTAAATAATTATTAGTCAATATTATATGTAATATTAATAAAGTTAAAAAGTACACGATAGAGCAAATTGAACCAACTAATCATAAATGGGCAAAGTATGATTAAACGATCCTTTATTGTTACTTCTACAATTATAAAATATTAGAGATTTGATATTATACATTCTAAATAAATAAAAATTATTTCAGGTGGCAAAGGAAATTATTGTCATATTTTAATTGTTTCAGTATATCATTACGGATTTTTAAAAAATTTATAGTTCAACTTATTGTAACCTAATACTCCCTCCATCCCTATTTGTTAGGTCACTTTACTTTTTCACACATTTTTAGAAAATTTCAAACTTCACTCACAAAACTCATTTTCCCTCCAATTATTCTTACTAAATTTGGTAAAAAGGGAATCAATATTGGGATTTCTATTATAGGAATAATGCCCTAACAAATAGGGATGGAGGGAGTATTTGTTAATCTCCTCTATAGAAATCATATATGTTTAACCATTGAAGTCATCTTTATCAAGTATATTTCATATGAAACGAAAGAAAATAACAAATAAATTGGACAAACAAATTATCAATATCAACCCAATTAAAATCATACAATAAATGAATAGCTGGATAAACATAAATGTAATCGATAAATACATAAATCAAATTGTATTAAAAATATGAGCTAATCACTGTAAACATACAAAAGAATCAAATTAATTGATTAAAATCAACCTAATAGAAAATATAATCAACTTTAAGATTCGGACTCCATGTAAATATAAAAGATTTAGTTGATACTTGATATGATTTTGCTCTCATATGTATGAAGATGATGATGTTGCATTATTGTTTTGCTTATGATTGAATCTGAAAGTCTCATAATTTATAGTTTTAGAATGATCCTTCAAAAGTGTAACGGTAAATTGATTAGTTAAAAGAAAATATATAGTAAACATTTCTAAAATCGTTTATTATTGTAATAGTGGATCTTTAATTCAATAAATAAGTAATTGAGTAGTAATAATGATCAATTCAATTGGGATGTTTTAGTTCATGCAATTTTAATAATTATTCAATGGTTACATTTTAATATATAGATAATAATAAGATGTAAATAATTAGTCTATATTAAAATGAGCAATATAGTCTTAGCAAAAAATGAAAGAAATAAATACTCAGTTTAATTACACTTTTGGGAGGTATATTAGTACAATTATAGATAGATATTTCAAATATGACTATATTTTATAATTTTACTTTAGATTATATTTACAAAGTCATATAATATATATATCAATATATATTATATTAAAATTTTCTCTAGTTATGTAATTTTATTTGAAATATATGAGTTCCTGAAATTATAAATAAAACAATTCTACTACTTATTTCAAATATTTTTATATTTACATAAGAAATATAGAACTATATTGTACTTATTTTATTCAATTTGTGTTGAACATATCATTTTCTCTAACTATGTAGTTTAACTTAAAATATATTAGTTTCATAAAATTCTAAATAGAGCAACTAATTTTTTTTTGTAACTATATGATTTTACTTAAAGTATATTAGTTCATAAAATGTAATTAGAGCAACTCTTACACTTATTTAACTATTTGCATTTTGTACATAGATATATTAGTTCATAGATTTCATTATAAGAAATATAGAAATATATTTTAGTATAGTTTTAAATTTCTTTTGAATATATAAAGTTATATATTTCATTTTCTATAATGACGTAATTATTCTTCTTATATATAGTTCCTAAAATGGTTAATTGAATGACTCCTTAACTTATTTTTAAGTATTAATTGTGAAAAGAGTTAAAAATCATAACTACCACACAATTTAATGAGTTATTATTGACATGAATTAAATTACATGAATATATTTATTTATTTATACAATCATCATTTATCATTATAGAATATATTAAAATTTTCTCTAATAATGTAATTTTACTAAAATATATTAGTTTCATAAAATTGTAAATAGAGCAACTGGAAATTTCTATAACTATATAATTGTATTTAAAATACATTAGTTCATGAAATTGAAATAGAGCTACTCGTCGTATACTTATTTTTAATATTTTACATAGATATATTAAGTCATAACTATCTTTTACTTATAGTTTTTATTTTCTTTTGAATATATGAAGTCATATATTTCATTTACTTTAATCATGTAATTTCATTTTATATATTATTTTTGAAAATAAATTATTTAATGACTCTTAAACTTATTTTTAAATACAAATTATATTTTTTGATGTGTTGAATATACTTATTCATATTATTCGTTTTATCTAATTATGTAATTAACTATCTATATTAGTTTATATAGATAGTTAGTTGAATGAATATTAAACTTATTTTTAAATATCAATTATGTTTTTTTGTTGTGTAACTTTCAAATTATGAAAATACTGAAAGTCATAACCTCCATTGAATTTAATGACTTATTATTAGTATGAATTGAATGCATAAATTTAATTATTTATTTTGTTCCCTACAATCATGTGGATTCATATTATTCGTTTTTATCTAATTATGTAGCTCTACTTTATATGTATCAGTTTATATAGATAGTTAATTGAATGAATATTAGACTTATGTTTAAATATCAATTATGTTTTTTTGTTGTGTAACTTTCAATTTCTGAAAATAGTGAAAGCCATAACCTCCATTGAATTTAATGACTTATTATTAGCATGAATTGAATGCATAAATATAATTATTTATTTTATTTCTACAATCATGTGGGGTTTTTGTCTATTTGAATATCAATTTATGACTGTCAAAGAAGAAAATCTTTTGCCATTGAAATATCATCTTCCCCATCAAATGAAACGTAATATTTTTATTATCTTATTAAATAATATAGTTGTGACCAATAATTAATGGATACAATTGGGTGAGATGAATTTTTCATTTTTCAAATTTTCATTAATATTGCTTCATAGTGTACCTATCTCTTCACCTTCTCATTAAAAGATACATACAATTGAAAAATTAAATTAATAGTAATTTGTTAATGGGAAGGGGTAAAATAGTCTTGACAAAATGTGGAAGAAACACCTAAGGGTGTTGGCTCTTTTATAAGTATTATAGATTATAGATCTATTCTTGCTCTTGTTCTTTGATTTTGCAAGAAGCTTTTTTGTTAGGATATGTTAAAGAATCTATGAGGTTTTATTTTGAAATTAATTAGCAAGTAGATGGAGTAGTCTAAAATCTTTATATATATATTGACTCGGGAAGATAACGGCTTCCTAGGATGAGAATCTGTAAGACATTGTTCCCGAGATGGCTAGAGTGTTACATGCCACGACTTGAGCTCGGCCTAAGCGTTGCTTAGCTCGGAAGGCTGGAGCAGAGTAATAACTGACGTTTTATTTGTAGATGAATAAAATTACATTAACCGTTATAATCTTAACTTCAAAATTTATCTTAACATATACTAGAACCAAAACATAGATCGTAACTAGGTATTATTCAAAAGACGTTCAACAAAATGCACAAGACATTAAGCAAACTTGAGCAATTAGTCCTTGACTTTGCAATCAACTCCAGCTAACTTTCATCTGAAAGTGGAGTCATAAGGGGACGAGCTACAAGTAGCCAAATAAGTAAACAAACAACCCTTGTGATATTAAGGGATCAAGACGGAGTCAAAATACTTTCTGAAACATATTGATACTTACTATTTAATATTAAGATAACGGTTTTTCTAAAATGTGGTCTTAGGGCACATGTTAAAGAATCAATAAAGGAAAATGTTTGATAATCAATTTGCATTCAAAATGTGATATAAGAAGTTTTTTTAATTCTATTACCTTGTTTGTTTATATTTTTTCAATTTTGTTGCCATATTTAATCCTTAACCTGTGCCCTAAAGGCACATTTTAGAAAAACCCTTAAGATAATTATACATAACATCTCGTATGATATCAGCCAGTTTTTGTGTCACCCAAGTTATTCCTTCATATATTTAAGTTCAGTTTGTTTTTGATTATTTTTTATTGATTATACTATAATAATTGATTAACTCATATTTTAATTAATTTTCTTATGTTTGGTTAAATACTGGCACTTTAAATGTATTTAATTGATTTGTTAATTGCTTATATTTTAAAGAATTCCTAAAAATAATCATACTAAAAAATAGTCACAAACAAATTTAATTTCACGCAAAACACCCGAAAAAACCAGACTGAACCGAAAACATATCGATTGCCAATTTAGTCAATATAAAGGTTGAGTTGTTATACACGCATTCAGATCTGTCTCGGCTATCGCCAATCAGAAAATCGAAATGGTCAGATCGGGTTTTTTCCGATAGAAAAACCGAAAAAGTGGTCCGATTGCAGCCCTACCCTAATAGGAGGGCAAAATGATCATTTAGTGCTATAGTAATCTACTATTTGGGGCCGTGTAAAGTGGATCCCAAAATAACCCATCAATTTGAAAACTGATTGAAAAATTTGCACTCGTCATTAATTTTGCATGAAATTTGGGGTAACCGGAGATCCAAATAGTTGAGCAATTTTGATTTCGAAATCAGTTCCACGTAGATCTCTGTCCCAAAATAGAAGTCCAGTTTCTGTTCAAAAAATGGCAGCACCCTTTTATTCAACGCCCTTTCAACCTTTCGTCTATCAGGTATGCATACTTGCTTTCACAAATTGTTTCATGCCCTTTTCTACTTTCAATCATTTGATGAAACCCAAATTGCAAGATTACCACTTTTCCACTAAAATTGAGTTTTTAATAGGAGGAATTTTTATTAAATGTTGCCAATTTTAGTGGGTTTGGGTGGAAATTGCAAGATACGACATTTTACACTGAAGGTTGAGTTTTTGATAACTTTTATGTAGGGAAACTAGTTACATGTTTGCTAGATGTTAGTTTCAATCATTTGAAGCTTAATTTAGTGTTTTTTGTAGTAATTTCTGAGCTCCTATTTAGGGGAAAATGAACAAGTTGTAATTGGAAGAGTTGTTTAGAATGTGATTTCTTACGGACGAGTGATTGGAGCTGTCGTATTCATATAGCTGAACCCATTAGCGAGATAAGGATTGGTTTGGTATAGAATGTCTTTTTTTTAGTAATTTGAGTGTGAATTTGAAATTGATGGGGTAAGTTCATTTGTTAGCTGGTTTGGATAGGTGAGGAAGCCAAAAGATAAGTATTATAGGCTTCCAATTTTTGAGATTGTGGTTATGTGTGTTAGAGGTTATAGAAATTGATTAAAAGTCGAAGTAGAATTTCATTGATTATCAGTTCATGTGAGGATGAGGCATTGAGAGAAGGCGTTGATGTTTGGATTGGTTTCGGAAGAATCAGTATTGTAAAATGGAATGTGGTATTATGGTAGGTTGAGGTTTTACTCGGGAAGATCAATCAGCGAACAAGATTGTCATACAAGAGAAAGCATTGTCCGTCATGCTTCTCTATAGAGTTGGAAAATGTAGCTAACATCATCGATTTGGCGGATCTCTGAGAGGTCCTGATCGGACATATCGTTTGACTTTATTTAAAATAGATGGGAGTCTGTTATTAATTCATCTCTTTGTGGAACAAAATCAGTTGGGAAAAGTCTAGTATGCTGCTAGCTCGAGCTGAATTGCAATATAGGAGGAAATTTGCAGAAGTGCTTTTTCCAGAGGGAAGTAGTATGGATAAGATTGATGTAAATCTGTGGTAATAATTAGTTTGGATTGGTTTCGGAAGAATCAGTATTGTAAAATGGAATGTGGTATTATGGTAGGTTGAGGTTTTACTCGGGAAGATCAATCAGCGAACAAGATTGTCATACAAGAGAAAGCATTGTCCATCATGCTTCTCTATAGAGTTGGAAAATGTAGCTAACATCATCGATTTGGCGGATCTCTGAGAGGTCCTGATCGGACATATCGTTTGACTTTATTTAAAATAGATGGGAGTCTGTTATTAATTCATCTCTTTGTGGAACAAAATCAGTTGGGAAAAGTCTAGTATGCTGCTAGCTCGAGCTGAATTGCAATATAGGAGGAAATTTGCAGAAGTGCTTTTTCCAGTGGGAAGTAGTATGGATAAGATTGATGTAAATCTGTGGTAATAATTAGTTTTGCCTGCTCAGCTCTCTTTGACATCTTCTTTCAACGTTTTGCATAACATAGAGATTATAAGTTTTCTCCTGATATGACGTATTACTCTAATTTATAATCTCATAGTGTCCACTAAAATCGTGTAAATGAAATTACCCCACCACCCAAATCATGTGCTATATAATTCAGGTATTGTGTCATCCTACCTAACCTGGTGTTGTTGGATAACAGTTGTACATATGATTAATGGTGTAATATTGTCTCAGAGTCCTCAAGATGCTGTGACTCCCTTCCAGATCTTAGGCAGTGAAACTCAGATAGTTCAGGTGCTTACTTAATGATAGATGTTGTACACGTTAGTACTAAAGCGGCAGTGTTAACCGAATTCTCCTATAATTATTTTCAATTATTCTCTGCAGATAATGTTAAAACCACAAGAAAAGGTCATTGCTCGGCCTGGTAAACTTTAATGTATCTACCTTTTTATTTTCGTTATACCATTGTACAATGCCTACCAGTGATTGGTGATACTGTATCAGTTTCTTTATCCATTAAGTACTCTATATTGATATCTTGTTGAAAATTCCATGATTACGATGATCCTGTGATTTTAGCTGGAAGTTTAGTTTTATTGTATGTGTGTTACAATGTGTGAGATCTATCAAGAATGGATTTCACCTTTTAACTGAGTTTGTTTTAAATAGACCATAATACCTTTAAGGTGAGGCAATAAACATTTATTGTTTCATATTACAGTTGTTAAATAAGCTTAGATTCTCGCTTGGTTAAACTTACAATCCATTTCATGTGCACTTTAATAAAGGATAAAGTGCATCACACTCCTACATACTCCGTATCATATTTAATCAACATTGAATCTTCTCTGATAATATAATCAGAACCGCAAGCCCTTGTATTAACTTATAAGTTGCACACCACTCCATTCATTTGTTTTTCCATCCAAATTAACTATCTCTCGACCCTACTCTCTGTAGATGCATCTGGGTTCCAAATTCGGTATATATAATTTTTATTATCTAGAAGATGAAGGAAATTTTAGACGGTTAATTGAATAAGTGTATCTACAATGTTCACATATTTGTAAGTGATGGAATAGTAGACATAAATTAGTATAAACAAACTAGATGTTTATTTAAAATCCCTTGCTTTCAAACAATAAACATCATACAGCTGTAGCTGTTAGGCCTCCCTCCATTTATTTTTTTTAGTTTCATTGTTGCACTGTTTTACTTAAATCAAATATACACACTCGTAGCTGTGATTGAAAATATCTTTAATCATATTCAATGTAGGTGTATATATTTCCAATCACTTAGGATCAAGTTATTTTTTTATCCTGATAACTTTTTGAATCAGTGCTTTTGCATATTATGTTGTTTTATTCAGTGAAATTGTCATATTTTTCATGAGTCACAGGTTCGATGTGCTATATGTCCGGCAATATCCAAATGGAAAATGTTTATGCTCTTGAAAATGAAGCAAGTTTGTGGCAGTGGGTATTCGGGAAGACTGTGACAAGTATAGTTCTCCATAACTCTGGATCATCCGATGGATTTGTGGGAATTGCTGCACCTTCTTTAGCTCGCGTACTTCCGGTTCGTATCATTTTTTTTTGTGTGTACACTTGAAACATCCTTATCAGCTTGCACTATGGTGTAAGCTCCTAAGATATATAGCTTTCCGGAGCTGTATCATGCATCTTATTCAGATTTTCTATGCAGATCGATTTGGCACTCTTTGGTGGTGAAATATTATGCCAGGTATGTACAATTGATGTACCATCGAATTCATTTTTGGTTGTTGATGATACAAAACCAAGTTTTGGTCAGCCTCCAGCATTTTTAGTGTGTTTCCTTCATATATGGCTTGACTTATTACTTCTTTAGCCAGATGCATTTCTTTGCTCCATTGGTGACGTGAAAGTCCATAATACCTTTGACCAAAGGGCACGTAATGTTCTTGCTGGTGTGGAGGTGAGATCAAAGTTGTTTGAGCTTTTATCCATGGTTTACCTGAATATGCATAAAAGTCAAACTCTTGATATTGAGAAATTAGTTGTCCCTTTTTAGGTCCTTTTTGAAACTATTGTAGTTAAGATTTATATGCTTCCTGGTATTGGCAGGGATTTTTGAGGCAGAAGATTTCTGGCCAAGGACTTGCATTTGTGGTTGGTGGTGGTTCAGGTACTGCTAACTTGACAAATTATTACCATTCAACTTCATGTCTCTCACACTATCAAAAAGAAGGTTCATTTTCCGTGAGATAAAGGACAAAAGTTTCTGTCATAACGACTTAGAATTTGGTCCCATCTAACGATTCCATACAATGTTAATTGTAAAAATATGCTCAGAATTGATGCATCCTGAAAGACCTTAAGGTTTTGTAATTTACAGCTTAAAATTAGATATGTTGGTGTAAGCTGCTTCAATGTAATATTTGGGCCTTGTTGTAATTTTATTGACTATGTTGCCTGAGGTGTTTTTGCTCACGGCAATAGTCTATGGTTTACTAGTATTCATTTTCTGTTGTAAGTTTTGAATATGCAGTCTTTAACCCTTAAATAACTTGCTGTGGTTCTAAGAATCTTTCTTTTGGTTTATAGTTGTACAAAAAAATCTTGAGGTCGGTGAAGTACTAGCTGTTGATGTGTCTAGTGTTGTTGCTGTGCCAGTAATGGTTGGTGTCCAAATGAAGTATAATGGTCCACCCAAAAGAGTGGTTTTCGGGGTAAGCTTGGTTGTGTTGATCTGTATTTCCATTTGGTGCAATTAGCATCCGATCTCCTTTTATGTGGTGATGTCGTTAATGCATGTTTTTTGCCGCTGTAGGCAGACAATGTAGTATCAGCAGTCCTAACGGGGCCTGGAATTGTGTTCATTCAAAGCATGCCATTTCATCGGCTTTCTCAGCGAATTGCTAGGTACATTCTCCAGTTTGCAATTTTTGTATCTACGAGACATTGGTGTTTCTGCTATGTCCGAGTCTAATTTGTCGTCCCTCTCATACAGGTCAGTTACATCACCAAACATGAGAGACAATCCAAAGCTCTTCATGCAGATAGCTATCTTTTTCTTTCTAGCCTATGTTGTTGTTGTGTCTTCACTAATTTTGACAGATATGTGACTGTTTCGAACTTAATTTTTTTTTTTTTCTAATTGATTCACTTAGCTTTTACAAAATGAAAAAAAATCGTACAAGAAGTATGACATACTTTACTTTAACAACCACCATTTCTCACCTTCACCATGTATACTGCTTTTTACACTTATATCTAGCGTTTCATGTACTTTCCAATCAAACAATTTCATCGAATCTTTTCAATTTCTAATCGCTTTAAGAACATTGCCCACCTTCACCAGTTTTATATTTGGGCATTTTGATTCGTGTTTCATCACTGGAATAACATGCGATCATAAGTTGATTATGTTTTCCCTTACTAGCAAAGGGGCTGCTAGTTGTAGCGCGAAGTGTACCAGTGAATAGAAAAAGCGATTTTGATTCTAGGTCCTATCGAACCAGCTACTTCATTATAGTTCAAGTAATCATTAGTTACTTCGCTTTGTGATTTTGGAGAATTGGAATATGATTAGATTCTAATGTCCTATGATTAAATCGAACTTCTTCAATTTGGTTTCTTAAGGTTATAGTTCAATATGTATCTTCGATATTTTATAAATATTTTCTCCAGTACAGGTTTATTTTTGTGGTTTTCTCGTTTGGTGAAAACATTTGGTAGAAATTTTTGTTGTCCTTTGAATATTTTCTCCTGTTTGCGGGTGATTATATTTTGAAGGCAGTTGTTTTGAAGGCAATAGTATATTAGAAATGTACACCGAGTGTATACGCCACAGGCTTGGTACTGGTTGATAAATATATTGAGCGTAGGTTGCTTGTTGCGTTCAAGATACAAACCTGATCTTGAACAAATATGACATGCGTTTTGTAAGGATAAAGCGAGAAGTTACGAGTAAAAGCATTGAAATTAGGCTTTACTGAGTGCAAAACTCCTAAAACAAGTATCTGTAAAAGAAACTAGGCTTCAAGAAACCGAAATCCAACCAGCGACAGCTGCAATGCAACACCCTCCATACCACCATGAGAAGCCACATCTGCCGTCCCATGGGGCTCCGCTAGTGCTTATATTTTGTGGAACTGATATGGCCACCTCGGATTGTAGAGGAGTTGGCGGAGATCAAACCTGTTATCTTCTGGAGACTGTAACGAACACATAGTTCTACTTACACTCCCTATTCGATTTATGTCTGCACAACTGCAATCATACTGCAAGATGTGGAGAACTGCAACGATGATAAATTCAATTAGTTTGTGCAGAATGAACATGCAATATGAGGGCAATAAATCCAACCTTGTAACGTGGACACTTTCTGGTAACCTTTTCAAACAAAGAGAGAAATGCAGAGACAACTGTATCAATGACATGATCCGATTTCATAAACCCTTTAACAACACTCATCCCGCGTAACAATTATGATCAAATTAGACAACGAAAACCAAGGAACAAACGTAAATTCAGCTTTCCGTAGACCCTCACCAGCCAGAGCTATTCATATAGTTAATTAAGCTAATGTGATTAGCAAAAGCTTTAGAAAATGAATTATGCTCATATTGGAAGCTGAATCCAACAACAGTCAAAACAATATCTGCAGGCAATTTCTTTCAGCAGTGACACAACTGCAAAATTGAAAAGCTACTCGAATAATATTCCTTACTATCTCCATATTTAACCATTTTCTGTTGTTATGAGGAATCCTGAAATATACATCAGTAACTCGCGGAGCACATAAAATGAAGATCTCGAAAGAAATAAAGTACTAGTTAGCTAGGAGAAGTCCAGCAAAGAAATATGTTATCAGTACTCGACACAAGCTGTAAGTTTTTACTCCTTCAGTGTTTGCAGTTTATTACATTCTAAAACCCGAACATCCTCAAACAGTAATCCTACTCAAGCCCTCTGTACTACGAATCTTTGTTATACCATTGAATCAAGCATAATAGCTACTCGTAAATCTTGGAACATTCTAAACATTAAACGTATATTTTTCAATTCAAAAGCTAGTTTGTTTAACAATTTGTCATCTTTGACATTAAACTGTAACTTCTACTCTCGCCCATGGTTTTTCACATACAGAACCTCGAGAGTACTACGACGAAAACACATATAGACAACAAGTTACATTAAATCCAAAACATAGGCAACAAAACCACCAAAACTCTTAACAATAAACTGAAATAGCTCAAGTCCAATAATCCTTAACTAACGTTTACACAATTCTTGCAATAATACGAGTGGACAAGGTCATATTACTAAAAAGATTTTCAAGTCATCCAACAACTAGATTAACTCAATTCTTTAACAAACCCGAATCAGCACTATTAGCTACTTCCGCAACAGTTTCAGCTCCTTTGCCTACTGCATCATTAACCAAATTCTGAAGCTTCTCCGAATGCTCCATCATATGTGGAGGACCCTGATAAAATTGTCCATAATATACAAGTACATGAAAATTCCCATTCTAGTCCAAGTATATATTATGGTTCGCCAATCTGCTAAGAAAAGAAACAACATATGCACCAACATATAACAGAGTTTTATTTGTACAACTAACACATATCTACCAGGGCAACGCCTTAAACAACAGCTGTTTTTTGTGCTTCGGAAACAGATTATTCAAGGGGAATTTTCCGTCCCAATGCAGAGAAATGGGAAGCTTAGTCTGCTGCACCTGAAATGTTAACAATACCCAATAAACACTGACGACGCATCATGTTATTCTTACTTTATCATGTACAGATGGATTGGTAAGCAAACTGACACTTAACCTCGAAGAGTATGAAAATATGTTCTTGCTTAAATCTCAATTGAGCACATAACATCAAGAACATTACCCCCAAGGGATACCCCGCTAACACAGCAATCTATCTCATGAGAGTAGATGTACATAGTAAGTTCAGAGTGTATTCCTCTCATTAGACAAGGGTAACAGTTCTAAAGTATAGTCATCGACAGACGATGGATGCCCTCCTAAGGGTCATGTACTGAAGGCTTACAAGCCATAAACACGTCTTATATGCAATTCAGCGACAATGATAAACCTTGAGAAAGTTCATCCATACATATCAGCCGATTAAAATAAGTCAATCAAATGTACAACTCAAAAGTATATATACACAATCTTCTCAATCCTGAAAGTCTATATCCACAAAACATTGGTAGCTAGAAATCAAGCAGGCCACAAACTATATGTTAACTTAGATCACAAAGATGGTGAAAGGAAGCGGCCTGATCACCATCGATGGGAATCTAATTTAAATGAACTAATATCTTTAGCTAGGATACCATTCAAATGACAATGAAAAATCAGTACAACGAAACTTCCCATTCGTCATACGAGTATCAACATACTAGAACAAGTATCACATTACTAAATTTTGCTGCAAGAAATTCAATAAAAACAGTACCATTGCATAATATAAACAGGGCAATGTTAACAAAAATAATATATTAATAATACCATAAGGTCATGACACTAGATTCTTTTACAAAATTGTCTTCCAATAACAACAGCAAAACAATAAATCCTAATAAAAATCAACTCAATAAAATATTTTCCATTAATAAAAAAAAACAGAAGATAATTTCAGTTGCCGTTGCTTCCTCCATGATCATCATTACTGCCATTTTCAGCTTCTTCCAAAGGTGCATTGTGATTTTCCAGAGCAAACCAAACTTCATTATTCACTTCAACAGACCACAATCGCATCATCATCCCAGGCTCCAATTTGTTCATTTGCCTAATCCTCTTCCAACTTTCTCCATTCAAAGCATAAAAAATTTTCCAGAATGCTAATTTAATCTGATAATGATTGAAGGAGGGGTCAATTATATTAACCATTCGAGATTTATCACCCTCTTCTTCAGAAAAAATTCCCGTTAGATTACCATTCGGGATTGAGAACCTGTTTTGACTCGGATTGCAATCAGTCACATGAAGCTCTTTCTGAATCACCAGTTTTCCCCCGGAAACATTTGTTCCTGTTATTGCAGAAATCGTATTATTGAATCGTTCGGGCATTTTAGGACTTGCGTACTGTCTATCAAAGACATTATGCATTTTCTTGATTCTCTTGGCTTCACGAACATCATCATCCCTATGCTTCCTCTTCTTGTTTTTTGGAATAAATTCATTATCCAAGATTCTTGGAACTTTTTCTACAATGCCTTCGACCACCTCCATCATTGATAATTTCTGTTTCTTGGGTACTACATTTTCTTCTTTTTCATGATCAAGACAACTGGTGGAACTTGATTCCTCGTAAATTTTTCCCAATTTCTGTAGCCCTTTTTCAGCATGATGAGAAGCAGAGTTACCAAGATTCTTGGTTCCACGAACTGAGCGTTTTCGTTTGGGCATTTGAGGAAGTAAACTGGGAAAGCAAAATCTTGTCTGTTGATGGTGATTATGCAGCATGGATGATTTCTTGGTTTGTTCTTCAAGTTGGATTGCGACATTTGCCAACATAAGCAAAGGTTGATCTTCCTCTGTCCACTTTCGAACCGCCATTGTTAGACTTTTGAAGAAATTATTATTGGTTGGAGAAATTACTATTGCTTGGAGGTTTAAGAGTCTATAAAAAAAGGAAAGAAAAAAAAAACGAGAGAAAAAAGAGGTCAGGAGATTGATCGTAGTTAACTAACTAATACTCAAACTTCTTAAATAGTTTATATTAGGCAACTATTAAGGTAACTTACCAAATAGTAATAACATATATTAGAATATATTTGTAATTTTCCTATATATTAAACTTACCAAATAGTTTATATTAGACGATTAAGGTAACTTTCTACATAAATCAAACTTTTGATCTAATAAAAGAGCACTAAAAACAATATATAGATAATTATACATTATGTTTTAATATTTTCTTAACAAATATTATAAACATATATTTTTATAAATAGGTATATGAATACATTAATAAAATTACTCTTAATGTATTTTTCAACACATATTAATAACGAGAAATCATATTAAAAATATTAAAAGGTTTGGTTAAAAACACTATTTATTTATATCTTTTTGTTCAAATTTATAAACGTATGAGTGGCTTTAAACAATTCCTCTATTTTTGACAAAAATGTCGGCATCAAAGTAATTTTATCTTATCCAAAATCCAATAGAATATATTTGTAATCAAATAGTAATAACCTATATTTCTATATATAGGTATATACATACATTAATAAAGTTATTAACAATAATAAATCAAATATGAAAATAATAAGAAATTAGGTTAAAACACTACATATATAATTATATATATGTATTTTTTGTTCAAAATTTATAAATGTATGAGTGACTTTAACAAATTCCTCTCTTTTTGACAAAAATATCAGCACCAAAGTAATTAGATTCAATAAAATATATTTTTCATCAAATATTAATGATCTATATTTTTGTATATGTGTATATAAATACATTAATAAAATTATTAACAATAAGAAATCAGTTTAAAATTAATAAGAAATTTTGTTAGAAACACTAGATATTTTATATATTTTTGTCCAAAATTAATAGTTAGCAATAACTTTTCCTTTATGTTTTATAATTATTTGGCATCTATTTGGATGCTATATTATGGTTATTGGTGGTTCGAGAGTCTATACATGATAAGTGCGTTTGAGTCCTGCCTATACTTAAGATTTTATATATATATATATATATATTATTGACCAAGGTCAATTGAAATTGTCATTTAATTAGCTTTGATGTTAAGTAGTCTTAAATTTTAATTTTATGCTGTTTGGGTTACAAATTTGTTAATTATTTATGTCAATATGTGTAAAGACGTGTTTACATATATATGAAAGGGCAAAAAGTATCAATCATCACTTATGTTTCGCTCTTGTCACCATCACTCACTCATGTTTTATACGGTTCTATTCATTAACTCATATTCCATAAAATGTTCCAATTAGTTAGTCAACTATTTCGATCACTGTTGACTTTTCAAATGGCAAACTAGTCATTTCACATTTATATATATATATATATATAAACTTTTGTAATGACTATTTTACCTCTCCTTAAAATTTCCTTAACTACTACATTTACAAATAGGGGATGTAATCGTAATTTTACTCCTTTTCGGTTTTTTGTTTTTAGAAACAATATATGTGAAATGACTATTTTAGCCTTCAAAAAGTCAACGAGAGACAAATATAGTTGACTAATAATTGATTGACGAGATCGGTTTCGGTGCATTAAGCTATTATTGATGAACCTTCATCAAGGGGTCTTTCTGCAAATACATTAATTATCTGGGTATTTATGAAAATTCCATCCACCACCTTTACAAATCACTTCCCAATTGCAAACACAAACAAAAAAACTCCCAAAACCTCTCATTCTCTCTCGTGATCCTCTTTGTCTCTTTGAACTTTTACTCTCTCCCAAAATTTCTTCTTCTGATTTCAGAGCAATCAATCATGGATTTAGAAGATGGAATTATAAACTTAGATGAAGAAACAAACCCCAAAAATAAAGGTACAAGCTTAGATTTCCAATTTGGCATAATTCATTGTTATATATTGATTTAATTGAACTAAGAATCTGAATTTGTAACTTGCTCTGAATTTGATTAATTGTATGAACCTTAAGTTGTGTTTCATCTCGATTAAATTTGATGCGAACCCTAATTTTTAATTTAATGTCAATTTAATGAACATATTAGACCTTGGTCTTTTTAATGCTATCCAATCTGTTGGTACATGTGTTGGATGAAGTTTTTCATTATACCAAGTGTTAGCAACAATGCATTAAAGACGCTAAATCAGTGGAGCATTGTGCCACGTGATTAAGTTGTAGATCAGAGTACCTTTCAGATAGATTTTGTACTTTTTAGTATATCGTATTTTGTTTAAATAGTTAAATCTATTTTTGTTTCAACTTGGCCCCCCGAGTTTTCATCCTGGTTTCGCCCCTGACTAGGTGAAACAATATAATTAATAATTTGAAAAATATTATTCCGAAGGTATAAACGATTGAACTGACAATTGTATCCTTCTCCTTATTTCTACACAATATATACCGTTTAGATTGGTTTCGTTTGAAAAATAAGTATGTTTAAGATAAAAACATTAGCAAAATGTAAACATGTCCAACAAAAAGAATGTAAGAAACATATATATTTTCTTTAGCAATACAAACATAAACATGCTGATGAACAAAAGATAAATATAAGAAATATCCTAAGCTTGGAACAAAAAAACCAATGTTGATTATAAGAATATTAGTCAAGACTAATAATAAGGAGACTCGTCATAGCACTTATTATTGTCTGTAAATCATGTATGTGTAAGAGAACGAGGATGAACATATATTTATTATACTTCAATTTTAATTTATCGATTGATAGTTATAAAATTTAATAAAAATCAAATCATATTTATTAGTGAAAATCCAATGATATTACCTAAATTTAGTGAAAGTAAAATAATATTCATTAATATTAATTAATATTAATTAATAAATTATTCAGACTTTATAAAATTAAGTGAAAATAATATTCAATAAATTTGATAGTACATGCTTACAAAAGTTATGTGCTAATGTAAGAGTATAATATAACAAAATGGTAAATTGAGAAGATTGAATGTGAAAGTAATTAGCTGAGTATCAAGACAAGCAAGAGAGCGGAAGTCTTGTGAACATTTGTTTTTTCGGAGATTTGTTATATATAGGAGTGTATTTTTGAAGGAAAATAATTTTGTATGAAGAATATAATATTAGGGGGTATTAATGAATTAACCTAGTATTACCTACTCATCTAAGGGTGAGTGAATCTATTAATCTAGATTATACATTAACCATGTATCAATAATAACATATCTTTAAATGAATTCCTTAAAAGTCAACTAAATACCCTTTTTAATTATGAATCTAGCTTCTAGACGCAACGAGCCAAAATACAAGTCATTTTTAAAAAAGACTGTAAAACTAAATTCTTTCATTCCCAAGTCAAACATAAGAAAAAAATAAACTCGATACTAGAAATAAAAACGATAAATAGCGACCTTATAACCAATGAACAAGACATAATTGAATTATTTAACTGAAATTACAGCAATTTATCCAATCTCACCCCTAATAATTTCGATCTCTCCACCATCAATAATATACAATCCTTCCTTAATGACAATCAGATAAAACACTGAACTCTCATTTCACTATAAAAGAAATCGAACTACCACTTTTCCAAATGCCTAAACTTAAATCTCCTTGTCTTGATGAAATTCCAACGGAATTTTATCAAAATAATTGGTCAATATTGAAAGACAGTATTTCTAATGCAATTCTAGAATTCCTCAACAGTGATCACATTCTCAAAGAAACTAATAACACCTTTATCACCTTATCCCCAAAAAAGACCACCCCAAATAACTAAAAGATTGCAGACTAATTAGTTTGTACAATGCCTACTATAAAATAATATCTAGGGTTCTAGTAAATAGGGTCAAACCTTTCATGTCATCTCTTGTCTCACCCTTTCATAATGACTTCATTTTGAAACGGGTTCTCAAAACAAAGTCCTTATGGCTCAAGAACTCACGCACACCATTCGTACCTCAAAATGTAAAAAGACAGTCTGGCAGCCATAAAAATTGTCATGAATAAAGCATTTGATAGAATTAATTGGAACTATTTAATCCTTGTCCTTCACAAAATGAAATTCCCACAACATTGGATCTATCTTATAAAAGAATGCATTTCAACATTTCAATACTCAATTCTAGTTAATGGCCATCCTTCCCCTCCTTTTAAACCGACATATGGACTCCGACAAGGAGATGCACTATCTCCTCTTCTTTTTGTTCTTTGCTTGGAATCTCTTTCTGCCTCTCTTCTCAAAGACCGATGCAATAACAACATAAAAGGTATTTCCATTTCTCGCAGTGGCTCCTCCGTCACTCATCTTCTCTTTGCAGTTGATAGCTACTTTATCAAGCTCAACTCTGAAATCATAAGAAACTTTAGTAACACTATCAATCGTTTTTGTCATTAATCAGGCCAAATAGTTAATCACAAAAAATCTATCATAACCCTTAGACCCCTCGCCCCAACGGAAAAAAAATCTGAATTTCTAAACCATCTAAATATTAAGGAAAGTATCACCTTTAGTAATTATTTAGGTATTAATCTTGACATAAACACGGAGAGAAACACGATATTTATTGACATTATCAATAAAATTAAGAAAAGAATTTTTAACTGGAATTCTAAATACCTAGCCTTAACTTTGCTAGCAAAGTTGTCCTCATAAATAGTGTTCTACACTCAATCTTGGTATATCCAATGAGAATCTATAAATTTTCGTTAAAAACTATTAATATCATTGATAAATTCCGTGCCAATTTCTTGTGGGGAGGAACACATAACAAAATCATACATTGGATCAATTGGGAATTCCTCTGTAGAGACAAAAAAGATGGAGGCCTTAATTTTAAGCATCTCCACCTTTTTAATTTAGCTCTTCTAGCTCGAAACAACTGGAGACTAATTAACAACCCACATATCCCCCTCAGTGAAATACTACCCGTATACTAATGCACTAAATGCAACTGTTAAAAATAATGCCTCTTACTCATGGAAAAGTTTATATTTGGGAATCAAAAGTATAAATGATAGTATGATTTTCGATGTTGGCAATGGCAAAAATATAAATATTTGGCGGGATCACTGGATTCCGAATCTTTACCCAACTACTCTTGCCAACCATCTTCATCTTGACCCCATCGCTTCAACCTTTCTTGTCTTTGTATCGGATCTTATTAATAATAAAGATAGCTGGAATTATAATTTAATTAACAAAACTTTTGCTATTGACATATGTAACAAAATCTTATCTATTAAACTGAATAAAAGGTTAGATACAAAACGCTTTTCATATTAAAGGATTTAGTATTAAACAGCACCACATTGTTTTAAAAAACAAAAAAGTTCATCATCATAATAAACCCAAAAATTGTAGTCATATAAAATTAGAAACATGGACTAACCTCTGGAAGCTGAAAATTTCCCAAAAATTTACGTACTTTCTTTGGCGCATCCTCCTTAATAGACTCCTTACGATTGATTCAATATAAAATAAAACCAAAAAGCATACTTCTACCATTTGTTATCTATGTAATAATAATGAAGAATCCATCTACCATCTGTTCCACAACGGCCCCTTTGCCTCAAGACTTTGGGCGATTACTGAAACCAAAACCATCATCTTCAAGGATGACATTCTTACAAAAAAAAGGCTCTCGCTAGTGACCAGAAGGTCCTGGGTTCGAATCTCACCTCATCGTTAATTTACAAAGAAAAAGGATGACATATTTAAAGTTTGCTGCGCAATGCCGTGGAATTCGAGCTTGGCAAGAGCCACCTGTCTAAAATACATGTTTGCAGAATCTGCTCTTATTGAATCCCCTTCTACTGAAGAAGATGGAAACAAATCCCCTGCTCTAAGGAATCTCCTTGGCTCACGAGGTGGCAACAAGTGATAGGAGATTTTTGCCTACAGCTTTTGTTTAAATTGCTCCTTTATATTTATAACCCATCACCTACTTCTTTCTTGATTGACTAGGTCTTGAAACAATCATTCATATTATAAAAAATAATCATAGAAGTTACAAACAACACATTACTACTCATGAGCTTCTTTATTTTTGTTGTATTCTTTAAACAATTTGGGTTATTAGAAACCAAACTATTTTCAATGATCAACCTCCCTCCACTGAGGACTCAATTGCCATGCATAAAGAAACTCTAGCATCTTGGACCAAAGCCTCTTTGGTCCAAGCAAAGAAACGGAACATTAATCAGCTCCGTTCTATGAAGAAGAACCATCCAGCTATCTTGAGTACTTGTCATAGTATTTTCATGAGTAATAATTGTCACATAAATTGCAGAAAAAGAGACCCGATTATTTGCCTTGGAATCTCTAATGAAACTAACCCATCCTGGGTAGTTTCTACGAATATCAAAGGAATTCGACAAATGTTTCACGGAAGAAACATCTTCCTGAAACATAAATCGGACACATCAAATTTAGATTTGACTTCCTTTGGAGAAATCATTTTCACTATATTAATCCTCTTGGAAAGTTACAATTAGAGCTGTTAACGAGCCGGTCCGAGCCGGTTTTGGCCCAAATCGGTTCGGACCGTTAATTAAACCGGTTCACTCGCAAATCGATTCGTTAATAAATCGATTTGAATTTTCAGCTCGTAATCGGTTCGAAATAAAACGGTATAAAACCGGTTCGTTAACCGAATCGTATAAAATCGCAAAAAACCGGTTAGATCGCAAAAAACCGGCTCGCTAACCGGTTCGAAATAAAAACCGCTCGCTCGGTTAGCTAATCCTTCTAATCGTAATTCGTTTTCCACTCGCAAATCTGATAGTTAGGCTATGTTTGGTATCATTTTTTAAATAAAAATGAATATTATAAACAATTTTAACAAACGATTAACGAGGAGTGAGCGATTAACGAGCGAATTGCAACGAATTACGAACGAATCTTTACCAATTAGAATTAAAACTATATTTTAATAAATTAAATTTTATAAACGGTTTTAACGAGCGATTAACGAGCGAGTGCAAACGATTTACGAATTGTAGAAATGAATCGGAACCGGTTCGAAATTCAAACCGAGCGAGCAAACGAGCCGGTTTAAACGAACCGATTTACGAGCGATATACGAGTGGACTGGTTCGGTAACAGGCCTAGTTACAATCATCACAATCTCTTCATTATTACTAATATCTTTGCTCCTCATATTTGGACTAGACACTTCAAAGCGATAAGCAACAAAGAAGCCTGCAATGAATTGAAGACTAAAGTAATGCTGAATAATTGTGGCGTTTTGTGGTTCCCAACTACTATTGGATGTTTTGATAACCTTTTTGATGTATCAATTTGTTGCTTTAACTCTTTGCATTTGAATTGAAGGCTACTGCAATGAAACCTCAGAAAATATTCTTGTATATGAGTACACGCGAAATGGTACTTTAGTCGACCATTTATACAAATTCAAATTCATTTATACGCGAAATGATCATGTGAGGGGCACGTGCTGTAATTAGTGCCTAATTATCATTATAAATGACAATTATACCAAATGAGACTGATATTATAAGTTATGTGATCAACTGGTATCATTTGAAAGTTAGGTGATCAAATGGTATCCTACCCCAAAGTTAAGTGATCATCCCAACCTTTTGCCCTATAAAATAATAATTTCAAGGTGGAAAGTAAATAAAGAGGCTACAATTTGAGGATAAGAAAATTGAATGTTACTCGTATACATCATACATATAATCGAATTGTAATTAGTGTATAGAAAAAGTTGGAATGCCATGATAAGAACATAGAATTGTTTCTGGATACATCATACATATGTGATATTTACACTCCTCTATAACAATAGAATATAAATAAGAGCATAAATCCTCCATCTAAGATAAATAATCTCTTTGATCTTGGGTGGTCCCATACCTACTTTGACCACCCTAAATCCACCATATCACATACTCGTCTTATTCTGGTCTATAAATGTAAGTATACGTAATTATTGGAAAATGATTCTTGCTAGTACTCAGAGGATCGTGGATTCAAAACTATCTCATCGCTACAAAAAGAAAAAGACTTCATCGCACTTGCCAATTTTATGTAGATAGTAGAACAAGCTTGAAGAAACCGAAATCCAAGGAGCTAGAGAGCAGCCCCGGGATTTCCCGCGGCTGCTGCTGCAACCTCCATACCACCAGCAGAAGCCACATCTGGCTTCCCATGAGGCTCCAGTAATGATTATATTTCGCGGAACTGATATGGCCATCGGAGTAGTGACCGATATGTATAGCATCAGTCTTGACCTGTTCATTCCAACCAACAATATCTGCAATGACAAACGTAAGACACTGCTCATTTCTTCAACTTAAGCTGAAATAACATATCAAGTGGAACCAGTTCTCGTCCACATTACAATAAAAACATAAGACGTATAGTGTTACGCAACAGGATGGTATATATTTTTGATATGCAACAGGTCAAATGGTTCGTAATATAGGATCAATTAAGATCTAACGTTTAACAACAAGTCGAACTATAGCAGTAGTAGAGGAGCTTCAGCATCGCCAGGAAGTGGAAGCAAGAAGCCAGATGCACCACTCCTCCTTAAACAGTCCCAAAGCCAGCAACCAGGACCGAAAGCTATTTCCTCCTCTGGAGAGTGATATCTTTCAGCATCGAAACAACTGCAAAATTGAAAAGCTACTCGAATAATATTCCTTAAACTA
Organism: Echium plantagineum; assembly: GCA_003412495.2. Classification (NCBI taxonomy): domain Eukaryota; kingdom Viridiplantae; phylum Streptophyta; class Magnoliopsida; order Boraginales; family Boraginaceae; genus Echium; species Echium plantagineum. The sequence goes on along the minus strand of CM016563.1, from coordinate 32,074,830 downwards.
TGTCCATATATTTAAGGTCATTGATACAAGTGGTGTCTACTAAATTCTGTACAACAAATCTCAAATACAAGGACAATAATTGGCGAAACAGTTCACCTTTATCAGAAGAGGGAGCTTCTTCATCCCACAAGCCTTATCCAATATTTGCTGAAAGTGGCGTCCAGGAAATATTGTTCATACTTACACTAGTACTCCGATATAAGGCTTCAGTGTTCCTTAAGCCCGACCTCTCATTCATTTTTTCATTGTCCGGGCTGTACACCATTGGCTTCTACAGGGAAAGCAATGGCTTCGCTGAGGGAATTTTTGTTGCTCAAATACCTGAAAACAGAGTTAAGTGGACCACCTTTTCAAATGACAGCGATATTGTTCCTAGCTATGTAACACTCCTCTTAACAACTGATGGAAGGCTCGTTCTAACACAAGGACAAGTAATATATATTGTACCTGCTACAGCAATAGCCTCAGCATCTATACTAGACAATGGTATTTTTGTGCTTTTTAGTCCAGAGCAAACCAATTATATGGCGAAGTTTTAATTCTCCAACTAACACACATCTACCAGGACAACGCCTTAAACAACAACTGTTTTTCGTGCTTCAGAGAGGGATTATTCAAAGGGAATTTTCCGTCTCAAAGCAGAGCGATGGGAACCTTAGTCAGCTGCACCTGCAATGTTAACAATACCCAATAAACACTAAAGACGCATCATGTTATTCTTACTTTATCATGTACAGATGCATTGGCAAACAAACTGACACTTAACCTCGAAAACTATCAAAATCTGTTCTTGCTCAATTGAACACATACCATCAAGAACATAACCCCGAGGGATACCCCGCTAGCACAGCAATCTATCTAGTTCAGAGTGTACTCCTCTCGTTAGATAAGGGTAACAGCTCTAAGTATAGTCATCGACAGATGATGGATGCACTCCTAAGGGTCGTGTACTGAAGGCTTACAAACATAAGACATGTCCTATATGCAACTCAGCAACAATGATAAACCTTGAGAAAGTTCATCCGTGCATATCAGCCGATTTAAATAAGTCAATCAAATGTACAACTCAAAAGTATATATACACAATCTTCTCAATCCTGAAAGTCTATATCTGTATATCCACAAACTATATGTTAACTTAGATGACAAAGATGGTGATTATTTTTTAACAAACAAATCGGGATGTGAAAGGAGGCGGCCTGATGACCATCGATGGGAATTTAATTTAAATGAACTAATATCTTTAGCTAGGATACCATTCAAATGACAATGAAAAATCAGTACAACGAAACTTTCCATTCATCATACAATTATCAACAAACTAGAACAAGTATGAAATTACTAAATTTTGCTGCAAGAAATTCAATAAAAACAGTACCATTGCTTAATATAAACAGGACAATGTTAACAAAAAGAATATATTAATAATACCATACGGTCGTGACACTACATTCTTTACAAAATTGTCTTCCAATTACAACCGCAAAACAATAAATCCTAATAAAAATCAACTCGATAAAATATTTGCCACTAATAAAAAAAAACAGAAGATAATTTCAATTGCCGTTGCTTCCTCCATGATCATCATTACTGCCATTTTCAGCTTCTTCCAAAGGTGCATTGAGATTTTCCAGAGCAAACCAAACTTCATTATTCACTTCAACAGACCACAATCGCATCATCATCCCAGGCTCCAATTTGTTCGTTTGCCTAATCCTCTTCCAACTTTCTCCATTCAAAGCATAAAAAATTTTCCAGAATGCTAATTTAATCTGATAATGATTGAAGGAGGGGTCAATTATATTAACCATACGACATTTATCACCCTCTTCTTCAGAAAAAATTCCCGTTAGATTACCATTCGGGATTGAGAACCTGTTTTGACTCGGATTGCAATCAGTCACATGAAGCTCTTTCTGAATCACCAGTTTTCTACCGGAAACATTTGTTCCTGTTATTGCAGAAATCGTATTCTTGAATCGTTCAGGCATTTTAGGACTTGCGTACTGTCTATCAAAGACATTATGCATTTTCTTGATTCTCTTGGCTTCACGAACATCATCATCCCTATGCTTCCTCTTCTTGTTTTTTGGAATACATTCATTATCCAAGATTCTTGGAACTTTTTCTACAATGCCTTCGACCACCTCCATCATTGATAATTTCTGTTTCTTGGGTACTACATTTTCTTCTTTTTCATGATCAAGACAACTGGTGGAACTTGATTCCTCGTAAATTTTTCCCAATTTCTGCAGCCCTTTTTCAGCATGATGAGAAGCAGAGTTACCAAGATTCTTGGTTCCACGAACTGAGCGTTTTCGTTTGGGCATTTGAGGAAGTAAACTGGGAAAGGAAAAGCTTGTCTGTTGATGGTGATTATGCAGCATGGATGATTTCTTGGTTTGTTCTTCAAGTTGGATTGCGACATTTGCCAACATAAGCAAAGGTTGATCTTCCTCTGTCCACTTTCGAACCGCCATTGTTAGACTTTTGAAGAAATTATGGTTGGAGAAATTACTATAAGAAAAGCGTAAACTAGAAAGAACAACTGAGAAGAAGATAAATTTGGAGAAGCAAAAGCTCTATTTTATTGAATTGAAATTGGAGAGTAAATAATTGTGTGTACAAGCCTCTAACCACTGTTACATATATATAGTGTGTTGGGTTGTGAGTTTTTTGCACCAATGGTCCCAGTAAATAGAAGCCAATTGCACTTTCGTCCCTGTAATTGAAAGTGTTGCACTGTTAGTCCTCGATAGTGTACACCTTGTGCGGATTTAGTCCCTAATTTAACGTCCACGTTAGTTTTGGACGGTTTTGGCGTTTTAGGTCGAATTTTGGGGTCAAAATGAAAACTTGCGAAAAGTTTGGGCTATTTAGAGTTTTTGTTGCGCATTTAGTCCTTGTTAATGTGTTTTTGTGCTCATTTAGTCATTTTTTCTTCCTTGTTATTACTATCATTAATATTATAATTAAAGTTATTATTACTTTCATTATTATTATTCTCATTATTATTTTATTAATATTTTCATTATTATTATTATTCTTATTACCTTTTTCATTATTATTATTAGCCTTAAATTCTTCACGCCACTGAACTATTGCGCTCCAACATAAGTACATAACGTTCACACCTCTCTCCCCTCACATTCCTCGTGAAAAGCTCATCGTCATCCCCCTGCAATAACCACGTCAACGGGGGTTTAAAGTAAGTTAATCGTCACGCACCATTTCGGACTTCATCGCCTCCAAATTACTCATCTCACTCAACCTAACAAACCACCCACCTTCAATCAATCAGAAATTTGTTTATTTATTATGTTGGTGAATTCATTAGATCAATTTTGATTGCAAGCGAGTTAATAACTAAAAGGGAGACAAGGGACAAGGAAAACGACATGGAAGAAGTTAAAATTGTTGAAATCTACAGCTAAAGATTGTGTTGTTGAGTATAGGAATTCACTTGTTGCATCTCAAGCTAATTATAGTTGTTTCCTATAGATAGCATAACTCATTGAAGGAGGGTGGTTTGTTAAAATAGTAATGAGAATAATGAGGATAATAATAATGAAAATATTAATGAGAATAATAATTATTATAACAAAAATAATAATAAGAATAATGAGGATAATCATAATACTAATATTGAAAATAATAATAATAATTATAATGAATATAATAATAATTAACTTAATAATAATGAAAATAAGAATAATAACGATAATAATAATGAAAGTAATAATAATTTTATTTATAATAATAATAATAATATTAATGATAATAATAACAAGAAAGAAAAAAAGGACTAAATGCGCACAAAAGCACATTAATAAGGACTAAATGAGCAACAAAAACTCTAAATGGCCCAAACTTTTCACAAGTTTTCATTTTGACCCCAAAATTCAACCTAAAACGCCAAAACCGTCCAAAACTAACGTGGGCGTTAAATTAGGGACTAAATTCGCACAAGGTGTACACTATCGAGGACTAACACTACAACACTCTCAATTACTGGGACGAACTTGCAATTGGCTCCCACTTACTGGAACTATTGATGCAAAAAACTCGTTGGGTTGTAAATAAAAGTTAACTAACCAAGACTAGGAAATTAACTAGGAATAGGAAACTAGCTAAAATTAGGATACTTAATTAAATTAGGCAACAAAAATCGACACAATCTTCAATCGAAATCATTCAAGCTATCCATCTTCGATTCAACTTCTGGCCCAGCTTCGTCCTTCACTCCAATTTCAAAGTTTACTGAATCCTTCAATCCTTTACTCCCCCCACAAGATGAATTGGGATTAACAAAGTTCATCTTGGAAAGAAGATGATTCTGAACTGCTGCTGGTAAGGACTTCGTGAAACAATCAGCCAATTGCTCCTTCGAAGATATATAATAAGTGACCCTAGGGGTGTGGAGGAAAATCGAAACCGAGCCGAACCGAACCGGAACCGAACCGGAACCGAACCGAAAAGAACCGATTTTATTGGAACCGATCGAAACCGAACCAATTTCGGTTCCTCCTTTGAGGGAACCGAACAGATGCGGTTCGGCTTATGGGAGAACTGATAAAAACCGAACCGATGACTAATTTTATGTTGAAGAAATTAAGTTTAGTAAGGGATAATTGGCGAGAAGATTCAACATTGTTTATTGTTAGTTGATATAATAATAGACAAGTGAATATGTTTTAAGCTAATAATATATATATATTTAAAAAAGTGATACCGTGTGACAAATGTGTATACGAATTTTGAAATTAGAATTAAAATGAGCTCGTTAAACTTATATAAAGTACATATATTTTTGGAACTTAATTATGAGTAACATTTAATATAAAACAATACTAATCACATTTAGATTTGAGTCCAAAATGAATAATAATATTAGCTAAGAACGAACAAACCCAAAATTTCAAGGCCAAAAGTGGGCTTAAGTTTAGGTCCAAAACATGAGACCCAGAACCGAAACCGAACCGAAACCGAACCGGAACCGACTTGGAACCGATATGAACCGAACCGTTGAGAACCGAACTAATTTCGGTTCTATCTGCCGTAGAACCGATGATGTCGGTTCGGTTCTTTTTTTCGGCCAAAACCGAACCGAACCGAACCGTGCACACCCCTAGGTGACCCTGTAGATATTTAAGAGCATTCACACCAGATTCCCTATAAATTTTTCTCCCTAAAATCAACTCCTTATATCACTTTATCAAATTGAGGAGTTACTTTTAGATTTTACACAAAACCAGATTCCCTATTTATACTCCTCAAATCAACTTTTGTTTATATTTTTAGATCTAAGTCAATCACAAATTTAAATTATTTAAATGTTAAAGACAAACTCAAATTTTTCAATATGAAGATGAAAATAAAAAAAATTTAAAATAAATTAATAATTAATATTTTATTTGAAAAAAAAGAAGATGAAAATAATAAAATTTAAATATTTTTAAGCTTTGATATAAATTTTTAGAGAAAATTCAAAATTTTTCAATATGATAATATAAAACATGTAACTAATAGAATTGTATTTGTAAAAAAATTAAAAGGAAAATAGAAACGTAAATATAAAAATTATGTAGAGGTAAAAAGGTGATGGGGTAAAAGATAAGGTGGGAGTAGAGAGTCCCAAGATTTACACTCTCCTAGAGTAGTTCCTCAAATTATTATGTGGGCCAGCAAGTAATGGGGAATCTGAAAAAAGTACACTTTTTGATCTTTTATGCATTTCCGTCCCAATATTTATACTAGGAGATAATTTAGGTATACTGCTATTAATGCTCTAACAATATGCACAACTGCATTCCAATGATGTAAAGTAGGTTCTTGCATAAACTGACTTAAGGTATTAACTGAATAGGTGACATCTGGTCTGGTGATACTGGTAAGCATGTGTACCTTCATCATAAGAGTCCTATCCACTGGCTAATGGTGTAATAGCTGAACTAGTTAAAGCATTACATGGTACAAGAGAGCTCTTTGGATCAGTATAAGAGAACTTCCCAGTAACGTACTCATTACTTGGTCAAGCCTAATTTTCAGCTTTCTAACATGCTCCTTTAAAGCATAAATCTGACGAAATACTGGCTCCCAATTCTCATCACCCTCTTTTGACTTGAGAAACAACAAATTTTCATCGGTTTCTAAATCATGGCCGGAGTTGGACCCTATCTCTCCCCCATCCTCATATGATGAAATTCCATCTGCAGGATCTTTCGGTTTATCGTAGTAAGAAAACAGGTTATGATTTGACATATAAGCTTGAATATCCTTTGCGTTCTCTATTCTTTTTCTTCTCTTTCTCTTATAAACTTTACTACTTGTTGCAGCTCATTTTGGTTGTATAAGTTTCCTCCACTTATCAGTCAATCGTCTGTTCCTCATCCTAAAAATCTCACCAACTCCATCAAATGTAGCATCATCTCCAAAAAATGGAACAAATTCATCATCGCTGAAGGCTGACACACTCTCAGAATCTGATACATCGTCCTCAAATGAACTTGAACTCTCAGTTGTTTCTTCAAATTGATTTTTAACAAGGTCATCCTATTAATTTGTGTCCTCAACCTGTGTTAACCATCAATTTATTTATTGAAAATAACGACATTCTTGATCGTTGAACCAAGGTATGCCTCGACAATCTCCTTCATCTTAGCTGCGAATTGCTTGTCTTCGGCCCTTGTAAGACACAACAATCATGGGCTTTTCAGCAGCACCGGGGATGACCTTAAATGGCCATAGCTTCATGTCACTTTGTACAGAGGCATCGCTAAATCTCCTACCAATCAACCTCTTGGCATCAAAGATAGTGTTGATGGGGTTCATGACGACCTGATGAATCACCGGTGAGACGTTCTGTGTCGGTGAAGCCAACGTTGGAGGGGGGTGGTCCTGTTACCCTAATTGTTTGCCATACTCCGACACATGAATATGTCATACCTAGATCTATTCCAATTGCTAGTCCTTCTCCTTTTTTTCAGCCATTATCATAATCTAAATTAAAAATCTAATAAGCTAATTTAATTGAATATATATGATAAAATAACATCAACGAGATCCCGCCGGTGAGTATCACATAGTAGAAAACTCACCGGCAGGGCAGCGGAATTTGTATTTAAGCCTCAAGAATCGATAGGCTCTGTACCATATAAGAAAAGCGTAAACTAGAAAGAACAACCGGAGAAGAAGACAAATTTGGAGAAGCAAAAGCTCTATTTTATTGAATTGAAATTGCAGAGTAAATAATTGTGTGTACAAGTCTCCAACCACTGTTACATATATATAGTGTGTTGGGTTGTAAATAAAAGGTAACTAACCAAGACTAGGAAATTAACTAGGAATAGGCAACAAAAATTGACACAATCTTCAATCGAAATCATCCAAGCTATCCATCTTCGATTCAACTTCTGGCCCAGCTTCGTCCTTCACTCCAATTTCAAACTTTACTGAATCCTTCAGTCTTCTAATTACTATTGGTTGGAGGTTTAAGAGTCTGTAAGAAAAGGAAAGAAGAAAAAAACGAGAGAAAACAGAAAGAGGTAAGGAGATTGATCAAGTAGACAAGTAGTTAACTAACTCATACTTAAACTTATTAAATAGGTCACTTTGGGCAATTCATTAAGGAAACTTACCTAATAAATCTTCCTTTTTCACTCGATCGAGATTAGACTTTCTAAACCGTTTATATTAGATAATTCGTTAAGGAAACTTACCAAATAAATCTTCCTTTTCACTCGATCGAGAATCGACTTATTGAATAGTTTATGTTGAGTAATTCATTTAGGTAACTTACCAAATAAATCTTCATTTTTCAATCGAGAATATCCTTATTATATAGTTTATGAGAGATAATTTAGGTACCTTTCCAAATAAATCAAATTTTTGATCTAATAAAAGAACATCAAAAAAAATATAAATACATAAATAACATTGTCTTTTAGCATTTTGTTAACAAATATTAATAATCTATATTTTATAAATATGTATATCAATACATTAATAAAATTATTTTTAGTGTATTTTCAACAAATAGTAATAACGAGAAATCATGTTAAAAATATTAAGTGGTTAGGTTAAAAACACTACATATTTATATCTTTTTGTCTAAATTTATAAATGTATGAGTGATGTTAACAAATTCATCTCTTTTTGACAAAAATATCGGCATCAAAGTAATTTATGTTATCCTTATCCAAAATTCAATAAAATATATTTTTCATCAAATAGTAATAACATATATTTATATATATAGATATATAAATACATTAATAAAGTTATTAACAATAAGAAATCAATTTAAAAATAATAAGAAATTAGGTTAAAAACACTACATACTTACATCTTCTTGTTCAAAAGTTTATAAATGTATGAGTGGGGTTAATAAATTCCTCTCTTTTTGAAATATCAGCATCAAACTAATCAGATTCAATATAATATATTTTTCATCAAATATTAATAATCTATATTTCTATATAATAGGTATATAAATACATTTATAAAATTATTAACAATAAGAAATCAATTTAAAAATAATAAGAAATTAGGTTAAATACACTAGATATTTTATAGCTTTTGTCCAAAATTAATACTAGACACCAACTTTCCCCTTAATTAAGGATTTTTAAAATATCAAATAACTTAAAATCCAAAAGTTCAAGTGTTGAAAACGACCTTCGATGTCTAGATGGTAAAAAAATACAATAGATATCTATTTAAAAATATGAAGAGTGTTCAAGTGCCTATATGAAAAAAAAGGCTATAAAATATATTTAGTAATATAGCAAACTTTGATACTCAAGTTATTACATTTGAATAAAAAAGTACAAACGGATTTTGTACATCTATCCATGGCTATCTTTTGGCCATACTTTCTTATTGAGATGAACTTAAATGTGAAGTTTAAATCAGCATCAGTTACAATTAGAGATCTATTATGTTAGAAAGACCCATCATGACACGCTTCAAGAAACCGAAATCCAAGGAGCTAGAGACCCGCCCCAGGATTTCCCGCGCCTGCTGCAACAACCCCCATACCACCATCAGAAGCAATAACATCTGCCTTCCCATGGGGCTGCGCTAGTGTTGGAATAGCGATTGTATTACCATCACACTCCTTAACAAGTTCATCTATCTTGCGAAACTGATATGGCCACCTCGCGTTGTAGAGGAATTGGCGGAGATCAAATCTGTTATCTTCTGGAGAGTAACTCTGTGTAACAAACACATAGTTCCAAGGTTACAAAGATACAAAAGGTGGGAGGGAAGACGCAAAATGAATAGATGTGTTATTCAGACTTGACAGGACATATAATATACCTCAGCATGATAGGATGGAGTCAGTACAGTCATTTTGTGCCTATTGATGGAGTAGTATCTAAAGAAGAACTTGACTTTGTCCGCTACTTCAGCTGGCGTTAGCTGCGTGCCCCACTTGTAACAAAGATTCTGCAAAGCAAAGTAGTAAATTTCCAAAATTACGTGTAATGTGGTTTTTCTCGATCAAAGAATGTAATCGAATACGGTGTAATTATGAATTGCTTGTTAGATGGAAAACATTGACGCCGAACCTTAAACATCGATAATGGCCCACAGCGGAATATTTTCCTCAACCTTCCATATACAGAAAGTTCGTCATACGTCATGCCCATATCTACTTCATCCAGCTGTTTCACATGCATAATATTATCAGTATTTGGCTTGAGACTAATGGGGTTACAAGGCACATCTCTTGCAAAAAGAACGAAGTATTGAGTAGGTCAAAATGATAGCGGCTCAGTATTCAGATGCTTTATAGAACCCCAAGACTTGTTTAACCTAGGGGTTTAATCATGATGTCTCAGCTAGTTGATCTTATTTGCATGCATATGCCCCCATGATCTTTTACCGACTTCCAATAAATAAACACTAGGAAGGACAAGGAGGAGGTATAGCTAAAGTTTCTTGCTTCTGAATGAATCCAACACAGATTAACATCGGTAAGTGACAGTAAAAATAAAGAAGTTAAACCAGTCAGCACCCGCCTTTCCTATGCTCATTCCCTGAGCTCCTAGGTTATTAATAAGTTAATGAGATAACAACCAAAAACGAGATAAACAATGTTAGGGATGGGATCCGGAACTCAATATATCTCTAATATATTAAAGAGATGGTACCGAGTGCAGAGAACCAAAACATAGAATCTAACATGCGGAATACTAAGTAAGAAACTGGCATATATATTGATAGGGTATGAATAGCATGTTTCAAATATACAGAACCGCTAGGATAGATGATAACACCTATTGATACTTAAGTGTAATTATAATCAAGAACGTTTACCTGACTGTAATCAGCTCTTATTGGTTCCAACTCAGCTGTCGGTGGAGCAGCTTCAACTTCTGCTAGCGATGAGTAACCAAGATGGACTGCTGCCCATCTCAGAAATGTCCTAAGATCCTTCTTACTTATACTCCCTATTGGATTTATGTCTGCAGAACTGCAATCATACTGCAAAATGTGGAGAGCCAATAAAAGACGTAAGAAGTGGAGTGACAATGCAGATGGCTATTGGACAAACTCAAAAAAGGTCAAACACAAATGAATACTTTTCCTGTCTAATGTCAAATACCTTTGTTAGGTAGCCACGCAAAGCTTCATCCACGTTGGAGCTACCCAAAACCAAATAAAAGCCCTGTTTGCTATGAACCCATGGCAAGAGTGAAGCCAACATGAATGCTAAACACATCCTGATACGAGCTTGAATGTTTTGCAGCCCCAAATTCTCAGCATTAGATCCCCCATCGACCTGCAAATAATAGATCAAGCTTTTATTTCAAATGGAAAGGCTGATTGGTCAAGAATATGTACACACTGTGCTAATCATAAATGTGCCAGCTACCATTTAGCCGAACCAACATGCCCGCTCTTAAAAATTACACCAATTATGATAAAATCAATTAGTTTATGCATAATGAACATGCAATATGTGGGCAATAAATCCAACCTTGTAACGTGGACACTTCCCAGTAACCTTTTCAAACAAAGAGAGAAATGCAGAGACCACTGTATCAATGCCAAGATTATAATGCCATGATCCGATTTCATCTGATAGCACCTTTGCCCGTGATCTAGTGGCTTCAGAGCTGAAAGAGATCTAAATATTATTGGTCTTCATTCATGAAATTATATTTTGGAGGTTTCAAGAATGATGATAAAGCATAGCCTATAAAGTCCGGCATACACAACAAATGATAAGTAGGGAGTTCAGTGAGCAAAATAGTTTGGACTATGCATTTTCATATATATGAAGATAACAAATAACTTAGTCTGTGTACAGACTCGTATAGTAGGTAACCAAATTTCTACAGATTCAACCAACAAACACTAAATGTTGGATTGGAAGACATGAAATTACACTAACAATCAAATATTTAACATTAATGCTAGCTAAGTCAACGGAGTAGAAACAACACGTACACTCACCTGTTCTCAGATCCCATGAAAACTGTATAAAATATACGTTTAGCAAATTCTCGGCTGTCGGTTGGAATCTGCCCATCAGAGTATTGACCGATTCGTATAGCATCAATCTTCACCTGTTCATTCCCATCAACAATATCTGCAATGACAAACGTAAGACACTGCTCATTTCTTGAACTTATAGCTGAAATAACACATCAAGTGGAAGCACTTCTCGTCCACAGTACAACTTATCTACAAAAGGAATCATCAACTTTCAACATTCTCTCAGAAAGGAGATAGCTCAAATAGCGTGCAGGTGATATAAATAAAAACATAAGACGTATAGTGTTACGTAACAGGATGGTATATATTTTTGACATATATTTTATGCAATAGGTCAAATGGTTCGTAATATAGGATCTATTAACATCTGACCTTTAACAACAAGTTGGCACATGCACCCAACTATAGCAGCAGTAGAGGAGCTATCAGCACCGCCAGAAAGTGGAAGCAAAAAGCCAGATGCACCACTCCTCCTTAAATAGTCCCAAAGCCAGCAAGCAGGACCGAACGCTATTTCCTCCTCTGGAGAGTGATATCTTATCTACAAAAAGAATCACATTCGACTATAAAAACAAGATCAATTATTTAACTTATATTCCTCAGTCCACAATTCCATGTTCTTTGGATCTAAAGAAGTCAGGTAAGAGGCCCTTCATTTTTATAGTCCACATAAAAGCACCTCTTAAATTCAGCCATGCCATGAACTCTTTAACGACACTCATGCCACGTAACAATTATAATCAAATTAAGAAAATGAAAACTAAGGGAACAAACGTAAATTCAGATATTCCATAAACCCTCTCCAGCCAGAGCGTTTCCTATAGTTAATTAATGTAATGTGAATCCAACAACAGTCAAAACAATATCTACAGGCAATTTCTTTCAGCATTGAAACAACTGCAATAGTGAAAAGCTACTCAACTAATATTCCTTAAACTATCTCCATAAACTTGACTAGGTTAACACCCAGACAAAAATTAACCAATAAATAGTTATTGAGAGATTGTGTCCCACTTACAAAACTGTACCTGGCATTAGAACTTTGGGAGTCCTAATAGTCATTTCTTTTATAGCTCCTTCAGATTTTTCCATTATAGTTAATATCCGTAAAATAATTCTAGAGTTCTAGACCTTGTGTTTATTAATAAAGAAGTAAATTTCTAGTGAACAGATATTATCTTTGGCAGCTGTATCAAATATTTTTCTGGACTCTGAGTCGAACTTGCAGCATAATGGAGGCACTGTCACTCAGCGTTTCGATCTCAAAAGTCAAAATTGCAAACAGATCTCACCTTAAGAGGCTTAGAGAGTGGTATTCTAGGGTCAAAAGATTGACAGATTTTGCAAGACACTATTACAGAAGGAACTTTCTTCTGGCAGCTAGCTTGCTCCTGGAAACTACTAATAGATCCTCTAAGACTGGAAACCTGCAAAGAAATAGTGACTTATGAGTTCAGTAGAACAAGTTTAGCACGAGTTGAGAAAATTTTAGCTGACAGAACCTTCTGCCATGGATATTTCAATATTGATCTCATTTGAATTAAAACAAATACCGAACACTCAAGCTAGACTTCCCTATAAGATTGGCAAAAAACACAGTGCTAGGACAAAGGAATAAGACGATAAGTTAACAACTGAAAGTTGAGAAGGTTATGAGCCTTTTCTCCAGAAGAGAGGTAACGGTGTGAAAATTATTTGCTTATTTCTTGAAGCAATTCAATTGCATAAATCCAAAAGTAGATAAAACACGCTCAGGTAGGTCTCATCTAGTACGGGCAGGTGCATCTAACGTACCGCATCAAGATCTATTTGTGCAACCACTACTTCCACGTCCCTTAACGAAAATTGTGTTCCCTGAGCCACTACATCTCCATTCACTACAATGCAAGAACAACCATCTGTATACGAAAAAACATGAGACAACTTTACTTTTTGGAACGATCATTGGGGAAATCATTTGTCCACTGAGCTCGCTAGTATGAGCATGTCAGAAGCCATGGTAAGTACCAAAGCACGCTACCTACCATAATAAAGTCGACTACCATCACATCCTTGGTGATTACTGTACATGTATACACCTCCACGGGTATGTGTAGCACCTATAAATGCACGGAGACGAACATCAAGTTTTCTCAACTGATGATGACTTCCACTGGCATTCATGAAAACCTCTACACCATTCAATGCGAGTTCAGCATGAGGTGGAATGGGGCAAAATAGTTCCTCGCAAACTTCAGCTGCAACAGCTCTGAGGATAAATGAAGTTTTGAACTATTAATGCTACCAACAAGCAGATTTATGCGATCTAAGTTTAGCTATGATGCATGGACGGATTACTCGTGCAAAGTGGCTACTCTATAAAAGTAGAATAAAATGTTGCAAGGTAAACTAAGACTCAATATGGTTTAACTGTACCAGTTTTTAGAATTAAAATCCCAACAAACAATTAGTGAATTGTCATTTAGAACTCGAAGGAAAACTAAAAAGCTCTGTAGTTCATCGTTTATTTGTTGTGTTTACTAGATGTAAATTAAGGTATTAACCGGGTAATGAAGCTCTGCAAAGTCTATAGTTAATAGATAAAGTTGCCTAATTCTTTCAGATGCATAAACAGATTAAATTCAGAGTATTAAAGGGTAACATGGACAACCTATATATTGAAGTAACACGAGAATGTCACGACTTACGTATCCAAGAATTGAATATAACCATAGCCAAAAGGCACTGTTGTTTGTGACAGGAACTGCGAAATTTCAGCTGGAAGTAGAAAATCTTCAAGATGTTCTTTGTGCTTCCATGCCGTAAACCATCTAAGTTCCCTATAATTGCCATCATTGGCTAACCACATCTTTGGACGTATCATAATGATTTTCCTGTTAAAACACAAGACTTGACAATTGTAACGCTCTGAATCTTTCATAATAGGCATTCCAAAACTGCAGAGTATGCCATCCGTCCAATCACCCACCAGAAGTTCTTTTAGACACTCCCACCTGCGAGTCAATTTCCAAATATTATTAGGCACTCTCTCTCTTGACCAAACCATCGCTTCATATTTAATAGCTGCAAATCAAGGACATACAAGGGCGAGTTGTGTTGATTTGTGTTGGACACAAAAACCCATATACTTCAAAAAATTAATTTTGGGGTCTTCACGACGACATAATTAAATGAGAATTCTAATGACACTTCTAAGAAAAATTAAACAATAACATGAACATCTGGTAACGGTTTTAACAGGAGCTGCAAATCAAGGACATACAAGGGCGAGCTGTGTTGATTTGTGTTGGACACAAAAACCTAGATACTTCAGAACATTACTTCTTTTGAAGTCTTCACGACAAAATAATTAAATGAGAATTCTAGTAACACTTCTAACAAAAATTAAATTTACAAACGAACAAACAAATAAACAGTAACATGATCATCTGGTGACGGAATTAATAGGAGCTTACGCGTGAGAAACAGTATCAAGCTCGAGGAAATGATCTTCGCAACCATAGCCTGTAATTTCAAGCTCAGGACCAAGCCTAATCCTAGCACCTGCCTCTTTAGCTCTAATGATAGATTCCTTAATATTCTTCATATTCGTATCGAAATCCATTGCCCATTGATTCAAATTACAAGTAGCCACCTTCAACAACCTCATCTTTTTTTATACTATATGCAAAAATGGCTTAATAAGTACACTAATACAATTCAATCATACAACTTCTTCAATGGTGATAGATATTATATATACTAGTTTTCAATTCAGAATTTAAATTTTTCTAATTTAATCGAAAAATTGAACAATTAAACCTGGTGTTTGGTGGGTGCTTGCTGCTGGGATTCTCAAACAAGAGGGGGTGAAGTGAGAACTGAGAGAGCTTATAGGCTATCGGACGGGCGGGCGGGCTACGATGGTTCGACTCGACTTGACTCGACTCGGTTATCGAAAACAAATAGTGATTTTTGGGAATTAAATTACAATTATGACCCCTATGTGCAAGTGTAGTAACAAATGAAGGGGCAAAATTGTAATTTTATAAGACTTGCTAAAATATTGACCATTGTTCGAATAAGGAACTAGATTTCTATATAGATCACTTTAGCGGTTTAGCCTTGAACAATTTTTTAGATAAGTTTGCCTCCTAAATAATGACTACTTAAGATGAGTTTGTCTCTTGTCCTGATTTTTTATTAAAAGTAAACCGACACTCTTACAAATATTAAAGTTTTGTGAAATTGTCCAAAACTTTAATACTTGTCTTAGGGCGTGAAATGATCATTTTACACTTGTCTTAACTTCCTCATTTATTATACTCCCTTCGTTCCAAAATAGTTGACATTCTAGCTATTTTCACATAGATTAAAAGTTAAAATTAGTCAAAAAGTAGAAATATAATTATTTGGAACTATATCATTGGTTGGTTGCTAATTTCAAGAGAAAAAGTAGTCAAAAAGCTCATCGAGAATGTAAGACTAAAATTTTCAATATTAAAACGACAACTATTTTGGAACAAAAAAATAATACACGACGTCAACTATTTTGGAAGCAGCCACGGAGGGAGTACCTCCTAAGAGCATCCACACTAAATGCCTATAAATTTCCTCTAAAATCAATTCCCTATATCACTTTATTAATTTTAGGTGCTATTATTTAGTTTTCATGTCAAATCAGATTCCCTAACTTATTCCTCATATTATTAAGGATAAAGAGGGATGAGGGTGATAAGAGAGAGAGAGAAATATTTTTTTTAGTGCCTCATGTAAAGATGAGGAGACTAGAAAAGTAGTGTTTTATTACTTCCCCTCTATTATAGAACTAAGAAGTCTTTTAAGGTGTTGCAACGTCTTTTGGAAACCAACTAATGCAGGATGCCTTAAAAAATTTAGAAACATTGTTATTAGTGAATTTAATGATACACACGATGTAATTACTTTGAATTCACTTTGTAATAGTCCCGGTGGCCTAAACAACCATTGATCTATGATTTAGATTATTTATCAAAAAAAAAAAAAAAAAAAGGTCTTTTAAGGTTTCTAATGTGAATGCTCGTATAAGAGAAGCATAAACATACTTTCACCCTAAATATGGAACCACTATACACACCAGAATAGTGTTTTTTGCAGGAGTGAAATTACAATTTTGCCCCAAACTTAAATGTATGGAAACATTACCTTTCCAAATAGGGGGGGCAGAATTGTCTTTTCACCCAAAAATGTTACTGTGTTGGTGTGTGTATAACAGATCAGCTAAATATGTTAGTGTTTTGGGGTGTATAAAACAGTTCAGACAACCTCATGAACAGGCAGACTAAATAAACTACTTGGGCAATCAAACAACTCAAACCTTAAAATCACTCTCTGCCTCGTACTAATTCTGCCTCTTCCCAGTTAATTCAAACTCGCAGACAATAAAAATGAAATTTAGGGGTTATCAAAAATTCGTTCCACCATTTTCCTTCAACTCCAAACTCTTTTACCAGAAGCGCGTCAACTTCACCACACTTTTTCGCAAGGTACAATCATCCAAAGCACGCGCTTCCTTTAGCAGCAATGGTGCTTCGCAAGGTAATATATACTAGACATTGTTATCATGTTTCTAGTTAATCACATAATATTTATGTTGAGATTAATTTAGGGTCAAAGTTGAGAGTACTTTTATTTCTAATTCAAAAGTGGATGTACTTATTCAAAAAATTGAGTTGAATATTTGAGAATGCGAATATAAAAATTCAAAATTTGACGATCTTTTTGGGATTGAGGGAGATGGAGGGTGTAGTAAAGAA
Organism: Echium plantagineum; assembly: GCA_003412495.2. Lineage (NCBI taxonomy): Eukaryota > Viridiplantae > Streptophyta > Magnoliopsida > Boraginales > Boraginaceae > Echium > Echium plantagineum. Next base: position 32,057,548 of record CM016563.1, on the reverse strand, counting down.
AGTGGCTAGTTAATTGGATTATTGTTAATGCAGGCAATTCGTTCTTGGTTCCTGGTGCAACTGTTGCGACTATAGTCATGCTTGGTGCTCTTCATGCTCGTCGTCTTTACAATGATAATAAGGTTTGTTTTAAGAAAAGTTTCAAAGAGAGTCGATTTTATGTTTCAATCTCTTTTGGAAGAGTTAAGTTGGTTATTTTGTTTTGGGTTATTGACATGCCCCTATGCCTACGAAGAGGCTCCCACCTAAACAGGTTAGGGGGTTGGATAGTATGCAACCTTACTTATGTGATAACAATGATATTTATTCTGAATTGATATAAGGGTGAAATACGAACGCTGCCAACTAGTACTTCACAATAGATAAGAAGCATAGGTAATACAATGAGCTGTTTTGATTTATTCTATTATATCCTCCATAGGACTTGGAAGTCGAAACATCATAATAAGGGTTATTGGACTATATTAGTTAGTAAAGTGCTAATTACTCAGGTGGGTGTTTGATGTAATTGACAGATTGAAGAAGCTAGGGAAAAAGGTATCGAGTTGGAGTTTCAACCAGATGCCAAGGTAAACTAAAGCTTCTATCTTTTTCAAGAACATATTTATGTCCATATTTGTATCTTTCCCACTCTGCTTGCCTAATAAGTGTTGGTTTATATTATCGAGATTCAACTTTGACAAATAACTACTCTGTAATGTTGAATTATGCTAACGAATCATATCGTAAATGTAGGGTTATTTGTTTTGGGGTTCTGTCTATGGTGTTTAGTCCTACCTTGTTCATTTTTAGAAGATTGTCAAGTTTGTTTTTGATGTTCACAGTTAACAAACTTTGTGGCTTCAATTGATAAACATAATCTTGATTTCATAAATTATCTTGTAAATAATAAACTACATTAAAATTCTGGTATGTTGAAATAATTTTCACCAAATATTATGAAAAATTTATAATAATATTTTAGCTCAAAATTTAATCAGCCAACCATCAGAAATTAAATACTTGACATTTTTTATGGATGTATGGAGTAATATCTTGTGAAGTAGTAAGTGGTCAAAGTTGTGCATAGCGAAAACAAGAGTTATAAATGAAGTGTTGGAGTATTGTCTTTATTAGCTCCTTTGCTAAGTTTGTTGTGGATTGTAGGCATCATTCTTGAGATTGTTGCCACTGCGTACCATGTCAAGATGCTGGGGTTATCTGACCAGTGTGGTGAGTATAAAGGAGTTCTAAATTGACAATGGTTATTGACTTTATAAATTGTGCTTTGCTGTATTTCTGGATATTATTTCTTGTTATTGGGCAGGAATATCCCGTTTGGCTGCGTCCGCATGTATATAGATCATGGGCTCGAGCATTTCATTCGAGTATGTGTCACTGATTAAATTGTTTTGTTCAGGACAGTTTTATCCTTAGTTACGTTGTAGCATGACATTATTTTCCTATGTGCTCTATTTTCAAATTAGACTTGGAAGAAGCAGAACTACCTCTTGAAGACTATTCATCTTTACGAGACTTTTTCGTACGCAAGCTAAAAGAAGGTGTCAGGCCTGTTGATTCAGATCCACGTTGCCTGGTAACTGGTAACAACTCTCTTGGCGTCACGTAGTTATTAATTAAATTGTATCACTCTTCTCATATATCAAAATATTTATCTAATTGTATGGCTATAGGTTAGCCCTGTTGATGGTACTGTATTGAGATTTGGAGAGTTGAAAGCGGGGGCTATGATAGAACAAGTAAAAGGTTTCTCCTATTCTGCTTCTTCCTTGCTTGGTGCAAATGCATTTCACTGCTTGAGTGCTTCTGAAGATAAGCCAGACGAGATGGATGATCAAGAAGATGCCACTAGAAGAAACAACACTCAAAAGTCATGGTGGAACATCTCATTGGGGTCTCCTAAAGTTAGGGGCCCTGTACTAGCAAGGTAAGAATTTCCTAGTGCTGAAAAATATTTATGTTGAGTCGTCTAACTTTATGCAATGGTTGGTTGCTAATATTATAATCCACGAAATATATAAAAGACCTTAATCTGTATCTCGTTTTTAACAGTCCAGTGAAAGGCCTGTTTTACTGTGTAATCTACTTGAGGCCAGGAGACTACCATCGGATACATGCACCGGTTGATTGGAATATTCAGGCCAGACGGCACTTTTCTGGTGATAAGTTTATCCTCTTCTACCATTCTGCAAAAAAAGAAGTTCATCTTATTTCATCGACAAACATAATATTTTGAACATGCTCTTTAGATGCTAATTGCTTGGGTTATTGTGAAGTCACCTAAGTTTTAGGCACTTGGACTCATTCATTAGGAAGATAAAACTCCATACGAATTGGACAAATAGAATCATAGTATGATGTCTTGTCTAGCTCAGCCTCGAATGTGAGATTAGCTCACTGTATATTAATAAGAAACAAGCTTTTCTTAGCATGAGCTGCACAATAATTTTGTAGCTTTCCTTATATTGTCGAGTATGTTCTTCAAAATCATGAATGAGATTGAGTAGTAAAAATATCTTCCAATTGGGGCAGGATTGTTGACTTTTGCCTCCTCACTCAATCTACTGGTCTAAATCATTTTATTGAGTTCATTAGAACCAAGATAGATACGGACATGGAAGAGAGCCAGGGAAAACCTACTTGTGCACAGCTTTTGAAGAGAATATCAGACAAAACAAAAGCTTCATCTAGTGTATGTACTATTATAGTGTGATCCATGCACCTTTGTCTGCATGTAGCGAGTCATCTACTGCATTGTTCACAAGAAATTACCACAGTTAGTATGCAGGGTGTCCATTTACCCAATGCTGGGCTGTTGCTAATATTGATTATATTGTGCTTTTCAGGTCGTTTGTATCCTGTAAATGAGAGAGCTACAAGGACAATCCGCGACCTATATGTTGAAAATGAAAGGGTAATATTTTGAATTTGTTCTTGTTTCTAGTTTCGAATTTGTTCTTCATTCTATTTGAGTCATCTGATTTTATCTCACCCCTCCTAAAATTATACATCTACCTGAGTGTGAGCTGTAGTTCTGACAGGATTTCTATTTCCCCTTTGGGATCGTATTACCAGGTTGTGCTCGAAGGGCTCTGGAAAGAGGGGTATATGGCAATGGCAGCAGTTGGGGCAACAAATATTGGCTCAATTGAGGTTCGCCATTAAGTTTTCTATAATTTTTTGGCCCAAGGGGGGGGGGGGGTGTGGGGTGCATTTCTCCTAAGCATCTCACAAGTTATTTATTCGTTTCGTTTATCTTCAAGTTAGGTTTCTCATCTTCATAGTGGGATACATTTTGGGCATATGTAGCTGGAGGTATATATAACATCAGGGTCTACGGCATTTTGCTCCATTATGAACACATGCTAGACAGGGGGTCATTTAAAATTTCTGGCTAACATAATTACTTAAGATATTTCTGGGATGATATTTAGGAAAGGGGGCACTTGCGGTTAAACTAACAAGTTAAATACGGGAGTCATTAACTTGAATTTAGAATTACATGACTATCTTCCAACTCTCCCATCAACAGCAACGAAAGTAGAAACTGTTCAAGTGCATGACCGCCTAAGTGAGGCTTAACTTTGTGGCATGTATCACATAATCATGTTGCAATTCGGTTTTACTCTTCTCCTGATTTGATGTCACAGCTTTTCATCGAACCATCTCTGCGCACAAATAGGCCAACAAGGAAGCTGCTACACCCAGAGCCACCTGAAGAGAGGGTATATGAACCTGTTGGAACGGGTGTAAAGCTTAAGAAAGGAGACGAGGTATGAAGATTATATATTTGTCTCGTCTAAGAACTGTTAATATGTTAATTCTCACGGCTTGATAATTTGCGGATCTTGTTCTTTTATTGCCAATTGGTTTTGGAACTCGGTGACAGCACACGGAATAAAATATTTATTCATGGGCTTGCACGATATAATCATTAGCTTTAGCCCAGTGTCACTCTCAACTCTAGCTACTTATATCTCGTCAGAGATGACTGATGCCTTCCATTCCTTGCAGCTTGCTGCTTTCAACATGGGATCAACAGTGGTGCTCGTCTTCCAGGCTCCAACATCTGTGTTATCCACGGAAAAGGGCTCATCATCGGAGTTCAGGTTTCGGGTAAACCGAGGGGACAGAATCCGCATGGGAGAAGCGTTGGGTAGTTTGCAAGACCAATAAAACACTAATTTGCAGCTCATTTCATATTATTATGTGGTGTTTTCCAATTGCCATTTGTTATATGAATCTACATGATATATATATGCTCGCGTCTTTAGTTTTGTTCTTAATCTTTTTACTGGGTTTCTACTGAAGTGCCTGAGAAATGAGCCAGCCAACATTGGATGAATATGGTCATACTCCCTCGTTTTTTTTAGTCGTGTTTTTAGAGATCCGTACATAAATTAAGGGATCCACTATACACACAAAAATAGTGGATTACTATAGCAGTAAATGACCATTTTGTCCTCCTATTTAATTTCCTCAATTACTATACTTCCAAATAGGGGGGGCAGAATTATCATTTACTGCTACAGTAACCTACTATTTGGGTGTGTATAATAGATCAGATAAATTAGGTAAAATAAAAAGTATTAAAAAAATTCACTGAAAATTTAAGATATAAAATTACAACTAACTATATGTTAGGAAGATAACTATTTAGAAACAAATACTTAAAGCTAAAAGGTCAACTAAAAATAACGGATAAAGTATTTATTACACTCCCCCTAACGCATTTTAATCACATTTTTATTTTGTTATGTCAATATTTAAATCGGTTATTTTTATTAATTATTTTAATAAATATAAAGTTGAGGATATCATTGTATTTGTCTTTCTTTTTGTAATTTTTCGTAAGTTAAAAAGACACGGTTAACCGTGAAAAATTATTTTGATATAAAAAGATTATTGTTCCGATTTGATTTGGGTATGAAAGTCCTATTAATCTTTTCTTGTTGAAAATTTCAAATTGAATTGAAATTATCCAAAAATAGGGTTGACTGTGCTTCAAAATTTTCAGATCTGATTTTTGTTGTTCAAGGATTTATAATTTTTTTTGGAAATTGAAGTATATTTGTGGAGTAATTATTGTGCAAGTAAATAGATTTTTGTATCTCGCAACTTAATTTATCATTTAGAAATCGTGTGAAAAAATTCAGAAATCACGTGAAAAAATTATCTAACAAGAGTAGCAAAACCAATAACCATAGTTCAAAGTTTCTTTTTCGGATATAGTTTCGAAATTATAAAATTAGGAAACTTTTCAGAGACATTGTAAAACCATTTAAGAAACGATGTAAGAAATTAAAATATATGTATTCAATGTACTTTTTGATTATTTTTTCTTATGAAATTATCATCCAACCAATTAACTTTTCGGATATAGTTTCTCTATTTGTCTTTCTAGTATTAATTTTTTGTTTCTAAATACTTGTCATTCTAGCATAATTAATTGTAAATATATGTATTCAATGTACTTTTTGATTATTTTTTCTTATGAAATTATCATCCAACCAATTATATAATTTCAATTGATTGTCATTTTACATTTTCAATGTGCTTTCAACTTTTTGATTACTTTTTATTTTCCTTAATTTATATGCAATTAGCTAGAAAGACAAATAGAAAAGAACGGATGCAGTATATATTACATTTTTTGTGTATAAACATGAACATTAAAGACATTATATATACGGTTAATGGCCGCAGCAATCACCTATGTTTGCTGAATGTTTCCAGTCAATCACTTGTGTTTTAAAGTGTTTCGTTCCATCACCTATGTTTCAAAAGTTTCCACTCCATCACCCATTCTGTTAACGAACCGTTAAATATGTCATGTGACTTTTTGCAGGGGCATTTTAGTAATTTCACATTCTACTATCTTTGTTATCTATTTTATCACCTCATCTATGTTTGCTAAATGCTTCCAGTCAATCACCTGTGTTTTAAAGTATTCTATTTCATCACCTATGTTTTAAAATGAATCCCACTTGATCACGAGTATATATAATTATAATAAATACAATTATATATATTAAATTATACATTGAATAATATGCGTGACTAAGTGAGGTTCATTTTGAAACGTAAGTGATGGATTAGGTTTGATTTGGGTTGGATGGGTAGGGCTTCTCACGAGGTAAGGACCGGTCAGGGGAAGCATACAGCTGTCTGACCAAGAGCTGACCGTACGGGCGAAGCCCAGGTAACTTGTTATGGACCAAGCCCAGGCGCTTGCTTCTAGAAGGAAAGTACGCATCTTTCTCTCTCTTCTATTCTTTATAAATAGCAGCTATTGTCTCACATTTGAGGTAACGTGATTCTGAATTAGTACTAGACTATATCATACATACTTTACCTGAACGGTGCTCTTACTGACTTGATCGTCGGAGTGTCTGGGGTCTCCCAAGGACCACACTTTCAGGTACGACGGAGCCCACTCCAACACAATCGGATTTGTCCCAGAGGACTCAAGGTAGACGGTCGAGACCACCGGTCAAGAGAACCATATCTACAAGGACGACCAGAGTTTCCTTGAGCCCCATCTTACAAGGTAGCTCCGGACAACCCTCAGCGGATCCAGTCCAAGAAGCACATCAATTTGTACCGGAGAGATCAGTAAGTAATGGAATGGAACACTTTAAAACGCAAGTGACTGACTGGAATGGATAGAAAACATAGTAGCGTGTAAAATTACTAAAATGCCCCCCAAAAAAGTCACATGCAAGTCACATGACATATTTAACGTTTTGTTAACGGAATGGGTGACGGACTGGAAACTTTTGGAACATAGGTGATGGAATGGAACCAATTAAAACACATGTGATTGACTGGAAACATTTAGCAAACATAGGTGATTGTTGTTGTCATTAGCCCTTATATATATAAGTATGAACTAAATTAAAAATAAAATAAGACATTTTTGGAATCAATGCTATATAAAATCTTGAAATAAATTGTTAACAAACGGTTAAAATTTTATGTAGAATATTTACAGCATTTAATATTATTTGTAAAATATCTAAAAGTTAGATCTAAAAGATCAATAGACAATTGCAATTATCTAACACGTTCAAAGTGTGAGCTATATGTTATATATATGTGCATTGTCAAGGCTATGAATTACCTATATCAAATCAATATATAAACTTATTTTTTATTTAATAAATATATATTAAAAGTTTGATTTTGAATATATATTCAAAAAATTAGTGATTTACTTTAGTTATGTTTTTAAAAAGAGTTGCAAACTTAAACTTATTTCTACAAAAAAATTGATTTCGGAATTATGGAAACATTTCATTTTCATAATTTCGAAAATGAAAATTTTCTGATCTTATGCCCATAGCTGATCAAAATTTTCGAAAAACGCGTGAGAAGTCAGAAATTGGCATATACCGGTCACCTTAGAGCATTCTATTAACACGTTTTCCCTCTAAACAAGACTTTTATCGTTTTGGATCTAGATGGCGAAACAATTTCAACTTGGTTGGGCATGGGTAGTCTGGGAGGAGAAGCGTTGTTGTACCGTGTACCGCCTACAGAAATTTATAGTTGTTTTTATTAAAAGTAAAGTGTGTATCGTGTACAAAAACTTATAGCATGGGTAGTCTGGGAGGAGAACCATTGTTTGGTTGTGTACCGTGTTGTTTATATTAAAAGTAAAAATTTATAGCATGGGTAGTATGGAAGGAGAAGCATCATTTGGTTGTGATGGTAGAGGGAATTGAACCTTGGTGGTCAAGAAGATCATATATATACTCAACATTGTGCTAATATCTAAATAAAATTAGAAGATGTATCAATATATTATTCTTTAAAATAATAAATGTAGTTTAGTGTTACATTACATATCATTTAATAGTATTACACATTATTTTTTAATATGCTTATCAATATTATTTAATGTTAGATATTACTAAAAATACAAGATGTAGTTATCTGTCCCTAAAATATTGTTACATTTTGACTTTTGGTAGTCAAATTTTAAAAAATTTGATCAAGAATTCTCATTAAACGATAAAGAATAATATAGTCACGTGGGATCTTGTTAGATTCGTCTCAATATATATTTTTGAAATATCAACTTTTTATAATTTTTTCGGATGTAGAATAAGAGATATTTATGTTTTAAATTGTGTTTTGTTGACCACCAAAAGTCAAAATATACTAATCTTTTAGGGACGGAGGGAGTAATAAATAATATTTATGATTTAAATCGAAGTATACTATGTATTACTTTATGAACATTATAAATTAAACTATGTATATTAATGCATGTTTATTGTCTTTTGTAACATAATTAACATTAAACAATATCTTGTAAAGAAAGTTTTAACATTAAAAAACTTTTATAATATAATTAAAAAAATTTATTTGTCTAACTAATTTGTAATATAATGATGAATATAGTTTTTTCTTAATACCAAAACTTAATTAGTTATAATTCAAGTTGTAGTATAGTGATTGTAACAATAAATTTTCCTAAGTCTTGAATTTAATTGATAACAAGAAAATGAGCAGTCGCAAAGAAATATGTATTGAATGATTACTTCACACTACAAGTCAATGGCCTTCGCAGCTTGTTCTTGAACTTGATTGTTGAATGCTTGAATGTTTGAAGATATGAGTAAGTCAAGGGCCTTCACCGCTTGTTCTTGAACTTGAATGTTGGAAGATTCGAATAAGTCAAGGGCCTTCGCAGTGTAACGCCCCGTCCCCCAACCGGGTCGGAACGTTATTTGATTTGATGGACTGACCTCACAAACCACCACGGGTCTCTCCAGCACGTTTTGTCCTCACTCACGTGCTCACTGGGACACTTCCCAGTGGGTCACCCATCCTAGAATTACCCCAGGTCAAGCACGCTTAACCTTGGAGTTCTTCTGAGTTGGGCTACCGAAAAGAAGATGCATCTTGATGATATGAGTAGTACCAATCAAATCATATCAAATATATCACATCGCCCACTCTGGGCCGGGTATTACAATCTCCCCCACTTAAACACTCAACGTCCTCGTTGAGCCACATCCACTCCACATCCAGGACCGTACCATCCGTGTGAGACTCTAGAGGTGGCTCCTACGGCCTCAAGAGGTCACTCCCGTCCTCGACGTAGCACTTTGCGCCGCATAGCACTTAGATCTCACATTTCGGACGGCCCCGCTCTGATACCATTTGTAACGCCCCGCCCCATAACACCGGGTCGGAACGTTATTTGATTTGATTGACTGACCTCACAAACCACCACGGGTCTTTCCAGCACGTTTTGTCCTCACTCACGTGCTCACTAGGACACTTCCCAGTGGGTCACCCATCCTAGAATTGCCCCAGGTCAAGCACGCTTAACCTTGGAGTTCTTCTGAGTTGGGCTACCGAAAAGAAGATGCATCTTGATGGTATGAGTAGTACTAATCAAATCATATCAAACATATCACAACAACGCCCACTCTGGGCCGGGTATCACAATCTCCCCGACTTAAACACTCAACGTCCTCGTTGAGCCACACACACATCCACATCCAAGACCGTACCATCCGTGTGAGACTCTACCTCTCACAATTCCGGATGGCTCGGCTCTGATACCATTTGTAACGCCCCGCCCCATAACACCGGGTCGGAACGTTATTTGATTTGATTGACTGACCTCACAAACCACCACGGGTCTTTCCAGCACGTTTTGTCCTCACTCACGTGCTCACTAGGACACTTCCCAGTGGGTCACCCATCCTAGAATTGCCCCAGGTCAAGCACGCTTAACCTTGGAGTTCTTCTGAGTTGGGCTACCGAAAAGAAGATGCATCTTGATGGTATAAGTAGTACCAATCAAATCATATCAAACATATCACATCGCCCACTCTGGGCCGGGTATTACAATCTCCCCCACTTGAGCCACACACACATTCACGTCCACATCCACATCCAGGACCGTACCATCCGTTTGTAACGCCCCGCCCCCGAAACCGGGTCGGAACGGTATTGGATTTGATGGACTGACCTCACAAACCACCACGGGTCTCTCCAGCACGTTTTGTCCTCACTCACGTGCTCACTGGGACACTTCCCAGTGGGTCACCCATACTAGAATTACCCCAGGTCAAGCACGCTTAACCTTGGAGTTCTTCTGAGTTGGGCTACCGAAAAGAAGATGCATCTTGATGATATGAGTAGTACCAATCAAATCATATCAAATATATCACATCGCCCACTCTGGGCCGGGTATTACAGCAGCTTGTTCTTGAAGATTCGAAGATTCAAAGATTTGAATGTTGATGAATTCAAATGCAGGTTGAATGTTGATGAACTGTTCTCTGATTTGTAGAGCTTTTCTCTTCTTCTGCTTTTGTTTGTTTTCTTGCAAATGAAATCCCCTCCCCCTTCCCAAAAAAATAAGAATGCTTTATTTATAGGCAAACATATCCACGGGCTTGAGCTTTGACTTGGGCTCGAGCCTTGACTTGGGCTCGAGCCTTGACTTGGGCTCGAGCTTGGAGTTAGGCTTGAGCCTTTAATAATTATTCTTTAATTTAATTAAAAAGAATAATTATATGATTTGATCAATAACTATATCTTTTTATTTGTTTAAAAGACATAATTATCTATTTCATTAATTATTTCCACTTATTTATTTGGTGAAAATAATTATTTATCATGATCCCAATATTTCATATATCGGACCATAATTGGACGATCCAAGTTTCCATGCGACAATTTATAATTTAGCAATAAATGCCACATGTAATCATTTAACCTGACCGTATGACTTAATTAACTAAATTCCGAAGTATAATTTATTAACTTGGAACTTAATTAATCGATCCACTTCGGATATTTATTGAATAAAAATTTCATTATAAACAGTGATAGATATTGAATAATACTACCTCCCTCTCTAAATGATTGGTATTGACTTTTGTGGTCAAACTTTAAAAAATTTGATCAAGAATTCTCATTAAACGATAAGAAATAGTATAGTCATGTGAGATCTTGTTGGATTCATCTCAATAAATATTTCTGAAATATCAACATTTTATAATTTTTTCGCACGTAAAATAAGAGATATTTACATTTTAAATCGTATTTTGTTGACCATCAAAATTAAAATGTACAAATCATTTAGGGATGAAGGGAGTATAATTATTTTATTAATACCAATACACAAATTCATCCTTATCTTTTATTATGAATAAGACTAAATGTTATTTGTGATGATTAAATGCTATTTAATAATATTACATATATGACTAAAATTCATCCTTATCTTTTATTATGAATAAATATATATAACTGAACAAATATATTGAACAAATTTATGTATAGCTTTATTATAGATTGTAAATAAATTAAATCTATATTTACACTATATTTAATTGGAAAAAGGGGAATAAATTATTTTTTAGGGAAGCCACATGACCTCCAATTTCCTTTATTATAGGAGAAGCTATAAATAAAAATTAATCTAAAATTAATTTTATATAAATTAATATGATTATTTTTTTATAATTATTAATTATAAATTCTTTATTTAATGATGATTATTATTATTATGCACAAGTATTGGTTGTGCCCAAAATATCAATTTACTCTCTATATAATTGGAGAAGGAGAAAATTGAAAGTTAGATTTACATAAAAATAAAGCCGCATATTCTCATATGACCAATCAAAAAGTGAAATGTGTTGATATAAAAAGTAACTTCCATTTAATTAATCAAGTAATTTAAAATTGTATATTTTTATATGTAATACTGATGTATTTATGCCCCTTTAAATTCAATTTTGAAATTGTATATACTTATTATTGGGGGAGGGGAACTTGTAATCATTTACTTTTTATGAATATTTTCTATCATAAATAACTACTACTAATATCAAAAAATATATTTTGCTTCTTTCTAACTTTAGTATTATTTTACACATAAATTTTAAGCTTAATGCATATAAAGTAATTAAATAAATATTATTACATAAAAATGTTATGTCTTAGTTAATCGCAAAACATAGTATATTATAAATATAATAAACACATTCACAATTTCCTTTAATTGCTCATCATTAATTTACTGTCTCAGTTTTTTGGGAAAATTCTTAAAATTCGGGAGCTTTTTTTTCTAGACCATTCCGGATTTTCAATTAGAACATGAATATGAATATTTTTTTGAAATGAAAACACATATAAGTAATATATGATATATCCGCTTAAACTAACTAGCGATAGTTTTCTTTTTATAGTTGTCGGATCAATTTTTATTGAATAAGATTTCAGCAACTTATCGAGAAAAATGATAAAACAATATTTTTAATAATTCAATAAAAGTTTGATTGTAAAATAAGTTTATTATGTCCTCTCAATCATTAATCGACACATATGATATTGAAAACTTGCCCATTTCATTCTCTATTTTAAACTCCGGAACTATTCCGAAAAAACAAGCTCCCGAATCGAAGAAATTTCGCAGCTTTTTCTTTTGTTTTCTATGTAGTTTATTTAGTGATTGAAGTTGTACATTCCGTTCTCAATTCTCATTTTGACGATTACAAGCATAATTAGCAGGTAAAAAATCCTAGAATTTATCAACCTGAATACCGTATCTATATGGTTACATACATTAGCAACATGTTGTAACTTGTAATTTGTAACTTGTAACAAATCCCTTCTCAAGCGATTGGATACACTCAAGTAACCAGATGAAGAACTATTACGATTCATCAGCCTTTAATTCCGATAATTTCCGGTTCTCCAATTTCTTTTATAATGGGCCTCAAATTTCTATGTTTTAGATTCGAACATTTATAGGAAACCTCATCCTTCCATTGTAACTATTTCGTTTTTCTATTTATAAAAAAACATATAAATTCATCTCCAGCACAATAATTCTCCATAGAACTCAGTATTTTTGCCTATTACAGAGCCAACTTCTGTACAATAAAAATACTATGAAGCAGAAAAGAGTCGCAACACGAGACAGTGATTCGCCGTGAGTGTTGTTGACTAAATGTCATCACTCTTTGTTTTCCCCCATCTAAGGTTGTCGTATTGTCTAACAAGTGTTTCTTGTCATTTCGTTATTCGATTGTAAGCCAGCCTTTACAGGTGAATTATCCTAATTCCTGAGGCAGAAGATATACACTACTTGCCGATATATATTATGTAACGACCCGCCCCAGGTGGTACCTGCCCTGAGGTTAGGCTCGATAACAACCTAGAATCAGAGTCACCAACCGATGGATGACTCGATAAATAGACAGTTTTAAAATAAAAGTAAAATAGTTTAAATAACTCCGTGAAATATGAGGAAAGTCATGCTGAGTAAAAGTAATAAAGTAACTCCATCGGGGTGTTCACCCAAAACCCCACAAACACCAGTAATAAACAAAAATGCAACTGATAACCCACGCAGGGGTAAGATAGCCAATAAGTATATGTAAAAAGACTCGACTCCAAATATGATGACTGAGGAAACTCCTAATGCCGTCCGTCTCTCAACGATGTAGATACTAACTCTGTCGATCTAGCCTGAAAAGATAGGTCCCCGAAGGGGTCAGCTCGACAGCTGGTGAAATCCTTCTCACGCGTGGCTACCACCCCACATACGTGATGCGAAAGCAATGAAGTAACCGAACAACAATTATAAAACTCAACATCAACAATAAATAGTCTCAACAACAATAATCACATAAATGCAATCACTATATGCTCTGGATCCGGACTTTCGCACTGTACAGTACTCTACCTAGCTCAACCTGCAGGGAGACCAACCCATATAATCATGACACATCTCGTCATCCACATATCTCATCCATCACACATCACAACATCACACAAAAACCCCTGTACTCCGCATATGGGCCCATCACAATCATGGCGCCCCGTCAATCCTACGTTGCCGGATCTGGACAACACACACAACACATATACGACCCGTAGGTCCACCCTAACATCTCTACTCATGCTCAATACTCAACCATACTCATCACAATGTATCCAAGTATACAATCACTACCACACAACACATACAAGCGTAAATAACAACACGTGAGTAAGAACTCACCTCAAGCAAACAGCACGTAAAGTGACACTCCAAGTCGAACTCTGGAACGATCACGCGGTCGGACCTATATAACATATAATCTATATCAAAATACTATTCCAAAGTACGCCCCATCCCACTCGCAACCAATTAAACTTTAAATCAGATAATCCTAACAACTTTTAGTCAATTTGGGAAAAATGACGATTTTGCCCTTTGGCGGAAAATGACCATTTTGCCCCTGGGCCCCACATGGTCAACCCCGATATATTACTATTATAACCCATATTAGCTTATATCATATACATATTATTATATTACTACCATCTAACGGTCCAGTTATCAATACTTACATTATTAACGTACTAGTCAACGGTCAACCCTAGTCAACTCAACTATGGTCAAACCTAGGTGAACTTCCATAAATATTCTAATTCTACCCTCATATCAAATGAATCAACCCCTTATTCTATTCTAGGATTCACCCCCTACTTCTAGTGAAATTACGCTTTTACCCCTCGGCTAAACTTAGTTGTACTTTTGCCCAACTCTTGCATTAATTACACTATGACCCCAAATCAACTTAAATTACAACTTAGGCCCCAAATTTGCCCTTTAACCCTTTAAATCGCTTCAACACCCTGTACTTCTCCTAAGTTTACATGTTAACCCTTAAACTTTATAAATTCTAATTCTAACCCAATTTATATAACCTACTTAATAATCCAACACTTAAAACAATTAATATTAGTTCCACCCCTTATATATTTCATCTTAACCCCTAGAGTTCATACCTTATATCATACTTATGTCTTTTCACTAATGCCCCCAAACTTATCCCTAATTACGTTTTAAGACCAATTCTTTCATACTAACCCAATATTCATTCCGAGTACAATTCATTCATCCTTATCAAGCCTAAATCAAGTCATTAATCTACAACAATTATTCGTAGCCTTAACTTAGCCAAAATCTCACACTTCGATACATCGTAGCTTATTTCTCAACCCGAATCAATATAATTTCAACCTATCAATTACATTACAACCTAAGCTCCTTGCAATCTATCATAAGGTGGTACCTATAAGAATTTCATCTTATAATCATGATTAATAAGTCTCCACAATAACACCCATCATGTACGGCCATCACCATCTACCTAGTTCACCGCCTCTCATGCATAACGATTTAGTGCTAATATCCTACGTCTAGCTTAGAATTAATAACACATGCCAAATACTACCCACGACCCCAACCCCTACAAGAGCACGTAATTCGGCAGCCGACTAACATGAACAAGGTTCGAACTCTCCCTAATTAACTCATCTCCGATCAACGTTACAACCCAAATCTATGCGTTATACACTGTACTAACTCCAATAGCAGCAATTCTAGTCTCCAATCAATCCACACAACATCAAATACGTTCAAACATTCACCAAGAATTCGGCACCGCATACTCGCGCCTATCCCCCCCCAAAATCGATTATTTCGCATCAAATTGAACATGTTTTTAAGGGATTTAGATACTGCACTATGTACATTAAACAACAAGGTGTTCATTCGGTTCAAATTGCAGCAAGAACGGACGAGATCGAGTCCGTAAAGTTGGCGAATTCCCCTCCCCAAAACTGCCGAAACCGAAGGGAAGGAGGGAAAATATAGGGAGAATCGTGTACCTTGCTTGGTTGAGACTCCTATGGTGGCCACGCCTGGATGAAACTCGAGCTGCTGGCGAAATTTCCTAAGCTTCTAAGCTATGGAGGTCGCGGCAAATTGAGGAAGAAGATGTGTTGTGCATGAGTGAAGGGTTCATGCGTGGCTACTGTTTATATGGCGATTGGGTTGGGCTGGCTGATATGGGCTGGCCCATTAGGGCTGGCCCATTATGGCTGGCTCGTTAGGGTCGGTCCATTCACTTATCGAGTCGATTACGAGCTTCGAGCAAATTTTAACGAGTATTAAACAACCGAAACGAGCTAAATTTTTTATACATTTTAATTATTATACATTTTAATCAAGTAATTATATTTTAATTAAGTTAAATTAGGGCGCGTTATTACATATTACTCCCTCCATCCCTATTTGAATGCGACATTTTGATTTTTCAGTCACCGAGACATAATTTAAAACGTAAATATCTCGTATTCAACACATGTGAAAAAAATTTAAGAAGTTAGTTTTTAAAAATATATATTGACTATCTATATAAAAAAAATATATATATTGAGACGAATCTAACAACTTCCATATATCTATATTATTTCTTATCGGCTAATTCGAATTCATAGTTAAAGTTTGAATGATGAACAAAGACATTTTGGAACCTATATGCAAACATGAGTGCCTTTTGCCCTCACATGAATCATCTCTGTTTGTAAGCACTACCCAAGGGAAGAGGACATTAATTCAAACTGAAACATGTTAATAAAAACTGAAAATAAATCTCTTGATAGTAGTTTCTTCCTTTCATCGAGTCCATTGGAAACATTAACAAATGGATGAAGTCAAGCAATAGCGAAAATCGAAACTAAACTATGGTTCCAGAAAAGGGAAAATGAAGATTGAAAACTTACATTCATGCGAAGTATGAAATGCTAACACCAGTACATCACAAAGCCAACTATATGTCTAAGTAGAAAAGCCTTTTAATTCGATCCTTCCTCTTACCCAGAATTCATTCACCTCTTGAAAAATTGTGACTCTTTTCATGCCAGGAAATCTTCATATTAGAACTTTGCTCCTGAAACATCACCAGTTCCTCATTTGAGCTTTGGCAGATTCGAATACGATTTTAATGGTGGCAATAGACACGTAGAGTTATGCGTTTGTATTTGTATAAGTGTATGCAACAGAATCTCAGTACATTTTGTAAGAAATCTCAACAAAGATTACAAACGCAAGAAATACTTCGGTTTTATGTGGATGACCTACTTCATCATTTCACGAAAAGCTTCTTTATATCTAAACAAAGTGCTAATATGAACATATGACTACATGAGTAAGAAAATAGAAGGGGGATATTTATAATCTCTATATTATACTAGTATGGAAGGGTAAATGTCAAAACTGATGTTACAACACATAGCATCATACAGGTACAACTGTACAAGACTATATATATCAATGCATGTGTACATCCTCAAATCACGAAAAATTCCAAGGAAATCTTTATTCACAATAATTAGTTAGTTACCTTAAATCATTTAAATGAAAACAAAGGGAATATCTAATGGAGAATATCCAACTCTACGTTCGCAGATGTGTTATGCATTTACAAACCTATATGAAAATATCATTGGAATCCTAATACAACGCCATTGTAAGTCGTACCAACCCACATTTAATAAACACAAGTTACCTAGTCTGTGGTGCAAAACAAGGAGTCCATATAAACTTAAATCAATTCAAATGACTCTAAAACTTTGTTTTCTAAGGTATATAAATGGAATGAAGGAAAATATAGCCCAATTCCTTTTTTCCCCTTCATGATAATATAAATATCAATTCATTACCTCGAGACAAACAATTTGTAAATGGAAATTCAAAAAGTATACTTGTTGCCTACGGCCACACATACATATACTAACTCGACAATTCAGCACTAAAAACACCAAGTGAAATTTTGCAGCAACAAGAAAGGAAACGAAACACATATCTATGCAAACAATAATTATGATCCCTGATTAAGGAATTGCAGTAAAATGTAGAAAACTTCTTTTAGATATGGCAATACTAAAACAAGAAAAATCGATTAAAATTGACAGCAACGTAAGTATTTACTCCATCCATCCCAACACGATTGTCCAATTTGAAATTCAATGGTAAAAATTAACGAACTTTGTACCCTCAATTAAAACAAATAACTTCGATTTGAAAAATATCCTAAAAATACCACCTTTGAGATGTTTCTCACTAAATATTATACAGATAAACATATTTGAGTTAGAACTTAATTCGCGAACTACCAAAATTCAAAATTAATTACCCAAATGGCAATCACATACAAAATTCAAAATCAATTACCCAAATTTGAGTTAAAATTTAATTCGCGAACTACCAAAATTCAAAATTAATTACCCAAATGGCAATCACATAAAGAAACCCTGAAATCAAAGAATATACGAAAGGCGAAGGCAGACCTACGTGTTCTTAGAGTAGGAGGAGGAGGAGGAGGAAGAGGAAGAAGCGGAGGGAGGTCGTTTGTTGCGGAACATCATGAATGTTAAGGGGAAGACTACTCCGATCATCATTATGGCTGCTCCCATCATGTACCGCAATGGGCTCGGTGGCTCCACCTCTATTACTGTCCCAATCTGCAATTGCAAACAAATTAATAAAAACTCAAATCGATTCGAAAATCAAATTGATGAACTAAGTGATTATGTTTGATTGATTTGGGGTTATTTTTAGGGTTCTTACAGGCATAGCGAGTATACGGAGGTGGAGATTCAAGAGCTGATCTCCGAGTTTAGTATGAAAGTAGGACGTTTTATTGTGTTTTGATGGTGAGATTGATCTCTGTTTTGGAGGATTCAACCTGGGTTGCTAGATACACAAAGGCCAAGTACTCATTTTACTTTACATTTTTTTAACACCCAATCCACTATCGCTATTCGTTGAGCGTGGACTTACTACTTAATAGACTTCTATTTTATTATTGATGATATTTAACACTTCAACGAATATTAAGAACATTCGATCAAAATAACAAATGATTAGAGTGTCATAATGAATAAATTAAATTATATTGAATTATGAAAGATTGGGTAGTAGACATGTATTTTTATAAAGCTAATAGAGGAACATAATTGATAATCAATTGCATTTGAAATTTGAATGTTACTTTATATGTTTATGAATGTTTTTTGCTTATAAATGTTAATTTTTCTTTCCATATTTAATGCTTAACATGTACTTTTAGATCACATTTTAGAAAGTCTCTAATACAGTAATTATATTGTCTAATACCATAACTTAAGTTGGAGCATGAAGATCAAGAATGCCCAACCTACGCAGAAGAAAATCAAATTATTTCTTCCCTAAAGCTTTGGTGAAAATATCTGCCAACTGATATGAGGTAGTAATGTGAGACATACGAATATTGCCATAAAAAGGTAGTCTCTTAAAACATGACAAATCAAACTAGTATATTCATACAACACCGGACTTTGTGCCAAATGAATTGCAGACTGACTATCACAACATAACTCCATCGATTCGGAATGCTCGAGACCCAAGCAATTAAAAAGCCCATTCAACCAAATTAACTCACAAGTGACCATGGCTATGGATCGATATTCTGCTTCGACAGAGGATTGAGAGACCGTATCATATTTGTTGGATTGTCGAGAGACTAGAGACTGCCCAAGAAACATGATCCATCCTGAAACCGATGGACGTGTAATAGGACACTCTGCCCAATCCTAGTCACACTATCGTGGCAGATGTAAGTCATTATCATCACGCAATAATACACCTTGTCTGTTAGCTAATACATGATCATTAGAAGGAGGGGCTGAAAATGATTATTACTCTTTTTGATACTTTTCCGATTTATATGAAACATAAAAACAAAAAGACAATGGTGCAATATTATAATAATTGAAATAAGCAATTATGCGATGTATAAAATTGCAATACGTAAACAAACGACAGTAATAAATTTACTGAAAGTAAAGTGCAAGTAAAACAAAAAACTCAGCGGTCTTAACAAGCTTCGATTCCCCTATTGCTCGACTTTCGGCTTTCCAACCTCGGAATTTCGGTAATGAATATACTATGAATGAATGGAGAAACTTTAAGTGTTTGTACAAGCAAGCAATCCAATAGACTCACAAAACTTCTAACTACACTAGCTAGAATCCCAAGGCAACGCCTAAGGATTTCACTATCTTAATCTCCTCAATTAAGAACCTTAAAACTAATCTAGGATTTTTATTTTATTAATGAGAATAGTATAACTATAACAATAATTAAGCAATGAAAACTCAAACAATCTCTCTCAATATTATGAACGAAAGTGCTAGAACTGAAATTAGGTTGCTGGAAAAAGCCTTAGAAAATCGTGTAAGAAAGTGGCTTTTAAAATAAACAAGTGTGGCTTTTATAGTTGTTGAAAAACCCTCCAACCGAAACTTGGTTGGTACTTGGACAAGTACCGATCAAGTTCCGATACGCATTAGGATTCAACATCGGTACTTGAGTCAGGACATGGTGAGGTTCCGATCGAAGTTCGAAATCAAGTACGAGACTGGTCAGAACTGTTGGAAATTGATGTGTCAATTTCCTCAATTAGTGCCCGTGAACTATATCATCTATATATACGGTTCAACAACCGATAGTTATCTGAACTATCAGTAGTCTCACCCGAGATAATGCCGGGGGTCATCGAATGGCAGACTAGGCTCTCACGATGATCTTCGGGATTCGTGTATACGGTCTTATACGTTGAATCCCGATGCTTTCGTTACTCGGGCTATGAGGTCACACACGTAACAATTACCGAAGATACTTTCGAGTAGTGACCCGAAAGTGAATAAGGGATTTGATCCATATTGAGGAATTTCGGTTCGATCGAGATCGTGTCCCGACCGGACCGATGGTGCGCCCGGAATTGGTTCCGGACACACCATTTGGGGTTTATGTATATATATATATGTGAGATATATATATATATTATCATTTATTGAAATGATTTAATTAATTAATGAATTAATTAAATAAGATATGATTTAATTAATTAATTAAGATTAATTAATTCCATCATCATGAATGGTTGACATCTTGGTAGCTACTTTATACCTTGGGAAGGCTTGGTAAGACTTGGGAAGAACTCTTGTAAGAGAATCTTCCATGGACCAAGAGGCATTAACCATATGGATGGTTAATGTGTTTGTTTGGTGTATAATGTATTTCATCATCCATTCTATATCATGAGATGATATAGAATGGGTAGAGGATCAAGCTAAGTATCACACAACTCTTGTTAGAGAACACAAACAAACACACACACACATTTCATCTTCAAACCCTCTAGCAAAACTCTAAGTGTTAGAGTATAGAAATTGTTCTATAGTTTGCTATAGTAGTTAGACTACACATTCCTCAATAACACACACTAGTCCAAGTGTGTCTTATTGCTATCTAAGGTATTGGTGTGGACTATTTCATAGTAGTTCCATATCACCTTGGTGATAGAAATTTCTTCAAGAAGAAAGCAAGGAGCAAGGTGTGGGGATAAGCACTTGAAGATCATATCGCTTCCGCTCACGCTTCAAAGGTATATCTTTGTAGCCACACTCTTTGATTATGTTAGTTGTAGCATATTCACACTATCTTTAAACATATACTTCTATGAGCTAGTTTTATTGTGTAAGTTCTAACGATCAACGAATTAGGGTTTTCTAGACATATGAACTATCGTAGTTCATTGTGTCTTGCAACCAAGGGATATTCCAACATGGTATCAGAGCTATATTACACGTTTAACATGTTCTAGAAGTGTTTAAAGTAGTACCATATAGTATATATGTC
Source organism: Echium plantagineum (assembly GCA_003412495.2). Taxonomy (NCBI): domain Eukaryota; kingdom Viridiplantae; phylum Streptophyta; class Magnoliopsida; order Boraginales; family Boraginaceae; genus Echium; species Echium plantagineum. The sequence goes on along the minus strand of CM016563.1, from coordinate 32,035,986 downwards.
GATATATGAACCGTAGCCGATTTTCGTATTCGGAAAACCCTCCCCGACAAAACCTAAGTTCCGCGTGAGTCCAGGCAAGCCAAGCCTTGGCACGAAGCCTGGTTCGGCCCCCCTGGACGCGTCCTCGCACGCCCCAGGATGCCAAGGCTTGCCGAGGCTTCGGCAGGATCCTGTCCGTGCGCATCCTGTCCGCGCCTGGCTGCTCCCTGGTCCGTGCTTTGGCACACCCTGGACAGGTTTTTTCGTGGCTCCATCGTGAGCTATGGCTCATGATGGAGCTCACGATGGACTATTGTTTCGCCCGATGTTTTCGAAACAAAACGAATCGATTAAGTCCAAAGTCATTTGATGATTATGGACGTTTTCGGTTTGTTATGGGTGATTTAGAGATTGTTTTGGAAATAATCTTATAAGTCCAAAACATTCTTTGAGAAGTTTAAAATAGTTTAAAATTAGCATGTATGTCAAAGTGTTGATTTTATCCTATCGGTACTAATTAAATTGTTTAATTGAGTATCGAAAGGAAGTTTGTGGTTTGAGTTATTATGAATTTCAAACCTTAAACTTATGCTAAGTCTCTTTGAATGTAATTGGGTTATTAGTCTAAAATGTTGAACTTATGGTAAAACTTCCGATAATTGGCTATGTTAGTTGTTGGACAACTAAAGGTTATGATATGCATATATGACTATGATTCACATTATTTGAATGTGACTATGTGTGTGAGTTGTGTGTTGCTTGTGTGTTTTATTCTATTCCTAGCATGTTTATGTGTTTTATGTATAATGTGTTATACATATATAAACTGTAGTCTGAATGAAATGGGGATTTGATATGGCCTAGTATTTATTCGAAATACAGTCTGCGTACTATCCTTGATATTGAAATACGACGCATGTGTCGTTTTAAATTATTGTATTGTTATTTCTTTTTCGCGGCGCATGTGCCATTTAATGCGAAAGTTGATTATGTAACAAGACATGAAGAGACGGACTTGGAGCATGACGATGTCCAAGAAGACGGAGACCAAGGACTTAGTTTAGAACTAGTTAGACTAGTTTTATTTAATGTCTTTTAGGCCATATCACGTCCCTTTAAAGTGTTTATTATTCATGCCATGTTTCATGCTTACATATATTTTCTTGAAGTATATGTATACCTTATGTGATATGCATGAAATGTGGATTACATGTTTAATCTAAACCTCTCCACGTAATAATTAAGTATTTGCCAAACCTAAGTTCAAAGTTGTCAGACTTTCCTACGTTTCGGGTGGATCATCCCTAGATGGGCACTTTGATTCATAGGAATAGGAGGCAATGGGATTACATGCGCTACAGGTTAGCCCATCGAACCGGCAAATGTAATCCATCCCTTTATGGTGAACTAAGGTTGCTTAAAACGTGGCTACAGGTTAGCCCATCGAACCGGCCCGTTTGGCAAACGTGGCTATAGTGTCTTAAAACGACTAGTGATAGACGCCAAGAGTCATATATAATCATTGGATGATTGATATATGATAGTCTAGTAGAACTTACCCATGGACATATGAACTATCGTATATTCACACTATCTTTAAACATATACTTCTATGAGCTAGTTCTATTGTGTAAGTTCTAACGATCAACGAATTAGGGTTTTCTAGACATATGAACTATCGTAGTTCATTGTGTCTTGCAACCCCGGGATATTCTAACAAGAACTTGAGTTGGTACTTTGCAAGTTCCGATCAAGCTCCGAAGTCAAGTTACGAACCATATCAGAACTTGAGTCGGTACATGGCCAAGTACCGATCAAGTCCCGATGGGGGTTTTTCAGCTCAAAATAATTTGAAACTTTTATTAGGTATTTGATTCAGAAATTAAGCATAATCCAATCTATTTATATCACAAAGATATATCATTCGATTTGAGCTATATTTCATGTTTCAAATACAACAAACGTTTTTAACAAAACTTCCACATCTATTTGTTTCAAAATAAAAACGATTTCAAAACCAATTTTAAAAACCTTTGTACTTTACATTCAACCAATCAAGATAAAGAGTTTGGAAATTCATACAAAGATGTAATAATGAATACAGTTAAAATCTTTTAGATATATCAATTTTTCAATTAACATTATCCAAAAATCCCTTTTAGATATCGAACCACTCATAATGTGGCGCTCTAGTAATCCTGGCAACGCTCATGCAGGAACTGGGATAAAGTAGGAATTGTAAAGGAAATATCACTTTTAGTAAAGGACACATACAACAAACGACAAATTAAACTCCGATATCTCCCCGTACCGAAGAGGCGTAATAGTTTTTTTTTTTTTTTTGAAAATGAGCGATATATATTAACGTAAAAATAGTACAAATAGTACAACTCGGAGTTCATTACAAAAACACTAGTGATAACAGGCCTAGGCCCCAAGAGACACGAAGCCCAAATTAGCCCGTATGACTCATAAATCCTAGAAGTCCAAACCTAGCCATTTCCAACCCTAAAACCACATATAAATTCTCTTCATTCAGCAGAGAAGCCTCATTACTATCTTCCCCATTCTTAAATTCCACATCTGGATCTCAAAATCTTAAAGGAACTCAAACGTTCCATTTCCGACTCTTGAAATCCTTACCTCTTCATCTCTACTTTCACCCTTACTTGAGATACCCTTCTCAGACTTAAAATGAGAATACTTCTTAGGCCGACTCAGCTGCCTCCCTTACCTGAAAAAACCCCCTTGTCACCACTACCACCGTTCGCCGGAGACAACAATGATGAGACAAAACTCTAAACTTCAGATCGGAGTTATTTCCCTTCGGTGGAGCAGCTTGGGGCGTCCATTCACAAGGTCGGAAGCGGGGCAGTGAGACGGGCCGGAGCCGATTCCTCTTCTCCTAAAAAGTAAGTCGCGAACTGAACTCCTTCCATAGGGGATCTAAACTTGTTTTCATGTACCGATCTGTTTCTTTGGTACCATATGTCCCACATGCAAGTTGCCCATAATCTGAATTTGTGAGATGAAACACTCTTTTTGTTGAATCGGAAAAGATGTTTAAATGTATGAATGTCCGAACTTGTGCAAGGCATCTTAAGTAAACTGTTGACCTCCCGACTGTAAGCACACTGGATGAATAAATGTTCCTCACTTTCCTGGTACTTGTTGCATAGTGGACAGATCAGATCTGTAAAGACATGCTTTGTATGTAGATTATTTTTCGTTGCCAACTTGTTCAGACATGCTCTATGTAGAAAATGTTTGATTTTCCTGGGTAGTTTGAGTTTCCAGATTTGCCTGAATGTATCCTCTTGAACATGACCACTGCTAGATGCATGTGTGTGTAATTGTTTTAACTCCATGATGGACTCATAACCTGATTTGACCGTATAGTTACCTATTTGGTCTTTTATCCATATGGGCTTGTCTTGACCATGTAATCTGTTTAATGGCATACTAAGGATCCCCTGAACATCCACTGGGAGGAAGTGTGACAGAAGTCTGTCTATCTTCCATACCCCAATGTCAGGATCAATTAAGTCCGAAACCTTCAAATTTGCATGTTCTGGATCCATAGGGGTCAACAGTTGCTTTGAATACGTGTGCTGAACCCATTTCTGTTGCCATACTCCTATATTATGTCCGTTTGCTAACTCCCATTGTGTTCCTTGATTGACGAGGTCCCTAACCGAGAGCAAGCTACGCCACGTGAAGCTAGGAGCACTTCCCAGTGATGCCAACCATAGATTTTGCTGAGGGAAGTAACGAGCCTTAAAGACCCGGGAGAGGAGGGAGTCAGGATTGACCGCTATTCGCCAGAATTGTTTCATAAGTAGGGCTTGATTAAAACTCTGTGTATCCCTAAACCCCAGACCTCCTACCTCTTTACTTTTGCATAGGTCTTTCCATGAAATCCAATGTATTTTACTTTTACCGTTGTCTCCCGATCCCCACCAGTAATTAGATAGGATAGAGTCTATAGACTTGCATAGAGATTTAGGAAGACGATAGCAACTCATTGTAAAGGTGGGGATCGCCTGTAAAACTGAAGTAAGAAAAATTTCCTTTCCTGCTGTAGATAATAGTCTAGGTTTCCAGTTGTTCACCTTGGACTTTACCTTATCAAGGATATAGGTAATAGTTGAGGCAACCAATGTTTGATTTTGCTCCATCATAATCTGACATGTTTGGCTCCTATACTTTTTGAAATGATATCTAGGGCATATTTCCGTTGACAAAGAAATATCTCCTCTTGACTACGAGCAATTGTAACTTCTAAGAAATATTTCGTGATAACCAAGTACTTCATATGGAAACGGGAGCTCAAATACTGTTTAAAACAAGAAAGCGAAATTGGTGCTCGATAAGATTAAGTCATCCACATACACCAACGCATTCAATCTCGTAGTCCCTTTAGTTAAGGTGGTCAAATAACTAAGTAAAACCACACCTCGTCATAGCTGTAGCTAGCTTTGAAAACCAACGCCGAGACCTTTGTTTCTACCCATTGAGCAATTTTTGTATTTTCCATACCAGACCTGGGCGACCTTTATCAGGAAACCCTGACGGAGGTCCCATATACAATTATTCAACCGAGTCTCCATGTAAAAAAAGCAACATGAACATCTATGTGATGCAACTCCCAATTTCTTACTAAATCAACAACTAAGAAGACACGAACATCCACCATCTTTGCAACTGGTGAAAAATTATCTTCATAGTAAATGCCTTCTACCCGATGATTCCCAAACACAACTAAGCGAGCTTTATAAAGTTCAACTGTCTAATTAGGTTTATATTTTACCTTATAAATTCATTAAGCGCCAAAAACCTTTTTGCCTTTCTACAGGTTCACCAAGGCCCAAGTCCCCTCATCCTCAAAAGTAGTAACTTATTTCTGCATAGCCTCTTACCATTCAGAACGCTTTATAGCTTCCTTAAAAGATCTTTGATTTTTTACCTTCAATTATAGCTGCAGAAAAAAACTTCCATGCCCAGTTCATATGGGATAAGGGGTACGTAAGGTCTAGGAGGAGTACGGTGAGGATGGTCTTAACTTTTGTGTAATGTTCGTAACAAAATCTTTCAGTTTGACAGATGGAATCTTGACGCATTTTCCTCTTCTCAAACCCGCCTCCACCTCTGTGTCCAAAACCACCCTATCTCCATTATTATCACTAGTATTACCATCATCTGATACTCCACTGGTGTAGCCTCCCTTAGAGACACCTCGATTAGAGTCACAACCTCAGACTTGTCCTCCAATTTTGACACAGAATCATCAACTCCAACAAATTAAGGAGGAACCACATGAGTTTACACACAAGAATTAGGTATGAGATGAACATATGAGAATTCAATTTCATAAAATACAATATCACGAAAAACAAAGTAAGTACGAGAGTCCAGGTCGAACAATTTCCACCCTTTCTTCCTGACGGGACTACCAACCAAGATGCACTTTCTACTGCGATAATCAAATTTGTCAAGCTTACATTTTTTGTCATGGGCAAAAGAAAGAGAGCTAAAGACTCGCAATTGTAAATATGAAGGAACATGACATATACTAATTCATACGAAGTCTTAAAATGGAACACACTGTACGATTATCAAATAGGCCACAATTATAACCCACTTTAAAAATGAATAGGCAAATTAGCCAAAAACATAACGCCATGCCCACATTCAGCTCAACTTTACTAATTCTGTTGAGGAGTTCGACACAAGACGTTTGAAAAATAATGTCTTGACCATGTAAAATATGAGCTCTCAAATTATTATTAGGACAAATGTTACAATATATACAGTTGAATACTAAACCTAATGGACTAATAATTACAAATGCCCAACTATACAATAATAATATTGCCTAATACGCATGTTGATCCTTTTATTTGATTATATTTTGAGGTAGATGGTTTTTTCAGTGATTTTTTTTAACAGTTATTATATATACACCCAGGAAGTATTTATTGAAAGTGAAAGTACTATTTTAATCTTATTTATAAATGGAGATTTTAATATTTTTAAGATTCGAATGTAGGCTTCCATGTAAAGATGGGTTGTTCTTTATTGTAGAATACAGAGTGGACAATTAGGTAATATTTGGATTTAATAGTGGCTTTTCAAATGACAGGTTGAACTTACTAAAGTAAAGCTCAACACATAAATAAAAGATGGAAACAAAATAACCAAAACAAACACAAGCCAATTTACATATTATTATCAAACATAGAAGTTGTAACAACAGAAATATATCTTCCTTTGAGAAGAAAATAAAAGCTTAAAGTCAAATAAAATACACAATAACCAACTCTTCAAGGATAATCTGCAGAAGCAGAAACAGGTTCATATGAAGTAATGAAGATATCACCATAGATGAGTCCAGCCAATCCTCCACCGATAAGTGGGCCGACCCAATAGACCCAATGGCCCGAGAAATCTCCAGCAGCAGCAGCAGGCCCAAATGACCTTGCTGGGTTCATTGATCCACCACTAAATGGGCCAGCAGCCAAAATGTTAGCACCAACTATGAATCCAATTGCAATTGGTGCAATTGTTCCGAGGGAGCCCTTCTTGGGGTCAGCAGCTGTGGCATAAACAGTGTAAACTAGAGCAAAAGTAATTATAATTTCCATCACTACCCCTTCTGTGGCACCCAATCCTGCACTAACTCCATGAGTGGGAATGGCCTATACAATAATACAAAAGTGTTAATCGCCGTAAGTTATGATTCATTGAAATATTTCTCATTAATGATCATAAAGGTATATTATACCATTTTATAATTTTTTTCTTCTTTTATACATTATAGGTAATACGTACCATATCCTCAAAAGAAAATCATTAATGTCAACTATGTAAGTATATTTTCACATTTTAGAAATATGTATCAATTTTTTTAATACATAAGACATTTTTTATATAAGCTTAATATATTAAAATAAAAAAAATTTACATTTGCAATGTGAATCAAATTAAAATAAAGCACTCCCTTAATCCTAAAATAATTTTCGAGTTGGAGTATCAATTGTCAACATTAACAAATTAATAAATATAAATAACTTCATTTTAACCAAAACTACAATGTTAATAATAAATAAAATTAAAAAAATACTACTTTTGATGAATTTTTTATTAAATAGAGTATCACATAAGAAAAAGAATATAAACTTAAAATTTAAACTCATCGATCCACTGATCGACCATTCAAATTTAAAATTATGTTATCTTTTTGAACGAAAGGTACTAAATATTGATAATATATAAACATAATTCGTAATATTTTAATAAAAAGTATACCAAGCCACCAGTAACAAAGCTGAGGAGGAAGCAAGCAAGAGTGGAGCCAAGGCATTGAGCAACCCAATAGAATAAGCCAGTAATGATAGTAATGTTGCCTCCAATGGCCAATCCAAATGTGACAGCTGGATTCAAATGGCCACCTGAGACGTTTGCTGCCATTGAAACTCCAACAAATAGTGCAAACGCATGAGCTATTGCTATTGCTACTAACCCTGCTGGGTTTAGATCTCCATCTGCAGTCAACTTATCTGCAATTCAATTGATATGAGAAATAAATTACTAACGTTTTAATCCCCAAACTGAAATAAATGTTGCAATATTTTCCGTAATTTACATTGAAATATAGAACTTATATTTACTTACTAAAACGATAAATATTTTGAAATAAAATAATTAGGTTAAAACGACAACTAAAAAAAATTGGAGGGAGTACCATTTCAAATTGCAATTTTGTCTCCACATTTAACGTTCTCCTTAAATCTTAACAACTTGAGATTAACTGAGACGTTAGTTTGAAGACTAAATTGCAACTCCATCTCTCCCACTTATGAGACCAAAGTGTAATTATACGTGATAGATTTCAACTAAAATGTTGATTTGGGGATCAAAGTGCATTCAATACTAAGCTTCTACTGTGAACACTATTAATAAGAGACCAAAGTACAATTTAATATTATTATCGAGGACCATTTCGATAATTAACGAAAAGTATTATTTACGTAGATTTTCAAGAAAACTTAAAACAATTTAACTATATGAATTAACAAATGTCGCACGGCATATTTTACTAATATAAAATATAAAATTTACTTATATACGTAGTATTTTCAAACTATTTCATTTGTAGAAATTGCTACCAATATTATATAAAATGTTTAGCTAAGCAGCTTAATTTTAATTTCTTTGGTTTCGAAACCATATCTTATTAAAAGTAATTCTACACTATTAGGGAAGGGGAAATTTATATTACAACGAGGTAGATATGTCAATTTTTGTTAGGACTTTCAATTGTGAAGGCTGGATCGGTAACCACTAGAACAATATCACGAGTTAGATTTTAATTTGACTTACTGAAAGAAATAGCCGATCCAACACCAGCAAACACAAAAAGAAGAGTGGCAATGAACTCAGCTACATATGCCTTCAACGAAGCTGCACAAAACGAGTCACCAATGCTACCAACTGTAATCTTCACCATTTTTAGTAATAATGGACAAACTCAATTGGACAAACTATTTTAAGACAAAAAGCTAAATAAAGACTCCCAAAATTGTTTGTAATAATAAGTTTTGGAAGTATGAAGGTTTATATATAGGACGAAATAGTAAAAGGGTAGGCTAAAAATGGTGGAATTATTCATCATGATCACCGCCCTTGGGTCCTATTTGGTTATGGTTAGGCTATTATTTTGAGCCGACCAACCGGCTTTTTTGTAAAATAATGACCATTATATAGTATTTTATTTTTAATGACCATATTAATTACGGAGTATTATACTAAGTTTAATTTATTGGTTTGTTACACTAATTGACAAGGAGAGGGACGATTATGCTGAGTAAGGGATATATATGTTTATAGACATTACAGATCAACAAGACAATTAGAGAAGGCATTTGCTTACAATAATGATTGGTTTATGCATGTATCATGTAGTAGGTAGTTGACATACTTTGTTATCAATGGGTTTATACTTAATATGATCATGCGTTGGATGGATTAATTTAAGAGTTAACTAATTATTAGAGTTTGGTTGAATACATTTAAGTGGTAGAGCATCACACGTTTATATTAGATATCTGCACAGTTCGATTCGGTTCAATTTATATTAGAATTATGTGTATTAACATTATTACACCATTAATTGTATATTTATGAGATCATTACTCATTAGTTGACTATATTAGCTCATAGTAGTAGGCATCTTTCAGTATAAATATGTATCATTATTCAATAATACAGACATCGATTCTACAATATTCTAACATGGTAATCAGAGCGTGGAAATTCCTCTGAACTTATTTTTCTTTTCTTCGAAGTAGCCGCCTCAAGGTCATAACCCTGGAATTTTTTGCTGTGCCGGCGGGTGATTCACCACTACAAAACCATCCGCCGGACATTAATATTCTTATTTATTGTTTTTTTTTTCGATAGTAGGTTTTCTTGTTATTGTTGATTTTATCCTAAAAAAAATAAAAAATCGAAGTCTTTGATTTATCCTTCCACTAATGAATTCCAATGTATTCATGCAATTGATTGCACAATTTTCTAAACTAGATCCAAAAATAAAACTCGCTCTTTACTACTATTGATATGTTTGTCTCCCACGATATTCTTACTTTCTATTAGAGAGTGTCTTCTGATTTCTTTCTCTCCAAATGAAACCTTTTTATTTCATCTTATAATTTCTCTTCTCAATATTTTCTATTTTCCTCTCAAATGAAGATTTTTTGAATTCTCTTCCTCCGATGGAGGTCTCTTGTTTCATGACTGCAATTCATTTTCTTAATATCTTCTCTTTTCCTCTTTTAAATAATTTTTCTTTTCATTACTTACCCTTTCACCTCTATCAAGGTGTTCTTCATTCTTCTTTATTATCTCATCCTTGAGGAATTCTATTTTAAATATATATAATGATGGTTATTTACTTTATCTCAATATATCTATGGCGGTGTTATTCCACCTCCGTTTTTGGTGTTTTCCTGTGATGGTCTTCCACCGATGTTTAAATTTTTGCCGATGTATTTCCGGTTTGTTAATGTTCCGACGATGTATTTCCATCGATGTCTTGTTATTGCTGCAGATATTCTATTTGTCCCTTGACTAGGGGTCAAGTCCGACTTCTGCATGTTCCATCCCGCTATCGGATCGCAGACATCTTCACCAAGGGTCTTCCACTTATCTTATTTGAAGACTTTCGGAACAGTCTAAGCGTCCGTCCGCCTCCCACTCCGACTGAGGGGTGTATTAGAATTATTACACCATTAGTTGTATATTTATGAGCATTAGTGACCATTACTCATTAATTGACTATATATCATTAGTGATTAGCATTCATGACCATTATTAGCATTAATGATCATTACTCATTAGTTGACTATATTAGCATGTAGTGCTAGACATCTTTCGATGCAAATATGTATCATTATTCAATAATACAGACATCGATTCCACAATATTCTAACAGTTTAGGCAAAAAAAAACCGAACCGACTTTGTGGGTTCCGTGGCAACGAAACCGATTTCGGTTCGGTTCCTATACGTTTGGTTTCGGTTCAGTTCGGTTTCGGTTAATGTAGAAAGCAGCAGACTCCTTATTCACTTGAGTAGGAACATAAATCTCCCTTTGTTTTTCCTCTTATAAAAATATCTGGAGTACTTTAGAAACGCTATGAAAATGTTTCATCAACAATATAGTTCTCTAAGAGTGGTATACATATCATTAACTCCCATCAACAACTGCATAATCTGTTGATGATGTAAAATATTAGTCATATACACGATAGTTTCATCAACTAACACAATCATGTTAGTATACTCACCACATAAGTTTTGCAAATGCATGAAATATATATAAATTGACCTATTTCCCTGAGCAACTACAATTAGGTCTCTCTAAATTTGATACAACCTAGCATGATCTTTTTGAAAATATCTAATATATATAGCTGATTCATATATCTATAACTATTTTGCAATATATGCCACTCTTCGTAATGTCGCGATCAACTGATTGCAATAACCAGAGAATCACCATGACATTGCACATATCCACTTAGCAGATAGAGTATGATCAAGAGGACCAAAACAATCTGTTGGACTATGCGTCCGTACATCTTGTTTTAATGATGATTTAAACATTGATTTAGTATCTAATATGTTTGCTTAAATGATATATCTCATTTCCATGTTAGAACCATATCTAGCAAGCACAAGATTAATGACATTCTATATATAATGGATGCTTGATGTGATATGTACATAACGATACTCAAAGATTAGATGGGGTGACAATGATGAAAGGTCAACCACACACCGGTCAAGAGGACAAAACTTTATTGAAGAAGAGAAAATGAGAATCAATGGGGTCAAACATATATCGGTCTAAATATATGGTCGTTTGGTGATGAAGAAATAGAATCAACCATACACTAGTTATTGAGGACTTGAAGAAGCTAAAAGAAAATAACGACTTCTATAATAAAGAGTCGACTAAAATCCGAATGTAGGCTTCCATGTTAAGATGGATTGTTCTTTATTGTAGAATACAGAGTGGACAATTAGGTAATATTTGGATTTAATAGTGGCTTTTCAAATGACAGGTTGAACTTACTAAAGTAAAGCTCAACACATAAATAAAAGATGGAAACAAAATAACCAAAACAAACACAAGTCAATTTACATATTATTATCAAACATAGAAGTTGCAACAACAGAAATATATCTTCCTTTGAGAAGAAAATAAAAGCTTAAACTCAAATAAAATACACAATAACCAACTCTTCAAGGATAATCTGCAGAAGCAGAGACCGGTTCATATGAAGTAATGAAGATATCACCATAGATGAGTCCAGCCAATCCTCCACCGATAAGTGGGCCGACCCAATAGACCCAGTGGCCCGAGAAATCTCCACCAGCAGCAGCAGGCCCAAATGACCTTGCTGGGTTCATTGATCCACCACTAAATGGGCCAGCAGCCAAAATGTTAGCACCAACTATGAATCCAATTGCAATTGGTGCAATTGTTCCGAGGGAGCCCTTCTTGGGGTCAGCGGCTGTGGCATAAACAGTGTAAACTAGAGCAAAAGTTATTATAATTTCCATCACTACCCCTTCTGTGGCACCTAATCCTTCACTAACTCCATGAGTGGGAATGGCCTATACAATAATACAAAAGTGTTATTCGCGGGAAGTTACGATTCATTGAAATTTTTCTCATTAATGATCATAAAGGTACATTATACCATTTTATAATTCTTTTTTCTTCTTTTATACATTATAGGTAATACGTACCATATCCTCAAAAGAAAATCATTAATGTCAACTATGTAAGTATATTTTCATATTTTAGAAATCTGTATCAATTTTTTTAATACATAAGACATTTTTTTATAAAAGCTTAATATATTAAAATAAAACAATTTACATTATGGATGTGAATCAAATTTAAATAAAGCACTGCCTTAATCCTAAAATAATTTTCGAGTTGGAGTATCAATTGTCAACATTAACAAATTAATAAAAATAAATATATATTTATAAAAAAGTATGATTTAACATATATGTTATATATAGTGGATAAACCTACTGAAGGGTTGTGTTTGTATAGTTGAAGTATCAATTATCAACATTAAGAGATTAATAAATATAAATAACTTCATTTTAACCAAAACTACAATGTTAATAATAAATAAAATTAAAAAAAATACTACTTTTGATGAATTTTGTATTAAATGAAGTATCACATAAGAAAAAGAATATAAAGTTAAAATTTAAACTCATCGATCCACTGATCAACCATTCAAATTTAAAATTATGTTATCTTTTTGAACGAAAGGTACTAAATATTGATAATATATTAACATAATTCATAATATTTTGATAAAAAGCATACCAAACCACCAGTAACAAAGCTGAGGAGGAAGCAAGCAACAGTGGAGCCAAGGCATTGAGCAACCCAATAGAATAAGCCAGTAATAATAGTAATGTTGGCTCCCATCGACAACTGCATATTCTATTGATGTTGTAAAATATTAGTCATATACAAGGTAGTTTCATCAATTGAGACAATCATGTTAGTATACTCACCCCATAACTTTTACAAATTTATGAAATGTATACAAATTGACCTATTTTCCTGAGCAACTACAAATAGGTCTCCTTTAATTTGATACAACCTAGCATGATTTTTTTAAGCATATCTAATGAATATATCTGATTCATATTTCTGCACCTGTTTTGCAATATATGCCACTCTTCATAATGTTACGATCAACTGAGTGCAATAACCAGATAATTACCAAGTCATTGCCCCTATCCCGCTGAGCAGATAGAGTATGATCAAGAGGTAGAAAACAATCTGTTGGACTATGCGTCCGTACATCTTGTTTTGATGATGAATTCAACATTAATTTACTATCTAATATTTTGGTTAAATGATTTATCTAATTGTCATGTTAGAACCATATATAGCAATCACAAGATTAATGTCATTCTATACAATGGATGTTTGCCGTGATATTTACATAAATATACTCAAAGATTAGATGTGGTGACAATGACGAAAGGTCAACCACACACCGGTCAAGAGGACAAAGCTTTATTGAAGAAGAGAAAATGAGAATTAATGAGGCCAAACACATATCGGTCCAATTATATGGTAGTGTGGTGATGAAGAAATAGAATCAATCATACAGTAGTTATTGAGGGTTTGAAGAAGCTAAAAGTAAATAATGCCGACCAAAACAAAGAGTCGACATTCACCAGTCATGAAAGGACAAACAAGAAATTAATACAAGCTCAACGTTATTCAAGAGCGTTCAAGATGTCAATCAAAGGAGCTATGGATATAAAACATTTACAAAGGTAAAAGTTAGCCTTCAATCATGGTTAAAGTCTCTTGAATAATCTTAATTGAAACTTATATATGAGAGACATTTTTTTCAAATCATTTATGACAAAAAGACGATAAGTGATTCAATATTTTTATGTATATTTTGTCAAAGAAAATATTTTGAAAATCTAAATGGTTGTAAAGCTTGGGGTTGATCTCATATTCTTAAAGATGATGAAAAGAGCGTTTCAACGCATTTTTTTTTGTAAATTAGCGATGAATTGAATTTCGAATCCAGGTTCTTCTGGTCACTGGCAAGAGCCTTTTCCACTAGGCTATTAGATTGACTCGCTTTCCAACGCATTTTGAATCGTCACGATCGGAGTTTTAATAAAGCGGGAAATGAAGTTTTCAGTTTGTTTATCATCATGATCATCATCGTGATTCAGAGGTCACGATGGAGAGCTCATGATGGAGTTATCGCGATGGCTCCCTGACGTAAGCCACACTCACAATGAAGGTCACGATGGACCTAAAAAATGACCTTTTTATAGCCATTTAAACTCCATATTAAGACTATTTCATCCCCCTTCAACCCCTTGATTTCCCAAGGGTCTTACAGACGTTTCTATTTCAATTGAAGACCAAAATCTTTCATTCAAACACAAAATCTCTCCTAGTTTAAGTTTCAAGTTTGATTATCATTATATATACTTCAATCTAGGATTGTGGTTAAATTTTATATCAAGATATAGTGTTTAAGAAGGAGCACTTCAAGTGTTTGTTGAATTGTTCAAGAGAGAAAAACGAGTTCAAGTTGATATCTACTCATCAAGGAGTTCATACAAGATTCAAACTTCATATCTACTCATTTAGGAGTTGTTATTTGTGCTATAAACTATAATCTCATTGTAGCTCATTGAGGAGCATTTTAGACTGGGATAAAAACTGTATATATCTTTAAACTAAAGAGATATCCATTAAGTTAGGATTGGTTCTTCATGCTAGAGGGTTGAGAGTTCAAGGTGTTGTGAGTCTTACTCAAACTAGGAATCATGTAGATTGTCATAGTGTGAGACTAGAGCTCAAGCTATAGGATATAAAGTGCTCGAGGTAGTGGAGTTGTGTAACGACCCGCCCCAGGTGGATCCTGCCCTGAGGTTAGGCTCGATAACAACTCGAATCAGAGTCACCAACCGATGGATGACTCGCTAATAAAATCGTTTTAAACAACCATACGCGAAAATGAAATAGTTTTAAAAGACAAGTAGAATACGTAGAAAATCCTGCTGAGTAAAAAGAAATAACGTAACTCCATCGGGGTGTCCACCCAAACCCACCATACAAGTATAAAATGTCAAAACACTAAAAGTCCACGCAGGGAAAATAGTCAAGGATAAAATCCTACATGAAACTAATTAACTCCAAAGAAATGACTGAGAGAGATCCTAAATGCCGTCCGCCTCGTCACGATGCAGATGCTAATTCTGCAACCTAGCCTGAAAATATAAGTCCCCGAAGGGGTCAGCACGACCGCTGGTGAATTTTACTCACGGGTGGCTACCAACCCACGCACGTGAAGCGAAAGCAATGAAGTAACCGAACAACAATAATATAACTCAACATCAGCAATAACTAGTCTCAACAACAATAATCACATAAATGCAATCACTATATGCTCTGGATCCGGACTTTCGCACTGTACAGTACTCTACCTAGCTCAACCTGCAGGGAGACCAACCATGTAATCATCACACATCTCATCATACACACATCTCATCCATCACACATCACAACATCACACAAAAACCCCTGTACTCCGCATATGGGCCCATCACAATCATGGCGCCCCGTCAATCCTACGTTGCCGGATCTGGACAACACACACAACATATATACGACCCGTAGGTCCATCCTAACATCTCTACTCATGCTTAATACTCAACAATACTCATCACAATGTATCCAAGTATACAATCACTACCACACAACACATACAAGAGTAAATAACAACACGTGAGTAAGAATTCACCTCAAGCAAACAGCACGTAAAGTGACACTCCAAGTCGAACTCTGGAACGATCACGCGGTCGGACCTATATAACATATAATCTATATCAAATACTATTCCAAAGTACGCCCCATCCCATTCGCATCCAATTAAACTGTAAATCAGATAATCCTAACAACTTTTAGTCAATTTGGGAAAAATTACGATTTTGCCCTTTGGCAGAAAATGACCATTTTGCCCCTGGGCCCCACATGGTCAACCCCGATATATTACTATTATAACCCATATTAGTTTATATCATATACATATTATTATCTTACTACCATCTAACGGTCCAGTTATCAATAATTAAATTATTAACGTACTAGTCAACGGTCAACCCTAGTCAACTCAACTATGGTCAACCTAGGTGAACTTCCATAAATATTCTAATTCTACACTCATATCAAATAAATCGACCCCTTATCCTATTCTAGGATTCACCCCCTACTTCTAGTGAAATTACGCTTTTACTCCTCGGCTAAACTTAGTTGTACTCTTGCCCAACTCTTGCATTAATTACACTATGACCCCAAATCAACTTAATTTACAACTTAGGCCCCAAATTTGCCCTTTAACCCTTTAAATCGCTTCAACACCCTGTACTTCTCCTAAGTTTACATGTTAACCCTTAAACTTTATAAATTCTAATTCTAACCCAATTTATATAACCTACTTAATAATCCAACACTTAA
This sequence comes from Echium plantagineum, assembly GCA_003412495.2. Lineage (NCBI taxonomy): Eukaryota > Viridiplantae > Streptophyta > Magnoliopsida > Boraginales > Boraginaceae > Echium > Echium plantagineum. The sequence continues at coordinate 32,019,402 of CM016563.1, read as the reverse complement.
AACAATTAATATTAGTTCCACCCCTTATATATTTCATCTTAACCCCTAGAGTTCATACCTTATATCATACTTATGTCTTTTCACTAATGCCCCCAAACTTATCCATAATTACATTTTAAGACCAATTCTTTCATACTAACCCAATATTCATTCCGAGTACAATCCATTCATCCTTATCAAGCCTAAATCAAGTCATTAATCTACAACCATTATTCGTAGCCCTAACTTAGCCAAAATCTCACACTTCGATACATCGTAGTTTATTTCTCAACCCGAATCAATATAATCTCAACCTATCAATCAAATTACAACCTAAGCTCCTAGTAATCCATCATTCATTACTTAACACCCTAATACATGGCTGCCCAAATCGTTCTAACACTCTACCAACGCCTACCTTCTATATTCATCTCGTAATTAACCTCTAAGAATCGATACCTCATCCATTAGTCCAACCATCACCATAATCGACCTAGAACACTCACGTTTGATGTATGAATGGAGCACCACACTAATAGGTCATGTTTTAGGTCATAACTAATATCTTAATACACCTGAATAGCACATGAAGTCGACCACATCAGTCCTCTACTCGACCGAACAAGCGAGCAAGGTGATGGCTTCGATAACGTGCAACCATTCTAAGGTACGGACCTCCCTAATTGCCTCCCCTCCGCTCAACATTAAAGCCACAATTATGTATGTTTATATACTGATTTTACACCCTAATGACAGCAATAGTCTCCAATCAAACTACACAAAATCAAGGGCCCCAAAATCAAATACGTTCAAAACATTCACCCAAAACTCGGCACCGCACTCGCGCATATTCCCCCCAAAATCGATTATTTCGCATCAATTTAAACGCGTTTTTAAGGTGTTTAGACACCACACTATATACATCAACCATCAAGGTGCACACACGGCTCAAATTACAGCAAGAACGGACGAGATCGAGTCCGAAATATCGGCAAATTTCCCCCCCCCCCCAAGCTGCCGAAACCGAGAGGAAGAAGGGAGAAAGGGGGAAGGTTTGCGTACCTTTTTGGTTGAGAATCCTAAGGTGACCACGCCTAGCTGCAACTCGAACGGCTGGAGAAGAAACCGCTAAGGTTTAGCTATGGAGATGCGGTTTTGATGTGGAGAAGATGATGGTGTGCATGAATGAGTGTGAAGCCTTCACACGTTTTTTGTGTGCTTAAGTAGGCTGCTGATGTGGGCTGGCTGATGTGGGCTGGCCCACTAGGGCTGGCCCATTATGGCTGGCTCACTAGACACTCCCCACCTACTCGCTTACGATTAAAATACGACACTTAACGAGCTCTAATGATCGCATCGAGTTCAATTTTTTTTTTGTGTTTTAAATTTAATATTCTAAATTAGTTAACTTAGGACGAAATATTACAATCTTCCCTCCTTAAAGAATTTCGACCCCGAAATTACGAAATCAACGAAGAACGAATAACTAAGAACGAAGAACAAGGATCGAAACGCTTACCAGTTCCCACACCCCATAACTCCGGGTAACGCGCACGCATATCCTCCTCGCGTTCCCAAGTCGCCTCCTCAACTTTCTGATTGCGCCACAACACTTTCACCAAACTCACCGTTTTGTTCCTCAACTCTTTATCACGGCGATCCAGGATCTTAACTGGTCGCTCCTCGAAAGTCAGATCCTCTCTCAACTCAACTGGCTGGTCCTGAAGAATATGCGACTCATCCGGCACGTACTTACGCAGACATGATACGTGGAACACACTGTGAATCCTGTCCAAACTCGGTGGCAAGGCAAGTCGATAAGCCACCTCTCCAACTCTCTCCAATATCTCATAGGGCCCAATGTAACGTGGACTCAACTTCCCTTTCTTACCGAAACGCATCACCCCTTTCCATGGTGACACTCGCAAGAACACCTTATCCCCAACCTCAAAGACCAAACTGATCTGTCGTCGATCGGCATACTTCTTCTGTCTATCCTGAGCTGCTCTCAAATGCTGACGAATTAACGCAATTCGCTCGACTGACTTCTCCACCAACTCTGACCCATAAATTTTCCTCTCTCCCACCTCATTCCAACATACTGGAGTCCTGCATCTCCGCCCATACAAGGCCTCGAAAGGTGCCATCTCGATACTCGCATGATAGCTATTATTGTACGCAAACTCAATCTTAGGCAACTCCTCATCCGAGTTACCTGAGAAGGTAAGAGCACAAGCCCTGAGCATATCCTCCAACGTCTGTATAGTCCTTTCTGACTGCCCATCTGTCTGTGGGTGAAAAGATGTACTCATAGTGACCCTAGTCCCCAGTGCCTCCTGGAAACCCTGCCAGAACCTCGATGTGAAACAAGCATCCCTATCTGAAACAATCGTCACTGGAACTTCATGAAGTCTCACGATCTCATCGACATACAACTTCGCCAACTGCTCTGGAGTACGTGTAGATCTAATCGGGAGGAAATGTGCGGACTTCGACAAACGATCCACTATAACCCATACACCATCATTCTTCCTCAAAGTCCTAGGAAGTCCAAACACAAAGTCCATCGTGATATTCTCCCAAGTCCACTCGGGTATCGGTAAGGGCTGTAACAATCCTGCGGGATGTCTATGCTCAATCTTAACCTACTGACAGATCAAACATCTCGATACAAACTCTGCGATATCCCGTTTCATCCCCGACCACCAGTATCGACTCCTCAAGTCTCGATACATCTTAGTACTCCCCGGGTGCATACTGTAGGAGGAGTTATGACCCTCGTCCATAATCTCATGTCTCAACCCCTCACGGTCAGGTACTACCACTCTACCGTGCATCCTGAGTATACCATCATCACTTAGTACAACCGAGTGCTTATTCCCTTCCTCCCCGAATTGCTTCTGCAACTCGGTATCCCCGATCTGCTGTTCCTTAATCCGATCAAGGAGCACTGGTCTCACTCTCAAATGTGCTAACAATCCACCACCAGAACCCATACTGAACACAACACCCAACTTCTTCGCATCTTTCTTCATACCCTTCCTGCTCAATACGTCAGCGACTACATTCGCTTTCCCCGGCTGATACTCAATCGATATATCATAATCACTGATAAACTCCATCCATCTCCTCTGTCTCAAATTAAGGTCATCCTGGGTAGGTAAATATTTCAGACTCTTATGATCGGTGAAAATCTGACAAGTCACCCCATACAAATAGTGTCTCCAAATCTTAAGCGCGAATACAATCGCTGCTAACTCCAAATCATGGGTAGGATAGTTTCTCTCATGAGTCTTCAACTGACGAGAGGCATAAGAGATTACCTTTCCATGCTGCATAAGCACACATCCCAAACCCTGATGCGAAGCATCTGTATACACCACATAACCCTCCAATCCTGATGGCAAGGCAAGCACAGGTGCCGTGGTCAACCTCTCCTTAAGAGTAGTAAAACTCCTATCACACTCCTCTGTCCAAACGAATGGCGTACCTTTCCTGGTCAACTTGGTCATCGGAACTGCGATCCTTGAAAAGTCCTGAATAAATCTGCGATAATATCCTGCTAACCCCAAGAAACTGCGTACCTCCTGTACATTCGTAGGAACCTCCCACTCAGTCACTGCCTCAACCTTCTGTGGGTCAACACTGATGCCTCCTCCGGAAACAACGTGGCCCAAAAACTGTACCTTACCCAACCAAAAATCACACTTCGAGAATTTGGCGTATAACTTATGTTCCTTCAGGATACCCAATACAATCCGCAGATGTCGCTCATGATCCACCTCCGTTCGCGAGTAGATAAGGATATCGTCAATAAACACCACCACAAACTTATCAAGGTATTCCTTAAACACCCTATTCATCAACTCCATAAAAGCTGCTGGTGCATTCGTCAATCCAAAGGGCATAACTCTAAACTCATAGTGCCCATAAAGTGTCCTGAATGCCGATTTCTCTATGTCCTCCTCCTTAATCCTCAACTGATGGTAACCCGAACGCAGATCGATCTTAGAAAAGATAGTAGCACCCCTCAACTGGTCAAACAAGTCATCGATCCTAGGAAGTGGGTAACGATTCTTAATTGTTACCTTGTTCAGCTGCCTGTAATCAATGCACAACCTCATCGATCCATCCTTCTTCTTCACGAACAACACTGGAGCACCCCACGGCGAACAACTCGGTCTGATGAAGCCCTTCTCTATCAACTCCTGCAACTGGGTCTTAAGCTCAGCCAATTCTGCTGGCGCCATCCGATATGGAGCTTTAGATACCGGAGCCGTACCTGGTACTAAGTCAATGGAAAAGTCCACTGCTCTCGGGGGTGGCAACCCCGGTAGGTCTTCCGGAAACACATCCGCGAAGTCCTTCACTACCCGTACCTCTCCCAACTTACTAGTATTCTTCTCGTCCCCAATAATATGCGCTAAGAAACCCGCACAACCCTTTCTTAGTAGCTTACTCGCTACCATCACCGAAATCAAACAAGAAGGCAATGCCTCTCGATCCCCCACAAAGCGAATCTCAGGAAATCCTTCCCGGGCAATCACCACTTCCTTACGGAAACAATCGATAACGGCCTTATGTTTACTCAACCAGTCCATCCCCAAGATTAAGTCAAAGTCCCCCAACACAAATGGTAATAGGTCAGCAGTCAAAATTCCCTGGTCAACTCCTATAGGGCACTCTCTATACACCATGGTTAATACATAACCCTTCCCACCCGGCGTCATAATATTCAACGGTTCATGCAACAAGCTATAAGGAACGGGGATGTTGTGCACAAAACTATGGGAAACAAAAGAATGGGTCGCTCCAGAATCAAACAATACTCTAGCATCATAACCAAAGAGAGACACCATACCTGTCACTACATGAGTCGCCTCCCGAGCCTCCTGGTGCGATACCGCATTAATCTGGCCTCTGCCCATTCCTCCACCGCCCTGGGTACTGCCTACCCCACTCGCAACTGGAACTCCGGTACTCCTCTCTGGGCCTCCACGACCCCTGAATCCTCCACCCCTACTGGCCTGGTAACCGGCTCTGCCTGAAGCCTGGTAACCGCCTCCGCCTGAAGCCTGGGGGGCCATCGGGCACTCCCTCGTCATATGTCCTCGTCCCTGGCATCGATAACATGTCATGCCCCTCTGTGCTACTGGGCACTCTGCTTTGCGGTGACCACTACCACCGCACTGGAAACATCTCATCTCAGTGGCGGCATGAGCAGTCCCGCTCCAGTATCCTGCTGACCTAGCTGGCTGGCGTGGTGCGGTCGAACCTGCAGCTGATGTAGCCTGACGAGCAGCATACCCACCAACTCTACTGGGCCCTGACTGAGATGGCTTACCAAAACCCCTCGAAGGCTGCGCACTGTAACCGGAAGCCTCGTACCTAGGCCTCTTCCCGACCCTCTGCTCCTCCGACAAATCAGTCTCAACCTGAAGTGCAGCATCCACCAGCTCATGAAACTGAGAGTACCTCAATAAAGATATCCTGTGCCTGATCTCGTGACGCAACCCGTCCTGAAATCTCCTGATCATATCCTCCTCACCGTAGTGAACCCTCGGCAACAAGCGGCACAACAAGCTAAACCGCTTCTCATAATCAGTCACCGACCTAGTCCCCTGGTCCATATGAATCAACTCTCTCTCCAGCGCCTGCATCTGCGAGGGCAAGCAGAACTTCTTCCGAAACATCTCCTCGAATGTCTCCCAGCCAATCTCGACCTCCCCATCCCTCTCCAGCGAACGGCGGACGAGCTCCCACCAATCCTGAGCCCCAGCCTTCAGTAAAAAGGCCGCGAATTCCGTCCTCATGGGTCCCTTGACCCCTAGCGGTCGAAAAATGACCACCACCTCCTTCAGAAACTCAAGTGCTTTCACCGGGTCTAGCTCTCCATGGAAAGTCGGTGGCTTACGTTTCAGGAACTCTGCGAATAACTTCGACTGTAGCGGACCCTGAGTGGATGCATCTACCTCAACCCTAGCGGGTGCCTCCAACACAGGCTCCTCCTCGAGTACCCCCTCCTCCTCAATCGACTGAGGTGGGGGTACAGCATGACTGCTCGACCCCTGCAGACCCGCACTGGGTTCAGCTTCCGCCGTGCCACGACCACGTCCACGGCCACGTCCACGGCCACGACCACGCCCCCTTGAGGCAACCCTCGCCCCACTGTTACCCCCATCTACTACTGTGTCGGTAGCCCCTCTGCCAACAACTCTGGCAGAACGTCTGGTCTCTACTCTGGGCGGCATATCTCCTCAGTCTACGGGAAACAAAATAAACACATCACAATCCTATCCACATGCTGACTCCTACGACACCACGGAAGCCTTAGACTCTCTAACAAGTAAGCACATAACACACAGAACCCCCAACAATCCTATAACCTGGCTCTGATACCAAACTTGTAACGACCCGCCCCAGGTGGATCCTGCCCTGAGGTTAGGCTCGATAACAACTCGAATCAGAGTCACCAACCGATGGATGACTCGCTAATAAAATCGTTTTAAACAACCATACGCGAAAATGAAATAGTTTTAAAAGACAAGTATAATACGTAGAAAATCCTGCTGAGTGAAAAGAAATAACGTAACTCCATCGGGGTGTCCACCCAAACCCACCATATAAGTATAAAATTTCAAAACACTAAAAGTCCACGCAGGGAAAATAGTCAAGGATAAAATCCTACATGAAACTAATTAACTCCAAAGAAATGACTGAGAGAGATCCTAAATGCCGTCCGCCTCGTCACGATGCAGATGCTAATTCTGCAACCTAGCCTGAAAATATAAGTCCCCGAAGGGGTCAGCACGACCGCTGGTGAATTTTACTCACGGGTGGCTACCAACCCACGCACGTGAAGCGAAAGCAATGAAGTAACCGAACAACAATAATATAACTCAACATCAGCAATAACTAGTCTCAACAACAATAATCACATAAATGCAATCACTATATGCTCTGGATCCGGACTTTCGCACATGTAATCATCACAACATCACATAAAACCCCCTGTACTCCGCATATGGGCCCATCACAATCATGGCGCCCCGTCAATCCTACGTTGCCGGATCTGGACAACACACACAACATATATACGACCCGTAGGTCCATCCTAACATCTCTACTCATGCTTAATACTCAACAATACTCATCACAATGTATCCAAGTATACAATCACTACCACACAACACATACAAGAGTAAATAACAACACGTGAGTAAGAACTCACCTCAAGCAAACAACACGTAAAGTGACACTCCAAGTCGAACTCTGGAACGATCACGCGGTCGGACCTATATAACATATAATCTATATCAAATACTATTCCAAAGTACGCCCCATCCCATTCGCAACCAATTAAACTGTAAATCAGATAATCCTAACAACTTTTAGTCAATTTGGGAAAAATGACGATTTTGCCCTTTGGCAGAAAATGACCATTTTGCCCCTGGGCCCCACATGGTCAACCCCGATATATTACTATTATAACCCATATTAGTTTTCTTTTTTGATAATTAACATAATATTATATCACCAAAATAAAGATAAAGTTTTACATTGTCTTAACAGAAATTCTGAAAACCCACACTTTCTTTTAACCTCTAGATCATATAACACAAAAGTGATCTAGGATGATATTCTACTAACGGTGCCTTCAAAAGCAGCCAGCTTTGACGTGATGATGAAAATGTTGATTGGCTTCGGAAGCTGCTGTAACAAAAACTTTCTCCATTCCGTTGTGTAGAAGACTTGCTTTAATTCTTTAACGATTACCTGGGATAAGAAAACATCAAATACTAAAAGGATTTTCAAGTTCTGATCATTCTTGGAGTGGATAATTACTAAAAGGATTGCTAAAATTATTGCTTGTAATATATTATATGGATAATTATAAGAAGATCTAGGGTTTGTAACATTTATGGGTATCATATTGGTGAAAGTGATGAGATTCTGATGTAAGAATCCCTTAATATTAATATGTAGATCCGGTTGATAGGTAATATGAAAATGTATAGTGTGGACAGCTTGTGTAATGGTAATATGATTTTGATCTGTGAATGAGATTTGAAACATATTATTGACTTTAGGTGATTGTTTTGTGTTGATAGTATGTAATAATTTCCATTGTTGTAGGGTATTGTTTCTTATACCTAATAGATGGGAAAAGTTGAAGTTGTGCTTATTAAAGAATATTTTATTCCTATAAATCCAAATACTCCACAGATTACTTATAAGTATGTAGGTTGGGTTTTTATTTATTGGAGTAATTTTCTTATTGGCATTGATCGCTTTGGCAATAATTTGGGTTATGCTGATGTTGTAGTTCTGGAAAGAGAAGTGCTTGAATAATATCCAAAGTGGTTTAATTTTTGGACATAATCTAAAGAGGTGATCAATCACCTCTTGGCTATATCCACACATCGGACACTTTATATCAATATGTTTATATGTTTTGTTTGAAAGGTTTGCGTTTGTAGGCAGTCTATGATATAAGAAATAGCTTGATTTTTTGGGGTAGTTTCATCTTCCACAAGTGTTTCCAAGTATGTTTAGGGATAGAATGAAAGTTCTTTGGTATTTTGATTGTTTGTTTTCCGTCTCTAAGTAAGCTATAAATATGTTTTGAGGTTGGATTATGGCTAAGGTTTGAGGTTGGATTATTAATATCTACCATATTGTTCCAGTATTTATATTGACTATGTCTTGAGTAGTTAAAAGGGGTGATATTATGATCTATATAATCAGGAGTTAGAGGGTTAATTAAGAAATGATTCCAAAATTTATTGTGTGTCAGTTTCCTATTGGTATCAAGAAGATGATTAAGGTTGGCTGGATGCTTAAAATTATGTTTAGTTGTGGGAGTAAAGATTGAATTGGGCCTTGCAGGCCACTGACCTTTCCAAAGATGTATGTTTTGGATGTTATTAGTGGTAATAGGGATATAGGGTTTAATAACCGAAATACTTTGTATAATACTTTTCCAGGTGAAAGTGGCTTGGTAATGCTTTTTAGTTGTGGGAATTAGAGAATTAGGGTAGTATTTAGGTTTAAGAATAGTATGAATCAGAGAAGTTTGGTCAATGATGATGTTCCAGCAAGTTTTTGCTAGCAAGGCATTATTAAAATGTTTAAGATCCATTATTCCTAAACCACCCTTGTCCATTGGTAATTTGATAAAATCCCAGTTTAACCAATGGATTCTCTCTTTTGAATGTTGGTTCCAAAAGAAGTTAGACAAAATAGATTCTATATTATTAATAACATATGAGGGAAAATTATAAATAGACATGGGGTAAACTAACATGCTAGTGAGAGTAGATTTGATTAACGTAATTTTTCCCGCTTGATTTAAAAATTTATTGTTCCAAGAGGTAATAGTATTTTTGATTTTTTCAGTGTATTCTTCAAAAATTTTATTTTTATTAGTATGTATGTCTAAAGATATGCCTAGATATTTACCAAACTTATTTGATTCTTTAAAAGGTAAATAATTTAAAGTAACTTTCCTTTTTTCAGGACTGACCAAAGGACTAAAGACAATTTGGGATTTCTCATTATTAATAATTTGTCCAGAAGAAAAACAGTAGTTTTGTAAAATAGTTTGAAAATTGGTACAAGATTTTTTATTAAGTTTAAGGAAAAAATAACTATCATCAGCAAATAGCAAGTGAGTTATTTGGGGGCTATTACGAGAAATTTTAACCCCCGTAATGAGGTTATTATTTTGAGCATGCAGAAGATTGGCAGAGAGTGCTTCAGTGCAAATAGCAAATAAAAGAGGGGATAAGGGATCACCTTGTCTAAGGCCACAAGAGGATGTGAATGGCATTGTGACATTACCATTAATAATTAATGAAAATTGAACTGTATTTAGACAAATTCTAATAATATTAATCCAGTTAGTAGGGAAGTTCATTCTATTTAGAGATTCTAGTAAGAAATTCCATGAAATTCTATCAAAAGCTTTACTCATATCTATTTTTATAGCAGCTAATCCATATTTTTTAGATTGTGATAGACGAATATGGTTGGTTAATTCTTGGGCTAAAATAACATGATTTCTAATAGAGCGACCATAAATAAAACCATTTTGATGTTTAGATATAAGACTAGACATAAACGGTTTAAGACGATTAACTAGAATTTTAGTATTAATTTTATAAAGGACATTGCAAAGACTAATAGGTCTAAAGTCCGTTATATGTTTAGGGGAGGGTTTCTTAGGTATAAGAGTGATATAGGTCTTGTTTATTTCTTTAAGGAAACTCCCACAATTGAGGAAGTCTAATGATGAATCAATTATGTCCGAACCTAACATATCCCAATTATCCTGAAAGAAACCCGCATTAAAACCATCGGGACCAGGGGACTTATTAGGGTTAAGTTGGAATAATGCTATTTTAACTTCTTCTTTAGTGAAAGGTAGGGCAAGTGCATTGCGTTGGTGATCAGAAAGCTTATTTGTTATATAATTAATAGGGTTAATATAGGTTAAAGAAGGATTTTGAGTAAAGGAAGGTGGAGGATTATATAAAGAAGAATAGAAGTTAATACAATGATTATGAATATCAATTTCATTAGTTATAAGATTATTATTACTATCTATAAGTTCTAATATATTATTGGTTTTAATGCGTTGATTAACATATGCATGATAAAACTTAGTGTTGATGTCACCATTTTTAATCCAATTGATTTTTGATCTCTGATGCCAATAAATTTGTTTTCAAATTAACAATTCTTTAAGCTGGAATCTAAGGTGAATTTCTAAAATGTTATTATTAGGATATTGAGGAAGGTTTTGCAGTTTAGAAAGCGCAAATTGGATATTTTTGATTTGGGAATGTAAGTTATCAAATCTATTTAGGTTCCAATTTTTAAGAATGATTTTAAAATTTTTAAGTTTTTGATAAAAATTATAAGCAATAGAACAGTCAAAATTGTTATTTAAGAGACATTGTTGTAAGAAAATTTTAAATTCTTTAAAATGAGATAAGAACGATTCTAATTTAAAAGAACTATTACTTTTGCCAATTAGACTTTTTGTATGCAAAATTATAGGGCTATGATCCGACCCTTGAATAGGAAGAAATTTAGTAAAGTTTGTAGGAAAAAGATTATTCCATTCCTCATTCGTAACACATCTATCTAGCTTTTCGTAAATAACCTTATTATTTCTATTGCCAGTCCAAGGGAAGATATTACCTAAACTTTTATTATCTGAAAGATTAAAATTCAAAAGAAAGTTAAAAAAACATAAACTGCCAGGAATGCTCTTAGTAGGTTTAGGGAATTTATCAATAGAATTAAGAATTTGATTAAAATCTCCTATCAAAATTAAAGGTTTATCATTATAATGATTAAGAATTTGTGAGATGGAGTCCCAAGTTTGGTTACGAAATTGAGATTGCGGGTGAACATAAACACAACCGAGATACCAAGGTAAAGGGGCTTCCGAGGTTATTTCCAAAAAAATGATGTGCTTGTCTATATGAATAATATTATGAACAATATTCGAGTTTAAACCTAACCAAAGTCCACCACTATGTCCTACAGAGTTAAAGCCATAAGATTGCGAGTAATTTAACTTATTCAGAACAGAATCTACATTAATCTTAGTTGACATAGTTTCCATAAGAAAACACAAATCAGGCTTGTTAGTGTTAGTTAGAGCATTTAAGAGTTTAACTGTAGGGAGATTGCCAATCCCTCTACAGTCCCAACTAAGAAGCTTAAGGAGGGAATTGGGGTTGTTTAGAGACAACCACCAAAACCTTTCCAGCAGAATGATAAATATATAACTGATAATTTAAGGCAGAATCTAACATATGATTACAAAACAACAAAGTATTATGATGACATAATTGTAAAGGTTTCATATGTGTACCTGGCTTCGATGGGGACAGCAAATCAGCTAAACTCTTAACTTTTGTTGGAGTATTATTCCTTACTGTTATGACTTTGGCTCTTTTTTGTGGCCTTTCCTCTGAGCTGGGCGTAGCTGATAATTCCTTCGCTTTTCTTTTTGCTCCAAGATGAATGTGATTGGAACTTTCACCTGTTTCCCATGTGCTTGGTGTCTCCATTGGTGCAGTTGTAAAGATTTTTGACAGTTCATCCACATGTATGATAGGTTCTGGAACTTGGAGGTTAATTGCCATCTGAAGATCCACCAGGTTTTGTAGCTCTGCCATGGTATGTGTAGTATGCACGTTGATCAAGGCTGCATTTGCTTCTGAGTTGTCCTTGGTAATTGACAGTTGTTGTTGAGGAGAGTTGGGATATGGAGCCTGGATATTCAGTGTGCAAAGATGATTGTCCACTGTAACTATTGATATTGCTGCCAGTTGTTGTGTCAGTGTTACCAGGTCCGATGAGGATCCATTTGGGGAGATGCTAGGTAAAACTGGTGTTGTGCTTCCCGACAATCCAGCCAAAGAGTTCCAGAATGAAGCATTTCCCATATCAAATGGATATCCAGCTTGTCTCATATAATCTTCTAATTCCTCTGATGATACCCAAGCTAATTTTCTGATTTGTTCTTTCAATCCAGCCCATTCTAAATGATAATTTGTCCGAATTATGTGGGCTAGATTTGGATGTGTTATGGCAGCATCTAAAGGCTCTGATTCAGCATTATAAAACTCATTTCGCGCTCTATCTAAGTGAATATCAATAACTTCCTGTAGCCTTAGATGATGAATGGTTGCGAGATTTACCATTTCAGCTATCCAATTGCTGCTGTCTTCTCCAAGCCAATTGAGTAATTCTTCTGGAGTTAACTCATCATCATCAGAGGCCTCTGTTGTTATAGGCTGACTAGTGTCAGTTGATTGAGTCTCATCCTGAGAATTGGAGTGGGGCTCTTGGGGTGGCAGAGTGGCTAATGGAATAGGATGTCCAATGTCCAAGGGTGAGGTTGGGCTCATGGGGCTGGCATAGAAGGAAATAGTGTCTGGATTGGAGGAGGCAGAGCTTGTAGAGATTGAATTATGGATTGAAGTGTTTGGGTTTGGAGAGCTAGGGTTAGGGTTAGGGTTTATGTTAGGGTTTCTGAAAGGGCTAGTTTGACCTGGAGGATTTGTGTATGGGACAATGGCTAAAAGATTTCCTTGATATTGATTGTGATGGCTTCGATTATTTGCTGACGATGATCTGCTGGATGTGCTGCCACCTATATGGGATGAGGTGTGATTTTCTTGGGATGAGATAGAATGATGTTGGGTGGAGTTTGAATGACTGGTGGAGTGAGAGTGAGCTGGTGTATTTGCTATATGGTAAAGATGGACAGGAGATACAATCCTTGTGTTCCTATGGGCATCAGTAATGGATTGAGCTATTGTACGATTGGTGTACATTGGCGTGTCTACGGCTATGTGCATAGGCAGATTTGGTGAGGAACATGTTGTGTGCATTCTTGCTTCATAACTGTATCTATTGGCAGGTTCCTCAACTTCACAGTTAGCATTTACATGGCCAATTCTTCCACACCTGTAACATAGCCGAAATACTTTCTCATATCTCAGTTCTACCCAATGAGCTGTATGCTCAATTGTTTCAACATATATTCCAGCTATCAATGGCTCATATAAAGGAACTTGTAGTAGCACTCGGATATACTCATGATTAGCAACTGGCTCTGAGTTCCATTGAACACTTTGTACATCTCCGATTTCATTTATAACATTTTCCAGATTTCTTCTATCAAAATATTCATCCGGAAGCAAGTGAATTTGTACCCAAAGATTTGCAAAAGTTATCTGGAAGGTTTCGAAACAAGTATTTGGTCTCCAATACTGAAGAAGCAAGATAGCACCTTGCATGTTTATGGGGTGGTGTGACATAACCAGATCCATGTCATCTTCAATATCAAACCTAAATAAGTAGATTTTTCCAAATTTCCTAACTCGAACCTGTCCTTGAAGGTTCCAACATCTGTTTACATAATATTGAACTAAGTGGATAGGAAAAGTTCTATCATCAAGAAAGTATCCCATAAGTGACCTTGCTAATGACGTTCTGTTATGAGTTGTTGTTGCATGGTCCATATGGATAATCCATCCCCTTCGATCCAAGCCAGGAAAGTGATGAAGATTGGAGTTTTCTGATTGACTTGTTTGGGACATTTTGTGAATAATATATTATAGGTTTGTAGAACTTGTTAAATAACTTATAGAAAGTGAGATTTTGGAAGTGTTTGGCTGATTTTTTATTGCTGGAAAAGGAGAAGATGTGAAAAGGAGGTGAAAAGGTATGGAGATTGTGATGGAGAAGGAAAGGTCTTTCTTAGAAGTTGAAGAAGATCGATGCCACCTCTTGGTTACTTGGCATACGTGTAATGCATGCAAGAGTAATTAAAGAACATTTAAGATATCTATGTGAAGATATCAAGGTTTGCAATGATTATGTTCCTAATATAATGAATATTGTAGAAAATAGATAATAATTTAAGGGAAAATATTGTTACTGCTTGAAGGATTTGGAATCGATATTGACTTGCTTGCTTGAGTCGAATCTTTGTCTTGAGAGAATACGAAGCTAATAGCTCTTTTTAATTATTTCAATTTAACTTTTATATATTTTTTTTTAGTTACTTACCCATATTAGTTTATATCATATACATATTATTATCTTACTACCATCTAACGGTCCAGTTATCAATAATTAAATTATTAACGTACTAGTCAACGGTCAATCCTAGTCAACTCAACTACGGTCAACCTAGGTGAACTTCCATAAATATTCTAATTCTACACTCATATCAAATAAATCGACCCCTTATCCTATTCTAGGATTCACCCCCTACTTCTAGTGAAATTACGCTTTTACTCCTCGGCTAAACTTAGTTGTACTCTTGCCCAACTCTTGCATTAATTACACTATGACCCCAAATCAACTTAATTTACAACTTAGGCCCCAAATTTGCCCTTTAACCCTTTAAATCGCTTCAACACCCTGTACTTCTCCTAAGTTTACATGTTAACCCTTAAACTTTATAAATTCTAATTCTAACCCAATTTATATAACCTACTTAATAATCCAACACTTAAAACAATTAATATTAGTTCCACCCCTTATATATTTCATCTTAACCCCTAGAGTTCATACCTTATATCATACTTATGTCTTTTCACTAATGCCCCCAAACTTATCCATAATTACATTTTAAGACCAATTCTTTCATACTAACCCAATATTCATTCCGAGTACAATCCATTCATCCTTATCAAGCCTAAATCAAGTCATTAATCTACAACCATTATTCGTAGCCCTAACTTAGCCAAAATCTCACACTTCGATACATCGTAGTTTATTTCTCAACCCGAATCAATATAATCTCAACCTATTAATTAAATTACAACCTAAGCTCCTAGTAATCCATCATTCATTACTTAACACCCTAATACATGGCTGCCCAAATCGTTTTAACACTCTACCAACGCCTACCTTCTATATTCATCTCGTAATTAACCTCTAAGAATCGATACCTCATCCATTAGTCCAACCATCACCATAATCGACCTAGAACACTCACGTTTGATGTATGAATGGAGCACCACACTAATAGGTCATGTTTTAGGTCATAACTAATATCTTAATACACCTGAATAGCACATGAAGTCGACCACATCAGTCCTCTACTCGACCGAACAAGCGAGCAAGGTGATGGCTTCGATAACGTGCAACCATTCTAAGGTACGGACCTCCCTAATTGCCTCCCCTCCGCTCAACATTAAAGCCACAATTATGTATGTTTATATACTGATTTTACACCCTAATGACAGCAATAGTCTCCAATCAAACTACACAACATCAAATACGTTCAAAACATTCACCCAAAACTCGGCACCGCACTCGCGCATATTCCCCCCAAAATCGATTATTTCGCATCAATTTAAACGCGTTTTTAAGGTGTTTAGACACCACACTATATACATCAACCATCAAGGTGCACACACGGCTCAAATTACAGCAAGAACGGACGAGATCGAGTCCGAAATATCGGCAAATTTCCCCCCCCCCCAAGCTGCCGAAACCGAGAGGAAGAAGGGAGAAAGGGGGAAGGTTTGCGTACCTTTTTGGTTGAGAATCCTAAGGTGACCACGCCTAGCTGCAACTCGAACGGCTGGAGAAGAAACCGCTAAGGTTTAGCTATGGAGATGCGGTTTTGATGTAGAGAAGATGATGGTGTGCATGAATGAGTGTGAAGCCTTCACACGTTTCTTGTGTGCTTAAGTAGGCTGCTGATGTGGGCTGGCTGATGTGGGCTGGCCCATTATGGCTGGCTCACTAGACACTCCCCACCTACTCGCTTACGATTAAAATACGACACTTAACGAGCTCTAATGATCGCATCGAGTTCAATTTTTTTTTTGTGTTTTAAATTTAATATTCTAAATTAGTTAACTTAGGACGAAATATTACAAGTTGCATCTCCGACTTGATAGGGACGAATCCTAGGGTGACTCATTAGGTTCTTAGTGGGATACTAAGAGTTTGAAATCTTAGGTTGCGGCTTGGATTCTTAGTGAGTAGTTAAGAGTTGCACTTTGATCTGGACTTCACCAACATTCGAAGAAGTACCGACTATTGGATTCTTGAGAAAGCCTAAGGTGGGAAGCCTTGGGTCGAGGAGGAGATTAGCGAACCTCGGTAGATGTCTTGTTGAGTTTGCATTTCCATCTCTACTATTTACTTTCTTGTCTATATTCGTTTATATGTTAGAATTGCTAGGATTTTATTATATATACTTGATTGCGTATAATTGTTAGAGGTAAAATATATATGTCTATATATTCATATTTGATTTGATATATGAACCTTAGATGTTTACTTTTCGCAAAGATTAAATCGATTGTTGTTTGATGGCCTTATAAGTGTTTTGTATAGAACCAATATTTTATTAAAAGAGGATTTCAAATATACTTTAGTTCATTCCGCATTTGTTTTACAAATTACTAAAGTATCATTTTGGGTGAAAATTGTCTTAAATTTTTAAAAAGTCGCAAATCGGTCTTTGATGTTTTCAACCTTATTCACCCCTTTTAAGGTTGTCATATAGGCTAACAGAATCCACCATTGACAAAGCGTAATTTGTTTTTCGTCATTACTGAAATTTCCACAGACCTTTTCCATTGGTGGAAATTGTTTTGATTAAGTAATGAAGCTCAAAATGTAGTTAGGATGATCCAAATAGTGAAGTTGCACTGGATCAAGGTTAGGAAAACCAAGAATTATGAACTTTGAGTAACGATTCATGAAATTTGGAGTGGGAACAATTCACAACTGCGCTCACATGATTCAAGTCACAATCATGGAGATTTTACTGAATTAATAGGATCACCATTGTAATTCTGGTTGAATTTTTAATGATTGACATCATTTTAAAAATCAATGTTATGTTAAAAGTCGTCACCGACGTCTGATACCATTTTATCGTTCATGATTCAAATCAAATCAATTGATAGAAAACAAAAACATATGCCTAGGCTTTTAGAGAATTAAGAAAGTAAACTTTAGGAAAGTAGACATTGGATATTTACTTTATATATTGGAAGAAATTAGCGTCATTATTGTTGAATGATTACAGTATTTGTAATAAATCAATTTACTCTCTCTTACTCAACATTCTCTCCTACTCAATGATTAATTAACCAACCAACTCTAACCATTATTCATAACTAACTAGTTGTGAGCACATCACGTGTCAGTCAACATGTTCAATTCCTCTTTATTATTGAGATAATATTTGGATTTAAAATTAACGTTTCAAATGATAAGTAAAAATTACTTAAGTAAAGCTGAACATATAAAAGAAAATGAAAACAACATAACAAAAATAAATACAAGCCAATTTACATATCATTATCAAACATAAAAGTTGCAACAACAGAAATATATCTTCCTTTCAGAAGAAAATAAAAGCTCAAAGCCAAATAAAATACACAATAAACAACTTTTCAAGGATAATCTGCAGAAGCAGAAACAGGTTCATATGAAGTAATGAAAATATCGTGTATTACTACATGGTATACCGTGAGTCACACGGTATACCGTGTATTACTACAGGGTATACCGTGAGTCAGAAAAAATTGAGATTTACTATTTTGTAAGAAATTAATAGATAATAATTAATAAAAATAAATATTAATATTTTTCATATAATAAATATTAATATTATTCATGCGGGATTCACATTTACATTTTTTAAATATTATAAATCTCTATCAACTAATTTCTCGCAACCATTCGCCTCATACACGTGGACGTTGAACACAATACACGAATGACGACGACTCTTTTCGTGATCGTAGTCGAAGGTCACAAAATCAGCCGGCATCATCTGCATTTCCATCATGAATTCGAACCATCCTTTAGCAAGGTATAATTCATCATCGTAGACCGTTAAGTTTATGTCAAAATATCGCTCATCAGAATAGAGTTTACACGGACCAATAAGCGATAGTTGACATTTTTGAATGAAACATCTAGGAACTCTCTGTTTAAATAAAAAAAACTCATTAATCCATTTGACATTAATATAACATAACATAAGAAACAAGAAGATTTGTTCTTACGATCATCGCACGTGGTGGATCGCTAATGAGCTTGAAAAATCGTTATGCCGGAGGTTGATTTGCCATAATTCAGTTAATTATAGAAGGTGTTAACGGTACTATGGAAGTGGGATGAATGACCCCACTGATATACTTATAGAATGATTTACACGGTATACCGCGTAACCTTCACGGTATACCGTGTAAAATATAACGGCTAATTTTCCGACCGTTGGAATAACTAAGTGATACTTTTTTGTAATATTTGTATCAGTTAATTACCAACGGCTAGATTACATCACATGCGGTATACCGTGTAGTCGACACGGTATACCGTGTAGCAACGAAAACAGAGTCTTTGTATAATTTGTGGGCTCTATAAATAGGACACTAATTCAATTCATTTCCCACAGCTATTTCAAGCATTCATAAGTACTCTCAAGCAATCTCAAGCATTTATAAGTAATCTCTTGATCGCATTCATCATCTTGATCGCATTCATCGGGCTTTGCCACATCAATACATCATCTTGATCGCATTCATCGGGCTTTCATTTAGGCTTGTTTCTCTATTGGATTCGGTAATCTCTATCTTTTTTACTCTTTAAATTCAATTTGTAATTTTACAACATGGCCCGTAGAAGTAACGCTAGTGGTGGTATGTCTAACGACTACATTAACTTAGAAGATGATCGTCCTTTAGATGACTTACCCGTCCTTAATTCACAAAGTAGTAGTGTTAATTCGGGTGCTATATCACGTTAAAAAAGTTCGTGGGTTTGGAAACATTATGAACCCAATAAAGTGAAAGAGGTCGCGACATGTTTACATTGTAGGAAGGATATGTCATGGAAAACCGGTGGGGGAGGTGGTGGTACGGGTCATTTGGCAAGACACTTAGTTAAACATAACGTCACAAAGAATTCCATCCCCGGTGTGGGAGACGGGATACAAGGAACGATCGATGTTAACACCGGTTTGACCTTTCTTTTTAATGATATGCAATATCGGTTAGAAACAATGAAATTTGTATTAGGTAGTTCTTTACCTTTTAGTCATTGTGATGGTTGGCGTTTTAGTAATTGGATCCAAAAGGCCGTTAACCCTCGTGCTAAACGTATTCCCCGTAGTACATTAAGGAGCGATGCATTTAAATTTTTTAAAAATGAAAAAACTCTTTTAAGTGCAATGCTTGCAAATTTGCCATGGAAAGTTTGTTTAACTAGTGATATTGGTTCATTTGATGATTTTGATATATTGTGTGTAACATGTCATTGGGTAGATAATGAATGGTTGTTACAAAGACGGATTATATATTTTAGATCAACTGCTAAACATAATAATGTGCAAATTAGCGAAGGAATTATTCATTGTGCTCAAGGATACAATTGTTTAAAAAAGATTGCTTCTATTTCTTTTGATAATGCATCCGCTAATAATGTAGCTCAAGAATCACTTAAAATGAAATGTAAACCGGACTTTGAAGAACTTTTCCATGTAAGATGTTTATGTCATATACTTCAATATTTGTAAGTTTCATGATAAATGGTACCCCGACTTAGTTAAACAATTTTACGAAACGGCTACGTTTTTTACCGATAGAGTTGTTTATCAAGTTAATGGTTTTGGGTGGAACTTGAGATGGGCGGACTTAGTTGATGAGTTTCATTTGTGTACCACCGGAGTTAGTGATTATCCAATAAGGGGGTGGTCGTATAATTGGCCGGTAGATCAACAAACATGTGTGAACTTCCTAAATAATGGCATGGGTAGTGATACTAGATACGCGTATAAGCAACACTTGTCCGGGTTGGGAAAGGTTGTAATATTACGCCCTAAATTCATTAAATAAAATATAATAATTAAATTACATTATTTCGTAACTCGTTATATTGCTCGGGAATGATTAAGGGTCCGTCTAATTGTCTTAGCGAGCTAGTTGATTTGGGTCTTGGAGGTTCATTTTAATAAGTGGGCCTATGGTTGAACTTTCCCTATATAGAAGGGCCAAAAATAGAAATAAACCTAAAATCACTTTCTCCTTCCTCCATCTCCACAAACACACACACACACACCTTTTCTCCATCACCAAAAACGTGAGCCACCACTTCACCACCATTTCGGCCGGAAAAATTCAGCAAAGTTGAAACCGAACCAAGCTCCATCCTTTCCACGCGTCTTCCTTCGATTAAAGGTAGTAAATCGAGCTTTTAAAAAACCAATTTTCGTACCTATTTTTGGGGCTAAAAGTCGCGGGTTTTTGGGTGATTTTTGGACCGATTTTGGTGTTGGGTTGATGCTAGATGATGTTAAAACATGTTTAAGCTTCGAATTATACCCTAAAACTCACGAATTTTGGCTTAAATTGTTGATGATTTGGGCAATTTTTGGGGAGAAATTGGGTTTCGAATTTGGTCAATTTAAGGGTGTGTTTGGTTGCGTTTTTGGAGCATTATGTTGTTAATTAACATGTAATTATCATATAAATTGGGATTGTACATCTAATTGGGGTTTGATTGATGAGTTGACTTGTTGACTTGAGAGTTAGGGTTGACTTTAATGGAATAAGTGTTTAATTGGAGTAATTGGAGTATGAAATGGTGATTTAATGATTAATTGGACATCAAGATTATGAGATAGGCCAAAACGAATATTGGAGACATGAATTGAGAATGAGAATAAGTGTTGGGGACTTGATTGTAATTATGTTGTATAATTGGGGCTTTAATACAATTATAATAAGTGTTGGGGCGATTAATCATGAATTGGACTAAGACTTAAGATGTTGACTTGGACTTGACTTGAATTGGAATTAAGAGTTGTTTTTGGGATTGACATTGAATTGACTTAAGTTTGACCTTGACCATAGTTGACTTTGACTTAAAGTTGACCGCTGACCAGTTCGCTAGTGATTTAACTGTTGACGACTGGATAGTTAAGATAATAATATAATAATGGGCGTAAGAGGTACGATGAATATGACTTATAATTATTATAGCCTCAGGGTTGACCATGTGGGGGCCAAGGGCAAAATCGTCATTTTTCCTATATTAATCTAAAAGGCCTTGCATATGTATAATAATTAGTGATGTAACTATTACGAGTGGGACGGGGTGTATTTGGAGTAATATTTGATCTAGAATATCTATATTATATAGGTCCTACTGTGTGAGCGATTCCAGCTCGAGACTCGGGGATTCTATTTGCGTGCTTTGCTTGAGGTGAGTTCTTACTCACGTGTTGTTATTACTCTTGTATGTGTTGTGTGGTTGTGATAGTATATATTGATGCATTATGATGGTCACTGTTGAACATTGAGCATGAGATGTTTAGGGTGGACCTACGGGTCGTATATGTGTTGTGTGTGTGGTCTTGATCCGGCAACCTAGGATTGAACGGTCGCCATGGTTGGTTATGGGCCCGTAGGTGTGTGTGACGATGGTTGGGTGATGATGATTTGTGATGTGATGATGGTATGCGGGTTGAGATAATGTACTCCCCGCGGATGAGATGATGTGTACTCCCTGCAGGTTGAGCTAGGTAGAGTGCTGTACAGTACGAAAGTCCGGATCCATGCATATAGTTACGCATTTATGTGGATATTGTGGTTATTATTGTGTTTACCCATGTATTTGTACCGTTGTATGTTTCTCATTATCATTATGTATGTCATTGCTTTCGCATCACGTATGTGGGGTGGTAGCCACGCGTGAGAAGGATTCACCAGCTGTCGAGCTGACCCCTTCGGGGACTTATCTTTTCAGGCTAGATCGGCAGAGTAGTATCTGCATCGGTGAGAGACGGACGGCATTAGGAGTTCCCTCAGTCATCATCTTTGGAGTCGAGTCATTTTCTTACGTATGTTATTGACTATTTTACCCCTGCGTGGGTTACCAGATGTTGCGCTTTTCTTTACTTCTTATATTATGTGGAGTTTTAGCTTACACCCCGATGGAACTATTTTCGTTACTCTCGTTAACTCAGTATGGACATTTTCACATTTTTCACTTCCTTTTAGCTAAACCACTGTATTTATTTCAAACTGTCTTACTTATCGAGTCATCCATCGAGTGGTGACTCTGGTTTCGGATTTGTTATCGAGCCTAACCTCAGGGGGGCCCACCTGGGGCGGGTCGTTACAAGTTTGGTATCAGAGCTTAGGTTCTAGGATTGTTGGGTCCTATGTGTTATGTGCCTGTCTGCTAGAGTGTTTAGAGTATGTGGTGTCCTTAAGAGTTAGCATATGGATAGGGGTATGATTGTGTTTTCCTTTTCGATTTTTTTTTCATAGACTGAGGAGACATGCCGCCGAGAGTTGAGACGAGACATTCTGCCAGAGTCGCAGGCAGAGGTGCCGTAGGCACTGCTAGGGGAAGGGGTGCCCGTGGTACTAGGGGTGCTCCGAGAGGACGTGGCCGGGGTCGTGGTCGCGAAGTTGGGGTTGCTGAACCCAGTTTGGGTCAGCAGGACGCGAGTAGTCATGCGGTTCCTCCGAGTATTCAGGAGGGAACAGGGGGGATTGACGAGGCACAGGCGCCGGTGCAGGTGGTGGCACCTGTAGCACTAGACGTTCAGAGTAGGCTATTTAGTGACTTCCTTAAGAGGAAGCCACCGACGTTTGAGGGGGAGTATGAGCCGATTAAGGCTCTGGAGTTTCTGGAGGATTTGGAGGTCATTTTCAGACCCCTTGGAGTGAGGGGGGATGTGAGGACAGAATTCACTGCCTATCAGCTGAGGAGTGGTGCGCGACATTGGTGGAACTTGGTGCGCAGATCCTACGGAGATGGGGATGATATTGAGATTCAGTGGGAGGAGTTCGTGGGGGCCTTCAAGGCCAAGTACTGTCCGCCTAGTCAGATGCAGGAGCTAGAGAGGGAACTTATACATATGACTCAGGGAGGACGCTCAGTAGTAGAGTACGAGCGACGTTTCAGTGACTTGAGTAGACTGATACCTGATGCTCACCGCAGTGAGGAGGTTCGTATCACCAGGTTTCAGGAGGGGTTGCGTTTGGAGATTCGCAACCGGATGGCACTAATGACTTACTATCAGTTCCACGAGATGATGGATGCCGCTCTAAAGGTAGAGCGAAACCTGGAGGAGGAGCAGAGAGCCGAGAAGAGGCCCAGATATGAGACTCCTAGACACACTACACATCCATCGAGGGGGTTTAGTAGGCCAGCCCAGTCAGGACCTAGTCGATTTAGTGGTTATACGGCGCGTCCAGTCATGTCAGCTGCGGGTACGTCAGCACCGCGTCAGCCAGCCAGGTCAGAGGGATACGGGAGCGGGGCTGCCCACGCCGCCACGGAGTTGAGATGTTTTCAGTGCGGTGGTAGTGGCCACCGTAAGGCCGAGTGTCCAGTGGTTCAGGGAGGACCGGTAGCGAGGAGTGTGACGTGTTATCGATGCCAGGGACGGGGACACTTGGCGAGGGAGTGTCCGATTGGCCGACCGGCTCAGGGGTATGTAGCTCATCAGGCTACAAGAGGTGGAGGATTCAGGGGTCGTGGAGGCCTAGGGAGAGGTGTGGGGATACCGGCTGCGAGCGAGGTAGGTAGTACCCAGACTGGTGGGGGAGTTGGCAGGGGCCAGATAAATGCAGTATCCCAGCAAGAAGCTCGTGGGGTGACTCATGTGGTGTCAGGTACTATTTCCTTATTTGGTATTGATGCGAGGGTATTATTTGACTCGGGGGCGACCCATTCTTTCGTTTCCCATGGTTTTGTGAATAATATTCCTAATCCTTATGACCTGTTATCTGAATCCTTACGCATTATGACCCCGGGTGGGAAGGACTATACATTGACTATTGTTTATAGAGATTGCCCTATAGGAATCGATAAGGATATTTTGACTGCTGACTTATTACCCTTCATATTGGGGGATTTTGATTTAATCTTGGGGATGGACTGGTTAAGTAAGTATAGGGCCGTGATTGATTGTTTTCGTAAGGAAGTAGTGATTGTCCGGGAAGGATTTCCTGAGATTCGCTTTGTGGGGGATCGGAAAGTATTACCCTCTTGTTTGATTTCGACCATGGTAGCGAGTAAACTACTTAAGAAGGGGTGTGTGGGTTTCTTAGCCCATATCGTCGGGGATGAGAAGAACACCAGTAGTTTGAAGGATGTGCGGGTAGTTAGGGACTTCGCGGATGTGTTTCCGGAAGACCTACCGGGGTTGCCACCCCCGAGGGCAGTGGACTTCTCCATTGACTTGATACCAGGTACGGCTCCTATATCTAAAGCACCGTATCGGATGGCGCCAGCTGAGTTGGCTGAGCTTAAGACCCAGTTGCAGGAGTTGTTAGAGAAGGGCTTCATCAGACCGAGTTGTTCGCCATGGGGTGCACCAGTGTTGTTTGTGAAAAAGAAAGATGGGTCAATGAGGTTGTGTATCGATTACAGGCAGTTGAACAAGGTGACAATTAAAAATCGCTACCCACTACCGAGGATTGATGACTTGTTTGATCAGTTGAGAGGAGCTACCATCTTTTCTAAGATCGATCTGAGATCAGGTTATCACCAGCTGAGAATCAAGGAGGAAGACATTGAGAAATCTGCATTCAGGACTCGGTATGGGCACTACGAGTTCAGAGTTATGCCATTTGGATTGACAAATGCACCAGCAGCATTCATGGAATTGATGAATCGAGTGTTTAAGGAGTATCTCGACAATTTCGTGATAGTGTTCATTGATGATATCCTCATATATTCTCGTACTGAGTTGGATCATGAGCAGCATTTGCGGATGGTGTTGAGCATTCTGAAGGAACATCAGTTATACGCCAAATTTTCGAAGTGTGAGTTTTGGCTGGAAAAGGTACAGTTTTTGGGCCACGTTGTCTCCGGAGGGGGCATCAGTGTTGACCCGCAGAAAGTTGTGGCAGTGACTGAGTGGGAGGTTCCTACTAATGTTCAGGAGGTACGCAGTTTTCTGGGTCTAGCGGGATATTACCGTCGGTTCATTCAGGGTTTCTCGAGGATTGCAGTTCCGATGACTAGGCTGACGAGGAAGGGTACACCGTTTGTGTGGTCAAAGGAGTGTGATCAGAGTTTCACTACACTGAAGGAGAAATTGACTACTGCACCTGTTCTTGCCTTACCGTCAGGGTTGGAGGGCTATGTGGTGTATACAGATGCTTCGCATCAGGGTCTGGGACGTGTGTTGATGCAGCATGGAAAGGTGATCTCTTATGCCTCTCGTCAGTTGAAAACTCATGAGAGAAATTATCCTACCCACGACTTGGAGTTAGCAGCGATTGTGTTCGCACTTAAGATTTGGAGGCACTATCTGTATGGGGTGACTTGTCAGATCTTCACTGATCACAAGAGTTTGAAGTATTTGCCGACACAGGACGACCTTAATTTGAGGCAGAGGAGGTGGATGGAATTCATTAGTGATTATGACATATCGATTGAGTATCATCCGGGGAAAGCAAATGTAGTAGCTGATGCACTAAGTAGAAAGGGGATGAAGAAGGATGCGAAAAAGTTGGGTGCTGAGTTTAGTACGAGTTCTAGTGGTGGATTGTTAGCACATCTGAGAGTGAGGCCAGTACTCCTTGATCGGATCAGGGAGCAGCAAGCTGGGGATACCCAGTTGCAAAGGCAATTCGGAGAGGAAGGGAATAAACAGTCTTTTGTGCTAGGAGATGATGGTATCCTCAAGATGGATGGCAGGTTGGTGGTACCTAACGGTGGTGGTTTGAGGCAGGAGATTATGGATGAGGGTCACAATTCTTCATATAGTATGCACCCGGGGAGTACTAAGATGTACCGGGACCTAAAGAGTCGATATTGGTGGTCAGGAATGAAGCGGGATATTGCGGAATTTGTGTCGAGGTGTTTGACCTGTCAACAGGTTAAGATTGAGCATAGACATCCCGCAGGACTGTTACAGCC
Source organism: Echium plantagineum (assembly GCA_003412495.2). NCBI lineage: Eukaryota > Viridiplantae > Streptophyta > Magnoliopsida > Boraginales > Boraginaceae > Echium > Echium plantagineum. The sequence continues at coordinate 31,992,960 of CM016563.1, read as the reverse complement.
CTTACCGATACCCGAGTGGACTTGGGAGAATATCACGATGGACTTTGTGTTTGGACTTCCTAGGACTTTGAGGAAGAATGATGGTGTATGGGTTATAGTGGATCGGTTGTCGAAGTCCGCACATTTCATTCCGATTAGATCGACACGTACTCCAGAGCAGTTGGCGAAGTTGTATGTCGATGAGATTGTGAGACTTCATGGAGTTCCAGTGACGATTGTTTCAGATAGGGATGCTTGTTTCATCTCGAGGTTCTGGCAGGGTTTTCAGGAGGCACTGGGGACTAGGGTCACTATGAGTACATCTTTTCACCCACAGACAGATGGGCAGTCAGAGCGGACTATACAGACATTGGAGGATATGTTGAGGGCTTGCGCTCTTACGTTCTCAGGTAATTGGGATGAGGAATTACCTAAGATCGAGTTTGCATATAATAATAGTTACCATGCGAGTATTGAGATGGCACCTTTCGAGGCACTGTATGGACGGAGGTGTAGGACTCCTGTATGCTGGAATGAGGTAGGTGATAGGAGGATATATGGTTCAGAGTTGGTAGAGAGATCAGTTGAGCGTATTGCGTTGATTCGCCAGCATCTGAGGACAGCTCAGGATAGGCAGAAGAAATATGCAGATCGTCGACGTGTTAGTTTATCTTTTGAGGTTGGTGATAAGGTGTTCTTGCGAGTGTCACCATGGAAAGGGGTGATGCGCTTTGGTAAGAAGGGGAAGTTGAGTCCACGTTACATTGGGCCCTATGAGATATTGGAGAGAGTTGGAGAGGTGGCTTATCGACTAGCCTTACCACCGAGTTTGGACAGGATCCATAGTGTGTTCCATGTGTCGTGTTTGCGTAAGTATGTGCCGGATGAGTCACATATTCTTTCGGACCAGCCAGTCGAGTTGAGAGAGGATTTGACTTTTGAGGAGCGCCCAGTTAGGATCGTGGATCGCCGTGACAAAGAGTTAAGGAACAAAACGGTGAGATTGGTGAAAGTGTTGTGGCGAAATCCGAAAGTGGAGGAGGCGACTTGGGAACGCGAGGAGGATATGCGTGCACGTTACCCGGAGTTATGGGGTGTGGGAACTGGTAAGCGTCTCGTTCTTCGTCCTTCGTTGATTTCGTAATTTCGGGGTCGAAATTCTTTAAGGGGGGTAGATTGTAATATTACGCCCTAAATTCATTAAATAAAATATAATAATTAAATTACATTATTTCGTAACTCGTTATATTGCTCGGGAATGATTAAGGGTCCGTCTAATTGTCTTAGCGAGCTAGTTGATTTGGGTCTTGGAGGTTCATTTTAATAAGTGGGCCTATGGTTGAACTTTCCCTATATAGAAGGGCCAAAAATAGAAATAAACCTAAAATCACTTTCTCCTTCCTCCATCTCCACAAACACACACACACACACCTTTTCTCCATCACCAAAAACGTGAGCTACCACTTCACCACCATTTCGGCCGGAAAAATTCAGCAAAGTTGAAACCGAACCAAGCTCCATCCTTTCCACGCGTCTTCCTTCGATTAAAGGTAGTAAATCGAGCTTTTAAAAAACCAATTTTCGTACCTATTTTTGGGGCTAAAAGTCGCGGGTTTTTGGGTGATTTTTGGACTGATTTTGGTGTTGGGTTGATGCTAGATGATGTTAAAACATGTTTAAGCTTCGAATTATACCCTAAAACTCACGAATTTTGGCTTAAATTGTTGATGATTTGGGCAATTTTTGGGGAGAAATTGGGTTTCGAATTTGGTCAATCTAAGGGTGTGTTTGGTTGCGTTTTTGGAGCATTATGTTGTTAATTAACATGTAATTATCATATAAATTGGGATTGTACATCTAATTGGGGTTTGATTGATGAGTTGACTTGTTGACTTGAGAGTTAGGGTTGACTTTAATGGAATAAGTGTTTAATTGGAGTAATTGGAGTATGAAATGGTGATTTAATGATTAATTGGACATCAAGATTATGAGATAGGCCAAAACGAATATTGGAGACATGAATTGAGAATGAGAATAAGTGTTGGGGACTTGATTGTAATTATGTTGTATAATTGGGGCTTTAATACAATTATAATAAGTGTTGGGGCGATTAATCATGAATTGGACTAAGACTTAAGATGTTGACTTGGACTTGACTTGAATTGGAATTAAGAGTTGTTTTTGGGATTGACATTGAATTGACTTAAGTTTGACCTTGACCATAGTTGACTTTGACTTAAAGTTGACCGCTGACCAGTTCGCTAGTGATTTAACTGTTGACGACTGGATAGTTAAGATAATAATATAATAATGGGCGTAAGAGGTACGATGAATATGACTTATAATTATTATAGCCTCAGGGTTGACCATGTGGGGGCCAAGGGCAAAATCGTCATTTTTCCTATATTAATCTAAAAGGCCTTGCATATGTATAATAATTAGTGATGTAACTATTACGAGTGGGACGGGGTGTATTTGGAGTAATATTTGATCTAGAATATCTATATTATATAGGTCCTACTGTGTGAGCGATTCCAGCTCGAGACTCGGGGATTCTATTTGCGTGCTTTGCTTGAGGTGAGTTCTTACTCACGTGTTGTTATTACTCTTGTATGTGTTGTGTGGTTGTGATAGTATATATTGATGCATTATGATGGTCACTGTTGAACATTGAGCATGAGATGTTTAGGGTGGACCTACGGGTCGTATATGTGTTGTGTGTGTGGTCTTGATCCGGCAACCTAGGATTGAACGGTCGCCATGGTTGGTTATGGGCCCGTAGGTGTGTGTGGCGATGGTTGGGTGATGATGATTTGTGATGTGATGATGGTATGCGGGTTGAGATAATGTACTCCCCGCGGATGAGATGATGTGTACTCCCTGCAGGTTGAGCTAGGTAGAGTGCTGTACAGTACGAAAGTCCGGATCCATGCATATAGTTACGCATTTATGTGGATATTGTGGTTATTATTGCGTTTACCCATGTATTTGTACCGTTGTATGTTTCTCATTATCATTATGTATGTCATTGCTTTCGCATCACGTATGTGGGGTGGTAGCCACGCGTGAGAAGGATTCACCAGCTGTCGAGCTGACCCCTTCGGGGACTTATCTTTTCAGGCTAGATCGGCAGAGTAGTATCTGCATCGGTGAGAGACGGACGGCATTAGGAGTTCCCTCAGTCATCATCTTTGGAGTCGAGTCATTTTCTTACGTATGTTATTGACTATTTTACCCCTGCGTGGGTTACCAGATGTTGCGCTTTTCTTTACTTCTTATATTATGTGGAGTTTTAGCTTACACCCCGATGGAACTATTTTCGTTACTCTCGTTAACTCAGTATGGACATTTTCACATTTTTCACTTCCTTTTAGCTAAACCACTGTATTTATTTCAAACTGTCTTACTTATCGAGTCATCCATCGAGTGGTGACTCTGGTTTCGGATTTGTTATCGAGCCTAACCTCAGGGGGGCCCACCTGGGGCGGGTCGTTACAAAGGTGGTGTTTAGAGTAGTAAATAGCATCATATTGCCGACCAACAACAATGCTAGTCAAATTTCGCATATTCATGCGATGATGGTTTGGTGCATTCTTAATCGTCAACAACTCAATGTGCCTACATTGATGCTAAAACATATGCAACGAAAAATGGATAAGACCGAGTGTCCATATGGGATGATAATCTCAAAACTCTTAGTTGATAGGAATCAAGTCCCGTTGAGAGGTTACAAACCTACTCAACTTCACCAATCATTGAAGTTGGGAAGGACATCACTAAATGCTCTTAAGGTTTACATGTGGAATAACTCCGTTTATACTTCGGACGAAGTTTATAACAGCTTTCCGGACCACCTAGCAGAAATATGGCAGGCCAATAGATGTAGAGCCCCTCCTCCCCCTCCTAGTCAATTTGCCTTTGATGATAATTTGGCTATTGCGTGGTTACCCTATCAACAAGACACCGGCGCCGGGGCCGGGGCATCTTCCTCCTTTGCACAACCCTGGCAAACACAACCCGAGCAAACAGATAGGGAACTATTGCAATCTTTATGTGGAAATATGGTGGCGATTAGAATGGATGTTGATGGGATTAAAGGAGATGTGGCGACGATGAAAGCCAACATGGGGTTGATGCAGAATCATATGCAGTGGTTGGTCAATGATCAAAAGGTGGTCTCGAAGAGGGTTATGGACATCACGGACAGGATCGAGGGAAGCTGGAATCGAGCGAATCAGGCGAACCAAGATGATGATGATGAGGAGAATGAAGATGATGATGACGATGACGATGAAGATAATGATAATTAGATTATGTTTTATTTCATGAAAACATTGGGTCCGAATTTATGTATTAAGTTATGTTTGAACTTATGTCGAATTTATATTTATGTTTTATCGTCAATTTGTGTTTGAACTTATGTTGAATGATGATTAGTTGTGTGTTGAATTTGAGTTTGATCTTGTTTGTCTGGTTTAAACTGATGTTGTATGTTTGACACGGTATACCGTGTGAAATTACACGGTATACCGTGTCAAAATGACATTAACCTACTGGTCCTTCACGGTATACCGTGTCAAATTACACGGTATACCGCCTGTAGCGGGCCTGAGGGGCCTGGGGGCTGTGCCGGGCCTTAAGCCCGGGGGCTTCTGAGGGGGCTGGGGCCGGGCCCGGGCCTGGGGCCTGAACCCAAGGCCCCTATTCGACCCCTTAGTAAAGGGGCTGGGGCCGGGCTTTGAAGGGCCGGACTAACGGGCCGGGCCCACGGGCGGCCCGCTTGGGCCCGGTTCGTTTAACACGTCTACCGCCACCAACCACATTTCTTCTTCAATAACCAAACCACCACCACCACCAACCTTGAACTAGCTACCACCCATCTGTTGAGTTGTGAAGCCATATTTGCTGAGCTGAGCCAATGGGAGCAGAATTATGGCAGCTGGCAAAAATAGGTTTCGGACGGGCTTTTAGGAAATAATTGGAGTGCAAGAAAAGAAAGGTCTTTTCTTGACGGAGAAGTTATTTCCTAATAGCATTAGGTCTAGTATCTCATTGTAGCCTATAAATAGGTCTCTAGTTCATTGTTGTATTGTGTGCTCAAACAGAGAATCATAAACAAAGAGTCTAGAGAGAGATTTGTGAGGCTTGTCATTAGGGTTCTTCATTGTATAAGAAGAACACCTAATAGAGAGATATAGGAATAGGTCAGGAGTCCTTGTAACAATTCTTCCGGTGATTATTAGTGGAATCTGCAGCAGCAACAGGACGTACCTTACACGTTGTGGGGGAACCTGTATAAAATCCTTGTGTCGTTTCTTGTTTCCGCAAGTTATTTCTTCTGTTTATTATAGTCTGATTAGTGGGTCATCATCCTGGGCGGGATCTAGTTGTTAGATTAGTTTTGGGACGCTTTAATTAATCTTACAACGGGTACAGATTCCTAACACCATCTACCCCCACCCTACCTAAAATTGGGTTCCCCCACCCCTACCACCAATCACAAAAAATTCCAGATTGCCATCGTGACCTCAGGACACGATTACAGTCACGATGGTTATATTTCTATTGTTAAAAATGACTCCATCGTGATCGTCATCATGCCTTGAGGTCACGATGGACTCACAACAACTTCTCCATTCATAAACATTGATAAACACTAGTTGGACGCACATGGCGAGAGGAAAGTTAAGTGTACTCGGTCTGATGAGTTTAATTTTAGACATGGGAAGACTGAAGAGTAGTATGAATGTAGGTGTAAAGAATGATGTAGAAGAAATGTCAAAGGTGTTGGAGGATGATTTGACTGATGGTCTTGTATTATTGGAGAACTTAAAAAATGAGGTAAACCAACTTTTGTGCGAGGGGTGCAAGTTTTCAAAATTAGATGCAGTTGTTGCGTTGTACAATTTAGAAGCTCAACGTGGATAAAGTGATTCATCTTTCACATACATCATATTGAGTAAGGTGAAGCATATGTTTGCAGATGACATTATGTTACCTTCAAGAACTTATGACACAAAGCAAATGTCCGGTTCGATTAGAATTAAACACCAAAGGATACATGTGTGAACGAGTGAGCGATCGTATCTTGTTTCTAAAATGAATAGGAATCATTGAAAGAATGTCTAAAGTGTAATGGAGAGCCTTATAAAAAGACAATTTGTTTTAGTGAAGCTAATGTACTATTTTCCGCTTCTACCAAGTGTAAGATTAGGGCCCATAGCTAAAATATGAGTCAAAACATAAAATCGAACCAAAATAAAATCTTCCACAAACAAACTCAAATAATTATTTCGAAAAACTAATTGAACAGTAATCGGTAGTTCAGGAGACAACTGACTAACCGTCATAATTGGCTCATAATAAGCCAAAGAGTATATCTAGAAAATATATTTTAATAGTGCATGTTCGAAATCAGCATAATTTTGAAGTGGTTGTTCGAAATCCGTATATTTTTGAAGTGATTGTTCAAAACACTTCAATATAAATTTAAATGCTAATTTTTATACTAATTTTTCCTTTATACATATATAATTTCTTTTCAAAAAAATGCATCGACCCCGACTAACCATCGTGATTGGCTCCTAAAAGCCAAAGAGTATATTTGGAAACATATATTACGTGAGGTTGGTGTGTTTTTAGTTAAAAAACAAATACAAATTAATTATTCATAAATCTTGACATAAACTCTATTTAATTTAAGGGTAAAGATATCATTTATTCTCCTCAAACTTTTTTCTTTTTATTGGAGAAACGGACAACAAATTCAAGCTAAAATAATATCATCATTTACTATTAAATCAACTTTTAAATTTACTTTTAGCCTACCACCAACAACAATCAATACCGCCACCAACCACATTTCTTCTTCAATAACCAAACCACCACCACCACCAACCTTGAACTAGCTACCACCCATCTACCCCCACCCTACCTAAAATTGGGTTCCCCCACCCCTACCACCAATCACAAAAAATTCCAGATTGCCATCGTGACCTCAGGACACGATTATAGTCACGATGGTTATATTTCTATTGTTAAAAATGACTCCATCGTGATCGTCATCATGCCTTGAGGTCACGATGGACTCACAACAACTTCTCCATTCATAAACATTGATAAACACTAGTTGGACGCACATGGCGAGAGGAAAGTTAAGTGTACTCGGTCTGATGAGTTTAATTTTAGACATGGGAAGACTGAAGAGTAGTATGAATGTAGGTGTAAAGAATGATGTAGAAGAAATGTCAAAGGTGTTGGAGGATGATTTGACTGATTGTCTTGTATTATTGGAGAACTTAAAAAATGAGGTAAACCAACTTTTGTGCGAGGGGTGCAAGTTTTCAAAATTAGATGCAGTTGTTGCGTTGTACAATTTAGAAGCTCAACGTGGATAAAGTGATTCATCTTTCACATACATCATATTGAGTAAGGTGAAACATATGTTGGCAGATGACATTATGTTACCTTCAAGAACTTATGACACAAAGCAAATGTCCAGTTCGATTAGAATTAAACACCAAAGGATACATGTGTGAACGAGTGAGCGATCGTATCTTGTTTCTAAAATGAATAGGAATCATTGAAAGAATGTCTAAAGTGTAATGGAGAGCCTTATAAAAAGACAATTTGTTTTAGTGAAGCTAATGTACTATTTTCCGCTTCTACCAAGTGTAAGATTAGGGCCCATTGCTAAAATATGAGTCAAAACATAAAATCGAACCAAAATAAAATCTTCCACAAACAAACTCAAATAATTATTGCGAAAAACTAATTGAACAGTAATCGGTAGTTCAGGAGACAACTGACTAACCGTCGTAATTGGCTCATAATAAGCCAAAGAGTATATCTAGAAAATATATTTTAATAGTGCATGTTCGAAATCAGCATAATTTTGAAGTGGTTGTTCGAAATCCGTATATTTTTAAAGTGATTGTTCAAAACACTTCAATATAAATTTAAATGCTAATTTTTATACTAATTTTTCCTTTATACATATATAATTTCTTTTCAAAAAAATGCATCGACCACTGCAACCGACTAACCATCGTGATTGGCTCCTAAAAGCCAAAGAGTATATTTGGAAACATATATTACGTGAGGTTGGTGTGTTTTTAGTTAAAAAACAAATACAAATTAATTATTCATAAATCTTGACATAAACTCTATTTAATTTAAGGGTAAAGATATCATTTATTCTCCTCAAACTTTTTCCTTTTTATTGGAGAAACGGACAACAAATTCAAGCTAAAATAATATCATCATTTACTATTAAATCAACTTTTAAATTTACTTTTAGCCTACCACCAACAACAATCAATACCGCCACCAACCACATTTCTTCTTCAATAACCAAACCACCACCACCACCAACCTTGAACTAGCTACCACCCATCTACCCCCACCCTACCTAAAATTGGGTTCCCCCACCCCTACCACCAATCTCAAAAAATTCCAGATTGCCATCGTGACCTCAGGACACGATTACAGTCACGATGGTTATATTTCTATTGTTAAAAATGACTCCATCGTGATCGTCATCATGCCTTGAGGTCACGATGGACTCACAACAACTTCTCCATTCATAAACATTGATAAACACTAGTTGGACGCACATGGCGAGAGGAAAGTTAAGTGTACTCGGTCTGATGAGTTTAATTTTAGACATGGGAAGACTGAAGAGTAGTATGAATGTAGGTGTAAAGAATGATGTAGAAGAAATGTCAAAGGTGTTGGAGGATGATTTGACTGATTGTCTTGTATTATTGGAGAACTTAAAAAATGAGGTAAACCAACTTTTGTGCGAGGGGTGCAAGTTTTCAAAATTAGATGCAGTTGTTGCGTTGTACAATTTAGAAGCTCAACGTGGATAAAGTGATTCATCTTTCACATACATCATATTGAGTAAGGTGAAACATATGTTGGCAGATGACATTATGTTACCTTCAAGAACTTATGACACAAAGCAAATGTCCGGTTCGATTAGAATTAAACACCAAAGGATACATGTGTGAACGAGTGAGCGATCGTATCTTGTTTCTAAAATGAATAGGAATCATTGAAAGAATGTCTAAAGTGTAATGGAGAGCCTTATAAAAAGACAATTTGTTTTAGTGAAGCTAATGTACTATTTTCCGCTTCTACCAAGTGTAAGATTAGGGCCCATAGCTAAAATATGAGTCAAAACATAAAATCGAACCAAAATAAAATCTTCCACAAACAAACTCAAATAATTATTTCGAAAAACTAATTGAACAGTAATCGGTAGTTCAGGAGACAACTGACTAACCGTCGTAATTGGCTCATAATAAGCCAAAGAGTATATCTAGAAAATATATTTTAATAGTGCATGTTCGAAATCAGCATAATTTTGAAGTGGTTGTTCGAAATCCGTATATTTTTGAAGTGATTGTTCAAAACACTTCAATATAAATTTAAATGCTAATTTTTATACTAATTTTTCCTTTATACATATATAATTTCTTTTCAAAAAAATGCATCGACCACTGCAACCGACTAACCATCGTGATTGGCTCCTAAAAGCCAAAGAGTATATTTGGAAACATATATTACGTGAGGTTGGTGTGTTTTTAGTTAAAAAACAAATACAAATTAATTATTCATAAATCTTGACATAAACTCTATTTAATTTAAGGGTAAAGATATCATTTATTCTCCTCAAACTTATTCCTTTTTAGCTAGAGTCACTTTCTCTCTAGTTTTCTCTCTAGAGTCATTTTCTCGCTAGGTTTCACACTAGTGTTCTTTTCTCTTTCAAATCTATTGATTTTCCATTTTTACCTTATGATATACACACAATTGGAGGCTGTTATTTCGGATCAAATTGTTTTGGTGGGAACCTATGGATTTCATAATCCATACATGGTATTACCATTGTTTCTTCTCCCCAGTTTTGGCCATTTTTACTTGGCGTTTGAGTTAATGCAATTGATCTCCCAATATTCTGGGCAGATCTTGTGCCACCGTAATTGGCTAATTTTGATAGCTCTATACAGAGCTCTCTTCCTGTCTGTTCTTCACCATCCACCACTCAAATATTTAAAACAGTATTCTTGCTTCAAGTGGTTTTATTGTCCCTTACTTGTCTCTACATCTAATAACATGGAGACACAGTATCGGGAGAGATCTTGGGTGGAGCATCGTGTATACATTGCCACAATCCAGGGGCTGGAGGAGAGATGCCAGCTGCCGGACGATCCCACCACACTTTTGGAGAGAGAAAAGGAAATAGCGTTAGATCTGGAATCCCCTAAATTTCCTCCTGGATTTGAAACGGTCATTAATGCTAATGAGAGTAATAAAGGGGAATTGAATTCTTTGAAATTTAAAGGAATTGATGGTCCTAGCATTGATGCTAATGACAGCTTGACCATAATTAAAGCTAATGATGGCTACAAATTTAAGGAGCCAATTAAGTCAATTCTTTGTAAGGCATTCATTGACCTTAATGAGTATTTGACTGGCGATACATCTAATGAGAAGGGCATTCAATGCTCTATTATTGACGCAAAGACTCCTGGTCTGAATATTTGCTCCTCCTTAAATGATAACAATAACTCCTCTAATCATGTGCTTAATAATGGAGACATGATTAAGGCCTCCCCGATCAAGAATGTATCTCTTTCTGCTGATGGATTGGATACCTTCTCTCAAGACACAACGGCTGACACTGCGGTGCAGTCCAGCCGAGAGCCATGAATCTACTAGCTTGGAACTGCCGGGGTCTTAACCAACCCCGAGCAGTTAGGTCACTTGCCAGTCTAATTAGCAATAATAAAACTGGTTGGGTTTTTCTTATGGAAACTAAGTTACATACTCACGAGTGGAATCACATCAAACACAAGATTAAGAGGCCGAATGCTTTTACTATTGATGCTCGAGGGCGCAAAGGAGGCTTAGCTTTGCTTTGGCCAAGAGACATGGAAGTACAAGTTATTTCTTACTCTACTCATCACATCGAGTCAACAATATCTAAGGACGGCTGCTCTTGGAGATTGATAGGGTTCTATGGTCATCACGAAGTATGTAATAGGAAGTTTTCATGGGACCTTATGCGTTTTTTAAGTACTTCTTCTGTTCTTCCCACTTTATTCATAGGGGATTTTAATGAAATTTTATGCAATTCTGAAAATGTATCCCACCGTCGTCAACGACCTAATTGGCAAATGGAAAATTTCCGCCAAGTAGTTCGTGACTGTGGGCTTTTTGATATTGGATATTCTGGTTTTCCGTATACCTGGTGCAATAACTTTATTTCTCCTAATTCAACAAGGGCACGGCTAGATAGGGGTTTGGCTACGAATAGCTGGAAGGATTTATTTCCTAACTTCTCCTTACTTCATGGTTCGACTTATACATCGGATCACCTCCCCCTTGTTCTGTCCATGGGGGAACAAGTTCATTGGCAAGGCAAACACAAAGCTATATTCAGGTTTGAGGAAGGCTGGTGCTTGTATAAAGAAAGTTCGGATGTCATTCAAAAGGCATGGGATTCGGTCACTAATACAGATCCGAGTCTAAGGCTTCTGAATGGTATCCGTCAGTCTAGACTTAACTTACTAGACTGGAAACGGACCAGCCTAGGAAATGTGAAGAATTCTATCAGAGATAAACAGCAACAGCTTGATTTTCTTCAGCAAGGCACTATCACAGATAGATCCAAGAGAGAAGCTATAGTCCTTGCTAAAGAAATAGATAAACTGCAAGAACTGGATGACATCTGCTGGTGTCAACGTTCTAAAGTTTTCTGGAGGGTTAAAGGAGACAGGAATACTGCCTTTTTTCATGCCATCTCTGCTCAGCGTGGCAAAAGTAAAGCTATCACGTCACTGCAGGATGATACAGGGCAATGGGTTATGACAAGGGAGGGCTTACATAATTTGGCTGAGAATTTCTACGTGAAGTTGTTTACTTCACAAACGGGAGCAGACTCTTTTAGGCTATCGGAGTTGGGGGTGACCCCTTTTTCTCGAGAGGATATAGCCAAACTGGATGCTAATTTTACGGAGGAAGAGGTACGTAAATGTACCTTGTCAATGAAGGGAGCTAAGGCTCCAGGCCCAGATGGTATGTCTGCAAAGTTTTTCCAACATTATTGGCCTACTGTTGGTTCGGATCTCACAGGAATGGTACTAAATTTTCTCAATTATGGTAAATTTCTTAGGAAATTCAATTTTACCTTTATCTCTTTGATTCCTAAGGTGGAAAGGCCAGTGAATATGTCTCAATTCAGGCCAATTGCACTTTGCAACACCTCGGCAAAGATTATTTCCAAATGCATTGCAATGAGGCTAAAAGATTATTTGCCCAAAGTCATTTCGAGTACACAAAGTGCTTTTGTCCCGAATAGACTTATTACGGACAACATCTTGATGGCTTTTGAAGCACACCACATTATCAAGAACCGTAAGACGGGTAAGAGAGGGCTTATGTCTATCAAACTGGATATGGTTAAAGCTTATGATAGAATAGAATGGTCTTTCCTCAAGGCCATGATGAAGGTCTTGAGTTTCAGCCCAAAGTGGATTTCTATGATTATGACCTACGTGAAATCTGTTACCTATTCCCTATTAATCAATGGGGAACAAGTGGGATATATCAAACCTGGACGGGGCTTAAGACAAGGAGACCCTTTGTCACCTTATCTCTTCATTATTTGTGCAGAAGGTTTGATTGCACTAATCAATGAGGCAGTTCAGCTTGGTCACTTATCAGGGATTTCTTTGGGACCAGGAGCAACTCCTTTGTCCCATCTGATGTTTGCAGATGATACCTTATTACTAGGGAAGGCTACTACAAATGAGGCAACAATAATCAAGTATATTTTGACTAAATATGAGCATTGGTCTGGACAGCTTGTGAGTGTCCAGAAATCCAATGTCATATTTAGCCCGAATGTGGAACAAGCTACCAGGAATGCAATCTGCGACATTCTAGGAATGCCGGAAGCTACCTCGCACGGTAACTATCTTGGCCTACCTACCACCATTGGCTCTTCCAAAAAAGAGGTATTCCAATCTGTCATTAACAGAGTGAAAACCAAGGTGACAAGTTGGAAGCCAAGACTATTATCGAAAGCAGGTAAAGAGGTGTTTCTTACTTCAGTGTTACAGTCGGTCCCCACTTACATAATGCAATGTTTTAGGCTACCAAAAAATACATGTGCGAAAATAAATTCTATTCTAGCTAACTTTTGGTGGGGATCGGACAACAATAAAAGAAAAATACATTGGTCTTCTTGGTCTTCACTTTGTGATCCAAAGGATATGGGTGGTTTGGGTTTCAGAGATGCCGAGGATTTCAACACGGCTTTGTTATGTAAACAAGCCTGGCGACTCATCACGAACCCAGAAAGTCCACTGGCAAAGGTCTATAAGGCTCGATATTTCCCGGCAGGAGACTACTGGTCGGCACAACTTGGTGTTAACCCCAGCTACACCTGGCGCAGTATCTTATCTGTAAGGGACACATTAAAACAAGGCATCAGTTGGATAATGGGCAATGGGGAGTCAATTCCCATTTGGGAGCACAGTTGGGTTGTTTAGGGAGATATCAGGAAAATTATCACACCAACAAATCCAGATATGAGTCAGTTAAGAGTCAAAGATCTAATTGACACAGATATGGAGGTATGGAAAGTTTCACTGATTAGAAGCATATTTTATACTGTAGATTCAGAGGCTATACTAGACATGCCAATTCCATATCTAAGTACTTCGGATGTACAGAAGTGGACACAGAGTAAAGATGGCAAATTCACAGTTAAAGGCGCATACGAGTTCATGCGACATAATCGAAGCAATCAAGCTCAGCATATATCAAGCAATATCCAGAATACAAGCTTCTACAAGAGCTTATGGCAACTAAAAATTCCACCGAAAATCAGACATTTTTTACATGGGGCATTCAGAGATAAATTACCAACAACAACAAATCTGGTCAAAAGGAAAATACAAATTTCAAAAATGTGTTGCTTTTGTGATAGTCAAAACGGAGACATACTTCATGTGCTTAATAATTGCATTTTTACAAAGGAAGTGTGTTTTCATCTAGGCATTAGCAGAGACACAACAAATTATACCAACTTTCAGGATCTATTTGAAAGGTACAGGAAAAAGCTTCCTCCTGATTTATTTAAGAGATGGATTATATGCTTGTGGGACACATGGCATCAAAGGAATCGAAAGATTCAAGGTGAAAATATAAGAACTCCAAAAGAAATTGTATGTTTTGGAACATTTTACCTGGAAACCTTCGATTCAGCCTCTAATCTCCTTAAATCCATCCAGCCTCCAAGAATCTGAACAAGCAGCTCGCCATTTTCGACTTTCACGGCTACTAGAAAGTTTATGCTTAATTGGTAGTGGTGTTAGGTTTAATGAAGTTAAGGTGTAGTAGCTATAGTCCAAGGTTTTCTACCTGAGACTTTAACTGATGATAGGATTGGGCCGAACTCTTAATCCATGTTGGATTTAAGAATTTATTTGAGATTTTGTTGGTTATTTTATCATCAGCTGGACTCTGGTCCATAGTTGTATAGGTTTGTAATTATTATTTTTTTCATTTCTTTAATGAAATTCATCGCTTATTACCAAAAAAAAAAAAAAACTTTTTCCTTTTTATTGGAGAAACGGACAACAAATTCAAGCTAAAATAATATCATCATTTACTATTAAATCAACTTTTAAATTTACTTTTAGCCTACCACCAACAACAATCAATACCGCCACCAACCACATTTCTTCTTCAATAACCAAACCACCACCACCACCAACCTTGAACTAGCTACCACCCATCTACCCCCACCCTACCTAAAATTGGGTTCCCCCACCCCTACCACCAATCACAAAAAATTCCAGATTGCCATCGTGACCTCAGGACACGATTACAGTCACGATGGTTATATTTCTATTGTTAAAAATGACTCCATCGTGATCGTCATCATGCCTTGAGGTCACGATGGACTCACAACAACTTCTCCATTCATAAACATTGATAAACACTAGTTGGACGCACATGGCGAGAGGAAAGTTAAGTGTACTCGGTCTGATGAGTTTAATTTTAGACATGGGAAGACTGAAGAGTAGTATGAATGTAGGTGTAAAGAATGATGTAGAAGAAATGTCAAAGGTGTTGGAGGATGATTTGACTGATTGTCTTGTATTATTGGAGAACTTAAAAAATGAGGTAAACCAACTTTTGTGCGAGGGGTGCAAGTTTTCAAAATTAGATGCAGTTGTTGCGTTGTACAATTTAGAAGCTCAACGTGGATAAAGTGATTCATCTTTCACATACATCATATTGAGTAAGGTGAAACATATGTTGGCAGATGACATTATGTTACCTTCAAGAACTTATGACACAAAGCAAATGTCCGGTTCGATTAGAATTAAACACCAAAGGATACATGTGTGAACGAGTGAGCGATCGTATCTTGTTTCTAAAATGAATAGGAATCATTGAAAGAATGTCTAAAGTGTAATGGAGAGCCTTATAAAAAGACAATTTGTTTTAGTGAAGCTAATGTACTATTTTCCGCTTCTACCAAGTGTAAGATTAGGGCCCATAGCTAAAATATGAGTCAAAACATAAAATCGAACCAAAATAAAATCTTCCACAAACAAACTCAAATAATTATTTCGAAAAACTAATTGAACAGTAATCGGTAGTTCAGGAGACAACTGACTAACCGTCGTAATTGGCTCATAATAAGCCAAAGAGTATATCTAGAAAATATATTTTAATAGTGCATGTTCGAAATCAGCATAATTTTGAAGTGGTTGTTCGAAATCCGTATATTTTTGAAGTGATTGTTCAAAACACTTCAATATAAATTTAAATGCTAATTTTTATACTAATTTTTCCTTTATACATATATAATTTCTTTTCAAAAAAATGCATCGACCACTGCAACCGACTAACCATCGTGATTGGCTCCTAAAAGCCAAAGAGTATATTTGGAAACATATATTACGTGAGGTTGGTGTGTTTTTAGTTAAAAAACAAATACAAATTAATTATTCATAAATCTTGACATAAACTCTATTTAATTTAAGGGTAAAGATATCATTTATTCTCCTCAAACTTTTTCCTTTTTATTGGAGAAACGGACAACAAATTCAAGCTAAAATAATATCATCATTTACTATTACTAGTAATACGTTACGTGCGTTGCACGTGAACAATAATGAAATAAATAATAAATTTATTTATATATTTATATGATACTTAACACTCATGATACAACTTATCTTTCGTCTGAGTTTATTAACAAATTATGAAATTACTTCGAACAAAAAAAATTAAAAAGCATTCGATAGTAAGGTGGAAATTCAAATACATAAAAAACAGAAACTCCAAAATTTCTGTTGTGTTTGTATAATATTTTGAAAGAATGTCTAACTTCTTACTTCTTTTTCTTTGATCAAAACTTTATTGACTTAAGTAACTATAGATTTGATCGTCTATTACTCAAAGCTTAACGCAAAATCAATTCCATCAATAAAAGTATTAAATAATTATTAGTCAATATTATATGTAATATTAATAAAGTTAAAAAGTACACGATAGAGCAAATTGAACCAACTAATCATAAATGGGCAAAGTATGATTAAACGATCCTTTATTGTTACTTCTACAATTATAAAATATTAGAGATTTGATATTATACATTCTAAATAGATAAAAATTATTTAAGGTGGCAAAGGAAATTATTGTCATATTTTAATTATTTCAGTATATCATTACGGATTTTTAAAAAATTTATAGTTCAACTTATTGTAACCTAATACTCCCTCCATCCCTATTTGTTAGGTCACTTTACTTTTTCACACATTTTTAGAAAATTTCAAACTTCACTCACAAAACTCATTTTCCCTCCAATTATTCTTACTAAATTTGGTAAAAAGGGAATCAATATTGGGATTTCTATTATAAGAATAATGCCCTAACAAATAGGGATGGAGGGAGTATTTGTTAATCTCCTCTATAGAAATCATATATGTTTAACCATTGAAGTCATCTTTATCAAGTATATTTCATATGAAACGAAAGAAAATAACAAATAAATTGGACAAACAAATTATCAATATCAACCCAATTAAAATCATACAATAAATGAATAGCTGGATAAACATAAATGTAATCGATAAATACATAAATCAAATTGTATTAAAAATATGAGCTAATCACTGTAAACATACAAAAGAATCAAATTAATTGATCAAAATCAACCTAATAGAAAATATAATCAACTTTAAGATTCGGACTCCATGTAAATATAAAAGATTTAGTTGATACTTGATATGATTTTGCTCTCATATGTATGAAGATGATGATGTTGCATTATTGTTTTGCTTATGATTGAATCTGAAAGTCTCATAATTTATAGTTTTAGAATGATCCTTCAAAAGTGTAACGGTAAATTGATTAGTTAAAAGAAAATATATAGTAAACATTTCTAAAATCGTTTATTATTGTAATAGTGGATCTTTAATTCAATAAATAAGTAATTGAGTAGTAATAATGATCAATTCAATTGGGATGTTTTAGTTCATGCAATTTTAATAATTATTCAATGGTTACATTTTAATATATAGATAATAATAAGATGTAAATAATTAGTCTATATTAAAATGAGCAATATAGTCTTAGCAAAAAATGAAAGAAATAAATACTCAGTTTAATTACACTTTTGGGAGGTATATTAGTACAATTATAGATAGATATTTCAAATATGACTATATTTTATAATTTTACTTTAGATTATATTTACAAAGTCATATAATATATATATCAATATATATTATATTAAAATTTTCTCTAGTTATGTAATTTTATTTGAAATATATGAGTTCCTGAAATTATAAATAAAACAATTCTACTACTTATTTCAAATATTTTTATATTTACATAAGAAATATAGAACTATATTGTACTTATTTTATTCAATTTGTGTTGAACATATCATTTTCTCTAACTATGTAGTTTAACTTAAAATATATTAGTTTCATAAAATTCTAAATAGAGCAAGTAATTTTTTTTTGTAACTATATGATTTTACTTAAAATATATTAGTTCATAAAATGTAATTAGAGCAACTCTTACACTTGATTAACTATTTGCATTTTGTACATAGATATATTAGTTCATAGATTTCATTATAAGAAATATAGAAATATATTTTAGTATAGTTTTAAATTTCTTTTGAATATATAAAGTTATATATTTTATTTTCTATAATGACGTAATTATTCTTCTTATATATAGTTCCTAAAATGGTTAATTGAATGACTCCTTAACGTATTTTTAAGTATTAATTGTGAAAAGAGTTAAAAATCATAACTACCACACAATTTAATGAGTTATTATTGACATGAATTAAATTACATGAATATATTTATTTATTTATACAATCATCATTTATCATTATAGAATATATTAAAATTTTCTCTAATAATGTAATTTTACTAAAATATATTAGTTTCATAAAATTGTAAATAGAGCAACTGGAAATTTCAATAACTATATAATTGTATTTAAAATACATTAATTCATGAAATTGAAATAGAGCTACTCGTCGTATACTTATTTTTAATATTTTACATAGATATATTAAGTCATAACTATCTTTTACTTATAGTTTTTATTTTCTTTTGAATATATGAAGTCATATATTTCATTTACTTTAATCATGTAATTTCATTTTATATATTATTTTTGAAAATAAATTATTTAATGACTCTTAAACTTATTTTTAAATACAAATTATATTTGTTGATGTGTTGAATATACTTATTCATATTATTCGTTTTATCTAATTATGTAATTAACTATCTATATTAGTTTATATAGATAGTTAATTTAATGAATATTAAACTTATTTTTAAATATCAATTATGTTTTTTTGTTGTGTAATTTTCAAATTATAAAAATACTGAAAGTCATAACCTCCATTGAATTTAATGACTTATTATTAGTATGAATTGAATGCATAAATTTAATTATTTATTTTGTTCCCTACAATCATGTGGATTCATATTATTCGTTTTTATCTAATTATGTAGCTCTACTTTATATGTATCAGTTTATATAGATAGTTAATTGAATGAATATTAGACTTATGTTTAAATATCAATTATGTTTTTTTGTTGTGTAACTTTCAATTTCTGAAAATAGTGAAAGCCATAACCTCCATTGAATTTAATGACTTATTATTAGCATAAATATAATTATTTATTTTATTTCTACAATCATGTGGGGTTTTTGTCAATTTGAATATCAATTTATGACTGTCAAAGAAGAAAATCTTTTGCCATTGAAATATCATCTTCCCCATCAAATGAAACGTAATATTTTTATTATCTTATTAAATAATATAGTTGTGACCAATAATTAATGGATACAATTGGGTGAGATGAATTTTTCATTTTTCAAATTTTCATTAATATTGCTTCATAGTGTACCTATCTCTTCACCTTCTCATTAAAAGATATATACAATTGAAAAATTAAATTAATAGTAATTTGTTAATGGGAAGGGGTAAAATAGTCTTGACAAAATGTGGAAGAAACACGTGTTGGCTCTTTTATAAGCATTATAGATTATAGATTATAGATATAGATTATAGATATAGATTAGTTTTCCTTCGTTCTCATTTCTCTAAATTATCTCTCAACCTTTATTTAGACTTCTTCAAGCAATGGAAAGTCCTAGCTTCCCAAGAGTCCCTGATTTTATTGCTCCAAAAAAGCCAAAAATAAATCGGTTCGCTATAGGATGTTGTCTTCTTGCTTCTATGAATTCAATCGCTATGGGTTATGGTAAGTTTTTCTAACTTTAATTTGCATTTTTCGCCTTAATTCAAGAGTAACGGATACACACTATAAATCATTAGAATTCCTTCATCATCAGCCTCCGTTATCAAGAGGTAATATTAATGACTCATTTGGTTTTAGATGGTGAGACGATGTTGTAGTTTAGTATCCGAGAATTATATTGTTACAGATAAGTTTTAGAAAATAGCACATATGTTGCAATGTACTCCCCACAGACAAATGTTTATTCGTTCATTTTCTTCCGAAGTCCTTATTAGGGACCATATTACAACATTTATACCACTTTCACATACTAATCTGCAATAATATAATTATACGTGAGTAAGTGCAATTTCACCGTACTATCTAGGAACTGAGACGTTCTAGCCAACTTTCGAACCTGGACATTTCGATAGTTAACCAGTTTACTTTTCTAGCTGAACTGGAATAGCCTTTGATCATATGATGCCAAAGTTTTCGACTATTCATAGTTCGGAAGTTTTTCTAAGCCAAAATTTAGCCATTATTACTGTATCTTTCAAAAATGCATATACTTTCGACTCTTGTTGAAAGCAAATTATTTCATACTATACTCTGACATGTTAATTTAGTAAGGAATTTATGTGTTCATTGTTTTTAATATTCTTCGATTTCACTATTCATTAGTTCGTAAGATGTAATTCTCATCGTTGATTTACAAAGAAAAATATATATCCATGTAGATATTGGAGTGATGAGTGGAGCATGTATATTCATCAAAGCTGACTTGAAGCTTAACGAAAGCCAAACTGGAGTTGTAGCTGGAATTATCTATATATTCTCTCTTATAGGAGCCGCAGTTGCCGGCAAAACATCCGATTGGATGGGTCGTCGATACACCATATTGTTCGTCGCTACCATCTTTTTTGCTGGGTCTCTCTTGATGGGTTTCGCGGATAATTACGAATTCCTCTTGTTTGGGAGATTTGTTTCCGGTGTTGCTGTTGGTTATGCTATGATCATTGGCCCTGTCTACACTGCTGAGATTGCCCCTGCTTCATGTCGTGGCTTTCTCTCTTCTTTCACTGAGGTCTTTGTCAACGTTGGTGTGTTTTGTAGATCATAACTATTTTTCACCTAACACGAGTTCATTGTCAAAATGGTATCAGCTAGTAATGACGTGAATTGCATTTTTGTCCCTAACAGTGACAACGTAGAACTATGGTACCCGATATTGACACAATATAATACTTTGGTCCCGGTAGTATCACTGTGACCAAAGTACATCAATTATGTCACTGTCGGGGATAAACTAATTTGGCAATTAACTCGTGCATACTAATTGGGCAGTTAACTCATGGAAAACTCATTTGAATATGTTCGAACTAATACCTTGATTTTAATGTTGGCAGGTATCTTACTTGGATATGTATCCAACTTAGCATTCTCAACTTTACCCAACCATATTAATTGGCGATTCATGCTTGGACTCGGGATAATCCCGTCAATAATACTGGGGTTAGGTGTCTTGGTTTTGCCAGAGTCGCCAAGATGGCTCATGATGCAGGGTTGTCTCGGCGAGGCCAAATGCGTTTTGTGGAAAATATCTGAGTCTCCCAAAGAAGTGGAGTTGAGGTTTGCCGAAATCAAAGGAGCAGCCGGCATATCTCCTGATATTAACGACGAGTTTTGTGAACCCCCGGAGAGGACCAACAGGAAAGACGTGTGGATTCAACTTCTTGTTCGACCCACCCCGGCAGTTCGCCACATGTTAATGGTTTCATTAGGTCTCAATTTCTTCCAACAGGCTAGCGGGATCGAATCTATCGTGCTATTTGGTCCGCGAATCTTTAAGGTAGCCGGCATGAAAACAACTCGTCAACAATTACTTGCCCAAGTTGCAATGGGCGGTACCAAGACGCTTTTCATATTGGTAGCTACGTTTTTACTCGATAGGATCGGGAGGAGGCCCTTAGTCCTCACGAGCATTGGTGCAATGGCCATGACGCTATTTTCCCTAGCAATAGGATTAGAAGTGGCCGATCATGCCCATGACCATAATGCCGTTGGTTGTATTGTATTCAGTATATGTTGTGTTCTTTTTTTTGTGGCCGTATTCTCTATAGGGATGGGTCCTATGGGTTACGTGTATTGTTCGGAGGTATTTCCCATGACGTTGCGAGCACAAGGTTGCAGCATTGGAGTCGGGGTGAACAGGGCGATGAGCGGGTTGATATCCATGACATTTTTGCCACTATCGTCCGTGGTCACCACGGGGGGATCGTTCTTCATTTATTCAACGGTTGCTGCGATTGGATTTGTGTATTTCTTCTTATTGCTACCTGAGACTAAGGGCATGACTCTTGAAGAAATTGATCAACTGTTTGGTTCATATATTTATTGGAGGTTAAATCTGATAGAACTTAGGCGAAATGATTCAACTGAGACTCGAAGTCGAGATGAAAGAAGAGCTAGTCATCACTATATGGCGAGCCCTTAATGGTGATTGGTGATATATGGGAAAAGTAAGTTTATTTGGTGATTCGAAGCTTATATGCATGTTAGCATGTGCTGTGTTAGTGAACTATAGACGGTTTGAATTGTTTATGAACCTGAGTGATGTATATGAGTCGAAAGTGAACTTGACTGTTTGTTGTGGTAAATAAATGAAATATTAGTGATGTCCAATGTCATTTGCCCAAAATGAATTGTAACAAATACTAAACAAGATTTTCTTTTTTCATAGAAATTGCACTCCTCGAGAAACTAAGGTCCCTTGAAGCCATTAGTAACACAACATCAACATCAACATGAGTAATAATTGCTTCGAAATTAAGGGCATTTGCGAATGTTGTTGTGGGTTTTCATGTTGAAGTAGCAAGGGCAAGTCTCATAATTTCCGTAAGTTCCTTTGGGCACACATTTGCACCTAGAGCAACATGTTTTACAAGCCCTCATGCAAAGATTTGGCCTTGATGACTCCTTGCATCTCACTTTACATGCTTCTCCACAATCTGAATACAATACAATACAACAATAAAATCAGATAATTTTTTTGAGATGAATTGAGTACACTAGATCACAATAGATAGGGTTAAAGGTGCATTCGATCGCAGTTCACACATATGTTTATCACATTCGATCACACCTGTTTATGTCTCACTGGATCACATTTGTTTCAAAAAGTTTCTCCCTTGATCATTCCGTTAGAACTGATGTTAAGTTTGACTTCTTAAGACAAATTCACGGGAGTAGAATTGTCCCAACACATATTTAAGATAACTTTTCAATTTTAATAAAATGTTGGGAGTATATTTTTACGTTCTGATATTACAAATCAAATTAAACAGCCAGTACGACGGATGACCAAGTTACAGTTTTCGAAACATGTGTGATCGACTAGGAGATGCTGAAATACGTGTATTATCGAACGATGACATGGTGAGAAACATGTATAATCGAGTGTGCCTTTTAACGCATGTACATATATAACTGAGTGTTACTCACCGAAGCTCTGAGGTTGAGGACTCTCTGTTCTAGTGTTTCCCTATCCAAACACAACAACAAAAACTTATAAGATATTCAAATCTTCATCAAACATTACATGTAATAGCTGAAAATAAAAGAGTTATCTTTGGCTATTTACAATTTGGGTAGCCTCGGTAAGCTGGCTTAGTAGAACAACTGAAAGAACCAAAACAGCAAGAATGGCTCTTTGAGAAGACATTATTTAATCAACTTTTAAATTTACTTTTAGCCTACCACCAACAACAATCAATACCGCCACCAACCACATTTCTTCTTCAATAACCAAACCACCACCACCACCAACCTTGAATATCTAATGAATATATCTGATAGCATGATTTTTTTAAGCATATCTAATTAATATATCTGATTCATATTTCTGCACCTGTTTTGCAATATATGCCACTCTTCATAATGTTACGATCAACTGAGTGCAATAACCAGATAATTACCAAGTCATTGCCCCTATCCCGCTGAGCAGATAGAGTATGATCAAGAGGTAGAAAACAATCTGTTGGACTACTATGCGTCCGTACATCTTGTTTTGATGATGAATTCAACATTAATTTACTATCTAATATTTTGGTTAAATGATTTATCTAATTGTCATGTTAGAACCATATATAGCAAGCACAAGATTAATGTCATTCTATACAATGGATGTTTGCCGTGATATTTACATAAATATACTCAAAGATTAGATGTGGTGACAATGACGAAAGGTCAACCACACACCGGTCAAGAGGACAAAGCTTTATTGAAGAAGAGTTATCGGTCCAATTATATGGTAGTGTGGTGATGAAGAAATAGAATCAATCATACAGTAGTTATTGAGGGTTTGAAGAAGCTAAAAGTAAATAATACCGACCAAAACAAAGAGTCGACATTCATCAGTCATGAAAGGACAAACAAGAAATTAATACAAGCTCAACGTTATTCAAGAGCGTTCAAGATGTCAATCAAAGGAGCTATGGATATAAAACATTTACAAAGGTAAAAGTTAGCCTTCAATCATGCTTAAAGTCTCTTGAATAATCTTAATTGAAACTTATATATGAGAGACATTTTTTTCAAATCATTTATGACAAAAAGACGATAAGTGATTCAATATTTTTATGTATATTTTGTCAAAGAAAATATTTTGAAAATCTAAATGGTTGTAAAGCTTGGGGTTGATCTCATATTCTTAAAGATGATGAAAAGAGCGTTTCAACGCATTTTTTTTGTAAATTAGCGATGAATTGAATTTCGAATCCAGGTTCTTCTGGTCACTAGCAAGAGCCTTTTCCACTAGGCTATTAGATTGACTCGCTTTCCAACGCATTTTGAATCGTCACGATCGGAGTTTTAATAAAGCGGGAAATGAAGTTTTCAGTTTGTTTATCATCATGATCATCATCGTGATTCAGAGGTCACGATGGAGAGCTCATGATGGAGTTATCGCGATGGCTCTCTGACGTAAGCCACACTCACAATGAAGGTCACGATGGACCTAAAAAATGACCGTTTTATAGCCATTTAAACTCCATATTAAGACTATTTCATCCCCCTTCAACCCCTTGATTTCCCAAGGGTCTTACAGACGTTTCTATTTCAATTGAAGACCAAAATCTTTCATTCAAACACAAAATCTCTCCTAGTTTAAGTTTCAAGTTTTATTATCATTATATATACTTCAATCTAGGATTGGGGTTAAATTTTATATCAAGATATAGTGTTTAAGAAGGAGCACTTCAAGTGTTTGTTGAATTGCTCAAGAGAGAAAAACGAGTTCAAGTTGATATCTACTCATCAAGGAGTCCATACAAGATTCAAACTTCATATTTACTCATTTAGGAGTTGTTATTTGTGCTATAAACTATAATCTCATTGTAGCTCATTGAGGAGCATTTTAGACTGGGATAAAAACTATATATCTTTAAACTAAAGAGATATCCATTAAGTTAGGATTGATTCTTCATGCTAGAGGGTTGGGAGTCCGAGGTGTCGTGAGTCTCTCAAACTAGGAATCATGTAGATTGTCATAGTGTGAAACTAGAGCTCAAGCAATAGGATCTAAAGTGTTCGAGGTAGTGGAGTTGCATCTCCCACTTGATAGGGACGAAATCCTAGGGCGACTCCTTGGTTTCTTAGTGGGTTACTAAGAGTTTGAAATCTTAGGTTGCGGCTTGAATTCTTAGCGAGTAGTTAAGAGTTGTACTTTGGTCTGGATTTCACCAACATTCGAAGAAGTACCGACTATTGAATTCTTGAGAAAGCCTAAGGTGGGAAGCCTTGCGTCGAGGAGTAGATTAGTGAACCTCGGTACATGTCTTGTCGAGTTTGCATTTCCATCTCTACTCTTTACTTTCTTGTCTATATTCGTCTATATGTTAGAATTGCTGGGATTTTGTTATATATACTTGATTGCGTATAATTGTTAAGAGGTAAAATATATATGTCTATATATTCATATTTGATTTGATATATGAACCTTAGATGTTTACTTTTCGCAAAGATTAAATCGATTGTTGTTTGATGGCCTTATAAGTGTTTTGTATATAACCAATATTTTATTAAAAGAGGATTTCAAATTTACTTTAGTTCATTCCGCATTTGTTTTACAAATTACTAAAGTATCATTTTGGGTGAAAATTGTCTTAAAGTTTTAAAAAGTTGCAAATCGGTCTTTGATCTTTTCAACCTTATTCACCCCTTTTAAGGTTGTCATATAGGCTAACACAATCCACCATTGACAAAGCGTAATTTGTTTTTCGCCATTACTGAAATTTCCACAGACCTTTTCCATTGGTGGAAATTGTTTTGATTAAGTAATGAAGCTCAAAATGTAGTTAGGATGATCCAAATGATGAAGTTGCACTGGATCAAGGTTAGGAAAACCAAGAATTATGAATTTTGAGTAACGATTCATGAAATTTGGAGTGGGAAGAATTTACAACTGCGCTCACATGATTCAAGTCACAATCATGGAGATAATATTTGGATTTGAAATTAACGTTTCAAATGATAAGTAAAAATTACTTAAGTAAAGCTGAACATATAAAAGAAAATGAAAACAACATAACAAAAATAAATACAAGCCAATTTACATATCATTATCAAACATAAAAGTTGCAACAACAGAAATATATCTTCCTTTCAGAAGAAAATAAAAGCTCAAAGCCAAATAAAATACACAATAAACAACTTTTCAAGGATAATCTGCAGAAGCAGAAACAGGTTCATATGAAGTAATGAATATATCACCATAGATGAGTCCAGCCAATCCTCCACCGATAAGTGGGCCGACCCAATAGACCCAATGGCCCGAGAAATCTCCCGCAGCAGCAGCAGGCCCAAATGACCTTGCTGGGTTCATTGATCCACCACTAAATGGGCCAGCAGCCAAAATGTTAGCACCAACTATGAATCCAATTGCAATTGGTGCAATTGTTCCGAGTGAGCCCTTCTTGGGGTCAGCAGCTGTGGCATAAACAGTGTAAACTAGAGCAAAAGTAATTATAATTTCCATCACTACCCCTTCTGTGGCACCCAATCCTGCACTAACTCCATGAGTGGGAATGGCCTATACAATAATACAAAAGTGTTAATCGCGGGAAGTTACGATTCATTGAAATATTTCTCATTAATCTATAATACTTATAAAAGAGCCAACACCCTTAGGTGCTTCTTCCACATTTTGTCAAGACTATTTTACCCCTTCCCATTCATATATTACTATTAATTTAATTTTTCAATTTTATGTATCTTTTAATGAGAAGCTGAAGGGATGGGTACATTATTAAGTAATATTAATGATTATTTGAAAAATAAAAAAATCATCTCAACCAATTGTATCAATTAATTATTGGCCACAACTACATTATTTCATTCGAATGCCAATAACTCAGAGAATGTGAATCACTACCGTTATTAGTGTTATCATTTCCTACACAATAAATGTAATTAAATGTGTTATTTAGTGTAATTTTAGGATCATCACTTTGATGAGCCAATTCTACTTTCTCTAACAATAATTATATCAAAATAAAACTAAGCATATATAATCAAATTAAACTAATACAATTTGAATTTTATAGCACATTCAAATACTATATTTTCAACAATCCTTGTGATAATAACAAGATAGAGAATTTCAAGAGCCAATAAAAATCACATCATCAAGAGTATAAGGCTCTCCATTAAATTTATTAATGACATAACCTAAATGCTCAAATAGTTTTTAATATTCCACGAGAGTCTAAAAAATAGGTAAAAATATTCATATTTATCAAAATAATATTTAGCTCTAAAGATGATAATATGGAGAACTATTTCTTTTACATGATTTAATTACAAAATATCAATTGATATTGAGAGATGAAAAATGACAATATGCATATTATGAGATCAAAAAGCAATACCCAGACACAAAAGTTGTAAAAATTATTAAATATTTATAAGAGTTCAAATTCGACTATAACAAAAGTTAGAAGTTAAAATTAGTAGAAAGATCTTCAAAAGATACAACAATTACTAAAGATAACATTTAACTTTTAACACTACACTATATAGTTGGTAATAATGTCAATTAAAAATCTAATTTAAAAAATAATGAGAATAAATAATGTTTTTGAGAAATAATGACACTCAATTAATGTGTTTTAACACTATATCTTGAATTACCTTACTTTTAACATTCCTTTATATCCTTCAATCTATTATCATTTTTTCTTGTCTTTCATCTAAAGTAAATTCATTTTTTTGTTCGAGCAGTTCACTTTTTCATTTTCATTAACATCGATGATTAAGAAAAAAAAATCATATTTGCACAAATTCTCTGTTGTTTATCAACTAACATCGTTTTTATCTTTCATCTACAAGTTTGGACATACAATGTACAATTGATACAATCATCAGGAATATTGGTTTGTTGTTGAGACTTCTCAATGTAAGATTTCATTTATATTATAGTTCTTTACTTACTTTTATGAATTATCGTTAGTTCATTCACAATAAAAACTAGAAATATGATCAATATACTAAGGTTAATATATCTATATATAAAACAAAAAATACATTCATATAATATTATTTAATTATTAAACTTGGATGAGATATGTAAAATTAACTGATGACTTTTATATTCTTTCTATATAAATTTATTTATGCATAAAATAATAATATGTCTTCTATTGATATATAATACTCAAATATTATGAAAATATTTCTTTAATGTTATCGTAAGCTCAATCTACATATAATATTATTTTAAATTTTGTAAGAGTGTTATTTTATTATATATTAAAACGATATATATACATATATATATATATGTATACATGATGAAATTATAAGGATCAAAAGTCAAATTAAAAAATTAAAATTGTTATTACTAAAATATAAATTAAATTCATATAAGTTAATATAAATTACTCCCACCATCCCTTTTTAATAGAGCCATTTTGACTCTGGGTCAAACTTCGAAAGTTTTTACCGTAAACTTTTATTACTCGATAAGAAATAATATAGTCATATGAGATCTTGTTAGATTCGTCTCAATATATATTTTTGAAATATCAAGTTCTTATCATTTTTACACTTGTAAAATTAAAAATATTTATGTTTTACGTCGTATCTTGGAGACCGTAAAAAAGTAGATGGGTCTATCATTTAGCGATGGAGGGAGTAAATGTTTGGGTTAATTTGCGTAATTATATATGACCCTTTAGTTTCTTTTAGAATCAATATATACAACTTTTTCATTGTAAATTCATTGTTTCTTTATAAGATTTTTCAATCATATGATTGATACTCAAATAAGGCTAAAATATGTATTTGTATGTATGTATATATGACTTATTAGCAATATATTCAATTTTGTATAATATATGACTGACATATGAATGTCAACTATGTAAATTGTAAAAAAAGTTAGATTCATAGTTTACTTTAGCAAAAGTAGTCATCAAACCATATAAATCTTACAATTAGTTTAAAAAATTATTACCATTACATATCTAATTTTATTTGAATTTTGATCCTTACAATTTCATGATTAATATATATTTTATTCGTTATTTGTTTTTGGAAAAGTAGTCATCAAGTTGTATTAAAGTTATTATTGAAAAAGGAGGTCTTCGGTTATTTATAATTTCAAACCTTGTTGACAATTTAGCTCATATGTACTTTAATTGTATATTACTTCAAAATTTATTGTAATAGTTAAGTGTAATACCATCGCACTCATACTCTCATCGCTAATTTATATATAAAAGCAATTATATTAAAGTTATTATTAAAATATTAGTTTCAACTATAGATTCAACTATATGTGAATGTATTAAAGCCCTTATATTTTAGTGTAATAATGTTTGTATTATTTTAGTATTAAAAATCATATTGATGACTTCAAATTAATTTCTTACATTCTTTTTATATTAATGTCATAATTCTTTTCATTATAGAAGATCAATTTAAAACAAAAAATAAGAAGAACAATTATATTCATTTTATGATTTGATTAACTATCTTTTTTATACGAATAAAACATCAAGGTAACTGTTTTACAAGAGAACTATCTAAGAAACGCGTTAGCGAATGGCTTATATTTCTTTATGAATAGATATTTGAAGAAATAATAACAGGCGATTAGATGAAGTTCTTATAGTCCTGATACTATCTAAGGCCCAAAACATGTTATGTAACTTCGTCTTAGTGTGTCTCATAATCTCATAATCTTCTTTCAAAGATGAATTGCAAAAGCTTTGGTATGTACTTTTGTATGGCTCGTTGAAATTATAGTCAATTACTATTTTTATATATTGCACATATGCATCATCACATATATTAATATAATGTAGTTATTTAGTATTACGTAGAAAATACACTAAGTAGAATGGTGAACTATCATATGCGTATTATTAGTAACAAATATGAGTTAATCCAAAAAATAAATTTTTTTTTTTAATCTTTTATGAATAATATTATTTGATTTAAAATCATCATCTATATATACTACTAGATATAGTTGAAAAAGTATCAATTATTTTAGTTAGTAACAAACTCACTTTTAAAAGAGAGGTTCTTATGTAAATGATTCTTTTATTATATTTTTAAATTTAGATATTTTTGCTTAACTTTATATATTTACTGCAACGATGACCCAGTAGTGGTAATAATATTTCATAGTATTTCTCAGTTATCTATTAGTGATGAAAAACTATAACATTTGAAGTGTTTATCATATGAGATAATTTTCATTCTCTTTTATTAAATCGTTATCTATGAATTATCTACATATGAAGAATTTTATAATAAACTTTAACGTATACGTGAGTGCATGTAGTCTGTTAGATATTTTTATTGGTATATAGTATATCAATTATCCATATATGGATATCTTTAATTAAGTATATCAATACTATAGTACTCTTAAGTATATCAATATTATATTACTTAAAGCATAAGTAAATGTCCTTTTTAAATTCATTATTATTTGGTAAAATATTTATAAATTATAATGGTTGTACACTTGTGTTTGTTGATTACTATAAATCAATCATGTGCAATGGTATAATTTTCATTTTTTGATGTTTTCTTCGAGGAAGTTACAAATTGCACATGAACTGACATTGAACTCGATTAAAAGTAAAAAGTTACACATCCATATAAATTTTGATATATGTAGTATATATCGTTAACAATTTATTCAAAAATTTATCACGTGCAACGCACGTAACATAATACTAGTGATCATAAAGGTATATTATACCATTTTATAATTTTTTTCTTCTTTTATACATTATAGGTAATATGTACCATATCCTCAAAAGAAAATCATTAATGTCAACTATGTAAGTATATTTTCACATTTTAGAAATATGTATCAATTTTTTTAATACATAAGACATTTTTTATATAAGCTTAATATATTAAAATAAAAAAAATTTACATTTGCGATGTGAATCAAATTAAAATAAAGCACTCCCTTAATCCTAAAATAATTTTCGAGTTAGAGTATCAATTGTCAACATTAACAAATATAAATAACTTCATTTTAACCAAAACTACAATTTTAATAATAAATAAAATTAAAAAAAATACTACTTTTGATGAATTTTTTATTAAATGAAGTATCACATAAGAAAAAGAATATAAACTTAAAATTTAAACTCATCGATCCACTGATCAACCATTCAAATTTAAAATTATGTTATCTTTTTGAACGAAAGGTACTAAATATTGATAATATATAAACATAATTCGTAATATTTTGATAAAAAGCATACCAAGCCACCAGTAACAAAGGTGAGGAGGAAGCAAGCAAGAGTGGAGCCAAGGCATTGAGCAACCCAATAGAATAAGCCAGTAATGATAGTAATGTTGCCTCCAATGGCCAATCCAAATGTGACAGCTGGATTCAAATGGCCACCTGAGACGTTTGCTGCCATTGAAACTCCAACAAATAGTGCAAACGCATGAGCTATTGCTATTGCTACTAACCCTGCTGGGTTCAGATCTCCATCTGCACTCAACTTATCTGCAATTCAATTGATATGAGAAATAAATTACTAACGTTTTAATCCCCAAACTGAAATAAATGTTGCATTATTTTCCGTAATTTACATTGAAATGTAGAGCTTATATTTACTTACTAAAACGACAAATATTTTGAAACAAAATAATTAGGCTAAAACGACAACTAAAAAAATTGGAGAGAGTACCATTTCAAATTGCAATTTTGTCTCCACATTTAACGTTCTCCTTAAATCTTAACAACTTGAGATTAACTGAGACGTTAGTTTGAAGGCTAAATTGCAACTCCATCTCTCCCACTTATGAGACCAAAGTGTAATTATACGTGATAGATTTCAACTAAAATATTGATTTGGGGATCAAAGTGCATTCAATACTAAGCTTCTACTGTGAACACTATTAATAAGAGACCAAAGTACAATTTGATATTATTATCGAGGACCATTTCGTTAATTAACGGAAAGTATTATTTACCTAGATTTTCAAGAAAACTTAAAACAATTTAACTATATGAATTAACAAATGTCGCACGGCATATTTTACTAATATAAAATATAAAATTCACTTATATACGTAGTATTTTCAAACTATTTCATGTGTAGAAATTGCTACCAATATTATATAAAATGTTTAGCTAAGTAGCTTAATTTTAATTTCTTTGGTTTCGAAACCATATCTTATTAAAAGTAATTCTACACTATTAGGGAAGGGGAAATTTATATTACAACGAGGTAGATGTGTCAATTTTTGTTAGGACTTTCTATTGTGAAGGCTGAATCGATAACCATTAGAACAATATCACGAGTTAGATTTTAATTTGACTTACTGAAAGAAATAGCCGATCCAACACCAGCAAACACAAAAAGAAGAGTGGCAATGAACTCAGCTACATATGCCTTCAACGAAGCTGCACAAAACGAGTCACCAATGCTACCAACTGTAATCTTCACCATTTTTAGTAATAATGGACAAACTCAATTGGACAAACTATTTTAAGACAAAAAGCTAAATAAAGACTCCCAAAATTGTTTGTAATAATAAGTTTTGGAAGTATGAAGGTTTATATATAGGACGAAATAGTAAAAGGGTAGGCTAAAAATGGTGGAATTATTCATCATGATCACCGCCCTTGGGTCCTATTTGGTTATGGTTAGGCTATTATTTTGAGCCGACCAACCGGCTTTTTTTGTAAGATAATGACACATTATATTCTATTTATTTTAGTGAACACTGTGACAAAGGTTTGAGCTCCCTGTTTTGAATATAATGTCAGAGATTGGCGCGGGATATGTCTTGCTTGATCAAGGACTAGAGCTTGTCTATTAACCACTTCGAAATACAAGGTTCGCTCCCAGTGAAAAACGAACTCGAGTTGCATGAAAGAGGCGAGGTTGCTTGACACTTTTGCACTCTAGTTCGTTACCAATTGAGCTATGCCCGGAGTTAGTAACCATTATATGGTTATATGATGTTTAGTTTATTGGTTTGTTACACTAATTGACAAGGATAGGACGATTATGCTTAGCAAGGGATATATATGTTTATAGCCACAACAGATCAACAAGACATAATTAGAGTAGGCATTTGCTTATAATAATAAGATTAATTAATGCATGTATCATGTAGTAGGTAATTGACATACTTACCATGAGTTTATATATAATAGGATTATGCAAATTGGATAGATTAATTTAAGAGTTAGCTAATTATTAGAGTTTGGTTGTAATGATTTACGTGCATAGCATCATAGACTTAAATAAAACTAGTCTTATGATTGAGTTATTGCACATACAGAATTGACTCGTTTCAATCCTACGCACAAAGCTTAAAAGGTACAATTTCTTTTTAATTAAATCCACCCATCGCCTCCATAGAATGAGAACGAACCCAAGATCTCTGGAGACCTCCTAACCACTAGGTCATTCGATGTTCTCTTAAAAGATATAACTTAAACATACATGGGAGCTAAAGAAATCGTCGCCTAATAGTCATTTAAACTGCGCTCGCGTACAGCACTGTCTAAGTGACTCGTAGCAATACTTCTTCACTGTTTCATAAGACCATTTTCATTGGGAGTATTTGCTAGATAATTGATGTGATAAACTCCTCCAATAAGAAACAATTGGAGGAAGTATCTTTCTGCCCAATTTCTCAAGAATTATTTAGTAACTCTGAGAATTAATGATAAAGTAGGGTAGGGAGACATGGTGAGGGAGAAAAAGTAACTTACATGGGCTTGATGAGGTGGCGATTTGTTATTGGTCTATGGGATATTTATTTTATCTTTTTTCTTAAATAATATTTTTGACACCTAAATTTATTTAATTTTAAATTTTTTTCAATATTTTTAGTTTTTCAAGATCTATAAATAGAGACTAGGTTTATTTAATTTGGACAATAATTTATTTCTACAATTTTCTCTCTTTTTTTCTATTTTACTCTTTTTGCTACTTTCTTCAACTCTTCAATGGATCCAAACCATAATTATAATTATCCTTCAAATTTTATGTTCCATACCTCAAAACCCCAATAATCATCACCCAGAATTAATAAAAATATATAAAATATTATTAGTTAATTTTAAAAATAATAAATATATATGAACAAAAAATAATAAAATATAAATAAAATAAAAAGAGAGAATAAATATTCACCACCAAACTCCATGTCTAACAAGAGATAATGGCTCTGACTTCAAGCTACGCCTCAACCGAATCATAATCAACCCAGAGAACCTCCCCTCCCCCCTCCCCTCCCATATTGTGCCAAACATAAACCCACCTTAAATCTTTGCGACATCATCACCTCCTTTCTTTCTCCCCATCTTAGCAACCAGCTCTTTAAATAATTCATTTTGTTATAATTGCTTTTATCCCATCAAATCCATAATACTTATAAAATTGTGAATGAGGTGATATGTTTCTTCTATTTTTTAGGACTAAATCTAATTACAATGCACACATTAATTATGAATGCTATTTTCACATTAAACTAAAATGGGGTGTGAACAAATAAAATGTAGCTTTTTCGGCATCCTTATCCTACCTGGGCTACATCAAATTTTAGGGATTCCTACTGTAGATTCTAATGATTGAGACTCCCTCCAAGTTCCCTATTCTTCTTTATTGCATCAATTTTTGTCATTTTATTATTTTTATGTTCTTTTTCTAAATAAAGTTATACTATTTAATTATTTATTTCATATTGGAGCTAATAATTTATATTGAAACTTAAAATATAATCTTTTTTATTTTCACCTTCTTCTTTTTTCAAATAAAATAATTATTATTATCTACATCTTGATATTGAAATAATTTGAGCGTGTCTTCGATATTTAAATAATTTAAATTTGTTTTCAACTCATAGTTAAAATATAAAAATAGTAGATATGATAAATATAAATAGGCAATCTGATTTTATGTAAAATTTAAAAGTAGCTCATAAGATTGAGAAAGTGATATAAGGAATTGAGTTTAGGGAAAATTTATGAAGATTTTAGTGTGATAATGAACCTATTATTAGTTATGAAAATTATCATAGTTAAAATATTTAAAATTACATCGCTTATCAATTATTTTTAAATAATCAGAAATACTAAAAAAAAAAAATTAGATTGAACATATACTAAAATTTCAAAAAATAATGAAATCTATTATTAGTTATAAAAAATTCATAACTAATGATACTTGAGAGAATAAAGATTATTGTGTATTTCTTCCTATTTTTGTGAATAAGCTATGTGTTTCTTTCATTTTTTTTGTAAGACTAAGAAAATAATATTTATAATTAACATGTTTTGTGATAATAAAAAATATTTAAAAATTCAAAAAATAATTAAGTCTACTATTTGTCATGAAAAATTCATAAGTAATGACACTGAGAGAATAGTGATTGCTGCAAAATAAGATCATAAAAAATTGATCCTTAAAATAGTTAAAATAAATTATTTTAAGAAATAATAAGATTCAATAAAGTAGACTAGAACCACCTCTTGGAGTAATATGACTTTTCTTATTTTATTATAAAGAACTTATTATTACATGTGAAAGATCATAACTAATTATAATTGAAAAATAGTCATCATTGAAAAATAAAATAAATAAAAATAATTATAGTTATAGTAAAATAAATTACTTTAAAGCACCTATTAAAAGTAACAAGAAAATATAGGAGGGGATTTTTCCTAAGAAGAATGAAGCAGAGTGTTCCAAATTCTCTCTCAAACCCTCTTTCCCCATTCCCAAACCCTTATGCCGCCTAAACCGTCTCACCTTCATGTCTAACACCAAATTCCACCGCCGCCACAAAAAAGAGACGCCGTGAAGAGGAGAACATGGAGGAGGCATCATCACCGCTCCTGCCTCACAAAAAAGAGAGACAAGATCTTGATCTCTCGAAGACGGTGATAAATCAAAGCTCTTCAATTTGGACCACAAGTGGGAGCCAAAATTGCCCAAATTCGTTTGAACAACAACAAATTGAGGCCAAGAAAAGGTTTGATAAGCCTAATCTCCATGATAATACTCAACATATTGCTTCACATAATAGTATAACAGAGTTTTGGAATAAGGACGTTCCAATTGATGATATGATGAAAATAGATTCATTTATTTCTATTAATATTATGCAAAATTCTGCCTGCCATTCTGAAAATGTCGAAGTTGTTGATGGTTTTGCAAAATTCCTGAAAAGACGTAAAAGGAAATATTTAGAGTCCAATTGTCGCTTAGTAGATCTTGCTTACCCTAAGAGAAAAAGACAGAAAATAGAAGATCGGGTTATGGTTGTTCCACACAGTAACTCCTTTTGTTTCAATAAAGAAATAGTTCCATGTTTTTAAGGAGACAAATAATAAAAAAATGGCAACCGCATCAAAGTTTGATTACAATTACCTTGCCAATTCCTCTATGGGACTGATTGGAATTTTTCATTTGATCCGGGAATAGAATGGCAATTAGGAGATGTTCCATGGACACAAGGGATATGGAGGATGTTTTTGCTGATATACCCTTTCAAATTTGAGGTAGTTGGGTCTGTTCTTAGGAGGCTAAATATCAGCGCATGGATGTCTTTTGTCCTACTGCTCTTTGGTCCTTATAGTCTTTGGGGTGGAGGCTTCCTTTTCTTTTGGGAATTATTGACTATTCTGGTGGCTATGTTACATACTTCGTTGGCGAAATCTTTGGGTTCACATATGTATATTGGATTAGACAACGAACTAACAGCAGTAGAGCGAGGTCTCCTTCAAACAGTATACTGCTAACAATTGCAGGAGCAAGGTTATTGTGGATGAGGTGGACAGGATTCAATGGAGGGGCTCCTCTCGTTACAAACATAGCTTCTGGGAAGTCTTCAGTATTCAACAACCAAGGTAACAAAAGGGATCTTCTTAGATACAATAATATTATATGTTCTTCCTTTCCTTTTCTCATATTAATTCGTCTTATAATTTCACAAGTGCCTCTAGCTCTTATAATTTAGGAATTCGAACTCTGATGGATTTTCTCCTTTTCAAATTTACTTTAAAGGTCTCATTATCTAGTCGATTCTTAACCGACATTGCAAAAATACCCATCTATGACATTGACCAAGAGAAGCTTGAGTTTCTCTTCTGCTCGTGTCAAACTCCTACTTTCATTTGGTTTCATTGCTCCTTATCTAATCGACTCATAGTCGATATTGATCAAAGTTCAACCAGTAACATTGACCAAGAGAATCTTGAGTTTCTCTTCTGTTCATGTTACAATTCAATTACTACTTCTTTATCCTCTTTAATTCATCAAGTTCGATTTCTACATTCTAGAAACTATGAGACACTAAGTGATTGTAAGACTGAATTAATATTTGCTATTATGAGTTTTGTGTCGTTTTTTGTTTCCGCCAGGGATTTAAGGACAACATTATTCAATGGTCGGAGGCTCCTATATATCGTGTTTAGAATATGTTTTTCTATATATTATGTATGTGTTCATAAAACTTCAGATGTTGGAATTATTTCAACCATTAAGGTTAATTTGTAATATGTATAAACTGTTATTTCAATGTAACTTGAATTATCAGAAAAACAAAAAATATATAGGAGGGATGGGGGTGGGGGCAATGATTGATTTATGTCTTAGTAAAAGCGTCACATGAAGCGACCTATCTCTATATAATTTTCACGACTTTTATATATGAGTTGTTCAAATTATATACTATATGCATCATCATTTGCATATGATACGCTCATTTAAGACGCCCCCGCTGGGTTAGCTCATCGTCCAACAGAGGAGGTGAATTCGGGATGTGCCTCTAGCGGCTCGGTACTCCACCTCAAGAGTGCCCAGAGAGGCTGGGTAACCACCCACAAGTAGATCCTCCCTTAAACAAATGCAGAGTTACTCATGCACCTGCCGTGGATCGAACCCACACACTTGTAGAGAAGCACACTCTTATAGTGAAGCCCCTTACCATTTGAGTTATTCCCCGTGGGCCTCATCATTTGCATATCGATCTATCTATACTATAATGTGGGAAGGGCTTATTTGGTGAAGCCTAAATGTTCAATGAGCTATCCACTTGGCACTTGATGATTGGATGACCAACATTCACAATGATTCGATTGTTGCATGTGGAGATAAATCACATCCGTTCGTTCCCAACATTCACAATGTTTTAACTAATCTTTTGGTTGAATTTATTCACTAAATAATAGATTTGATATATTTAAATCTTGGATTTCTATATTTAAATCTTGCCTTTTTGTTCTCAGTGGTAATAAATGTTTACAATTGTCATCTTTTTAAACTTTCATAATGAACAAAACTAATAACGCTATATTAAATGTTTTTAATAAGATAAATATATAGCTATAGTGAAAAGATGAGATCGAGATCGATGTTTTGAATGGGAAAAAAAGATAAATAGTGAAAGAGGATGGAGTTATTAATATATGCTAACCGGAGAATTGGTCCTTGAAAATCCATGTAAACGGGGTTGTGCACAATTTTTTGAAGGGGTTCCCAATGATTCGGTTGTAGCTTACCAATTCATCTATTGGTATCTTGTAGGGGTGAGCATGGGTTGGGTTGGGCGGTTTTTGGCTAAACCCAAACCCAACCCAATATTTGTCGGGTTTTAAAATTTTGACCCAACCCAAGAATTATTCGACCCGCTGCTTCGGGTCCTCCGATTTTCGGGTTGAGTTGGGCGGGTGATTCGGGTCATACGTCATTAATTTGAACAATTAAAATTATATATAAAATTACTCATAAATTACAATAACAAAAACCATAATAATTGTATAATCGTATAAGATCATTAGCAACTCATTCAAAATTTAAAATCCAATTGATAGAGAGTCCAATGGCCTGCCCAAATGAAGTAAAATGGTGCCTAATGGCCCATAAATTCTCTTTAGCACTAGGGCTTCGATCGGTCTCGTTTTGTAACATAATCGATTCGGACAGACGATTTTTTCTGATTTACCACATCTGATTAAAATTGCTCAGGTCGGACCGGTTTCGTTTTTCCCATTCACCACTGATTAAAATCGATCCGGTCCGATTATGTCAATTAATTATTTATTTTTCTTTTAATAATTGATAAATGTGAATCTTTAATATTTAATAATAAACCTAATTTCAAAGTTTGAAACACATGAATACCAAACGTCCATTAACGTTTTATTACTTCCAGATCTCAACTTTAAATTCCCAACGCTTCATCTCTCACGTTATAGACTTATAGGAGTTCACAAATTTCCAATGCTTCATCTCTCACGTTATATTTGTAACGCCCTGCCCATAACACCGTGTCGGAGCGCTATTTGATTTGATGGACTGGCCTCACAAACCACCACTGTCTCTCCAGCACGTTTTGTCCTCACTCACGTGCTCACTAGGAC
Organism: Echium plantagineum; assembly: GCA_003412495.2. Lineage (NCBI taxonomy): Eukaryota > Viridiplantae > Streptophyta > Magnoliopsida > Boraginales > Boraginaceae > Echium > Echium plantagineum. Next base: position 31,953,237 of record CM016563.1, on the reverse strand, counting down.
ACTTCCCAGTGGATCACCCATCCTAGAATTACCCCAAAGTTAAGCACCCACCTGAGGTTGGGATCGTTACAATATTTTGTTTTTGTATAATAATTTTATAGATTAATTGGCCCAGGAAGAAGCCCAATATGATAGGCCCATACCCGAAAACAGTCTGAAACCAATATTGCCGGTTATGTGACTTTTTGGACCGATTTCCGTTCTCTACCACACAAAAAAGGTTTTATTGGTTTGATTTTTTTTACAACAAAAAAATCGACAGAACCGGTCCTATCGAAGCCGTATGTAGCACCATAACAACCAACCATAATTACTAGATTCTAAGCACATTAGCCTGAGGGACCTCTACTTCTGTTTTATGGAGTAAAAGTTCGAATCCTATGCTTTAGAATCTTTGCTGCTTTTGTAAATGTAGTTATGTCATGCAGCCTTTTTCACCCATTTTTACTTACCAAAAGTAAGTGTTCCATGTTCATATACAAATGAAGTACTTTAGTAAACTGTGGAAAATTCAAAAACTGTATTCAGACAGATGAAATAAGTCATCACATTGAATGTTCCCAACAACATTATACTGGTTGAATTCAATTCTTGCTATCCACCTGGTCCCATATTTGTAGGTAAAATACTTTTCATGCTTTGCTTTGAGCTTTTCATGTACACATTCTTCTTTTCTCTATAATGGCTTATCAAATTATTACACACTTATTAAACTCATCTGCAATAATTCATTTCAGTCTGTTATTGATACTATTTGCTTAAAATATCAAGTGCCCACGAATTTTATTCCATGTATTTATATACAGAGGCATATTTGGTCGAGAAATATTAAAAGAAAGCGAGGTCTTGAAGTTGATACGTGTACTGTTGATATATAAAGAAACTGATGAATGATGATGAGTGGTTTAGTTCGTATAGATCGAGTTGAGGAGGGTGGTGTAAGAAGAGGAAACAAGGATTCTTCTGAATGTAATTCTAGTAGTGCCTCTCATAGACGAACGAAAAGGTTTAACGTTTGATCAAATCTTCCGGTTTTCTTAGTTTTCTTGAATGTAATTTGGTTATGAATAATGCAGAATTTGAGGGTGTTTGGTTAAGATGTTTTTCCTGAAAGTTCTTTTGAGGAGTTGGAAAGTTTACTTTTGATCTACTTGATAGTGAATTTATTTTTCGTCTTGCACTACCGGAAAAATGAACAAAAACGACGATTTTTCCTGTAGTATTGGGTACTCTTATGAATAGGAACGGTATTAGTATAGAGGGAAGAGCCGGGATGCTAGTTGGTTTTACTTCCTTATTCTTCGCTGATCAATTGAGTCTCAATCTATTTCTAATGTAATAATTAGATAAGATTAAATGTAGCTTGTTAGCTTCATTTCGTATTATTCTTCTGAGCATGTCATGTTGTTGCTTTGATCAGTGCCACTGACAGGAATGTGGAATTCGCAAGAGATGGATATAAATGCCGTGCACCCAAAGATGTCAAGCGATTAACTGTAAGGCAGAAAGATCGAATCTAGAAAGTCTAGCTTTGGTGATCAAACCTTGTCAAGAATGTTAATATTTACAATTTTAATTATGCAGGACCTTCCACCACTCCCAAGGAGTTCCAAAGAAAAGACTCCTAGTAGATACTCCAACAGTACGAACGTTGTTATCGGAAACAGGGTTTCTTTGGAGAATGATGTACGAATAAGTTTCATAACATCTTTCTATCAATTACCCCTATAGTATGTTATCTTACAGTTTGAGGAGTTCAATGTGTTCAGCGTTGTTAGCTAAGTTGGGCGATAACAACAAGTGTGGTAGACGTTTTTGACTTTTTGCTTAGAGTTTCGACTTTCATCATGAAACTTCCTTTCTCCACAGTTTTTGTTGAAGGTTATAAACTTGTATGGATGTGTTTCCACTTGTATAAGTGATCTACTTAGTATGCTGTGGATTGCCCTTAATTCATTGTAACATTTCTCACATTAGAACTCAATTGAAGGTTTCGAAGTCTACATTAACTTTCTGAACTCTTATTATGATTTGATTTAGGTTGAATTGAATAACAGAATTTAAAAGTTGAGTTATTATCGCTTGATGCCTATTCTGTTTACGTAATACTGTTCTAGAGAAGAAAAACATTTCAAATGACCCGAAAATGATGAACATACTTTCTGGATTCTAGTGTGACATATATGAACCGAGGTAATCTCTCACTGAAGGATCACACTTTTGCAAAATAGCAGTGTGCTGTTGTTAACCGTACTCCCTGGAAGGAAAGAATCAATGAGATGTTATTCTTTTCTCTTTTTCTTCATCTTATGAAGCATAATTATTACCACATTCAGAATCATGATTTGATTTGTCTGTGCCATAGCCCTAAGCCACAGCTACACTTGCACACTTAATGAACTCCGTTTCAGGTGGAGCAGCTACAAATGCGATTGCAGCAAGAGAAATCCATGCGTATGTTACTGGAACGGGCAATCGGACGCACTTCCAGTACTCTTTCACCAGGTCACCGGCATTTTTCTGCCCAGGTAACATTTAGTGAGCATCATCAGCTGTCTTCACTGTTGAGCAGGAACTGTACATTCAAGTATGAGAAATAACCAATAGCTTTTTGAGAATCAAGTTTCATAAATTAGGGAGTTATTTTGTTCTCAACTTCTGATTCATCACTAATCTTGGTAGTGTCTTTTTTTTTTTTTTGTAAATTAGCGATGGTGAGTTTCAAACCCAGGACCTTCTGGTCACTAGCAAGAGCCTTTTCCACTAGACTATTCGATTAACTCAATCTTGGTAGTGTCTTAAACACAAGAAATTAGCTAATCAATTAGTGAACCAGAGAATTGGCTAGTGGCTAGTGCATTGCTCTACCTTCTGATGAACCGCGAAGATCTGATTCTGTCTTTTTTAACAAGTAAGGAGCGTTCAGACGTTTTCCTTTGGAACACTATCAATCGAGTTTAGAAATGGTAACTTATAGGCCAACTAACCCAGTTTTTCTGTGTGCAAAGCTTGAAAAGATAGACTATTACCTATATTTAGTTGTTTGCTATGCATTCAATCTCACAATAATGAGCCTGGTGTTTCTGTCTTTAATGATAAATGATTACAAATTTCTCATTCATTTCAGACAGAAGAGTTAATAGCTGAAATTGAGCTGCTTGAAGAAGAGGTGGCGAACCGTGAGCAGCATGTTCTATCCCTGTACAGAAGTATCTTTGAGAGTAGCATTAGTCGTTCATCCTCAGGGCAAACTTCGGTTATAGATTCTCCTGTGCAGGCAAAGAAGGAGTCAAGGAAACACCCAAGCATAATATCAAGTACTTTTTGTTCATCGAAAGGATTTCCTCTACGGACTTTACAAATTCTTGCTTCATTGAACGACTCATCAAAAAGAAACACTTGGCAAAGAAAGTCAAGAAGTGCTTCACTATCTTCTAACAAATCCTGTTCCAACAAGAGTAAGGTACTGCATCCAACAGCATTTTGATATCACGTTATTTTCTGCTTTACATTTCGTTGTTTCTCATGGAATGGTTAAACTGAAGTCATGGGTAGGTATGCAGAACTGAAGTATACACTAAAAGAAGCTGAAACTGCAATACCTGATATGGTATTACCTTCGGGTAATTGCTTCTTGTTATGTCTGAGAACAACTATAATAAGATACCGCAATGGACCTTCAGACGCTCCTACCTGAGCTGGGTAGGGGCTGGGGGTCGGATCTTATGCAGCCTAAGCTCTGTGCTATCTGAGAGGCTTTTCCGAATATGACCACCATGAAGTTCAACGACTATTTTTGTAACTTCACAACTACAGACATTAAGACATTATTTCTATAATATATCCGTAGGTTTTCCCTTTTTCTCAAGTACACTGTGAATTACCTAACTTGTTCAGACATGTTCACCGAATCATTGTACTGCTATTGTTTCACTAAGAAAATATTTATTATTAATGTCATGGAAGGCCATCTCTGTTAACTAACTCTTGATGTTCTCCCAACCTAGTGTTCTCGATTGAGTAATGGACCCTTTCTATGACCAAGAGGTCATTTAATTAAAAACTCGTAGAAACTGCACCACAAAATGATGAGTCCTAGTCAAATCTTGATCATCTTATCATATCAATATATTTAACACTCACTGCCATTACTGTGTTATCAGATGTCTACTTTTGCTTCAAGTTAACAATCGGCATCATGCATGATCGTCATTTGTATTTTCGCCTCTTTAATGAGCCTTCCTCTTCGTAGACTGATAAATTATGTTACAGGGTCAAGGAGAGGGGCCAATAGCACATAAATCTTCTGTTCTTCGAACTCTTAAAGATCATCTTTACCAGTGTCCAAGTAAGTTGTCTGAGGAAATGGTCAGGTGTATGGCTGCTGTATATTACTGGCTTTGCAGTAATGCAACATCAAGCCAGCAAAATCTGTCACCACAATCATCAAGATCATCAATCAATGATTTACCGCCTCTTAAAGGTATTAGAGAGGACATGGACTGGCTAAAGAAGCATACGGTTGAAATATCCTGGATATCTACTGATAAGAAAAAATGTGCTCGGGCGTCTTCTGCCATCAGCAACTACAAGTAAGATTTTCCTCTGATATTTGTTTCTTTAAGTGATGTTTTTATTAAAATAAATAGCTACACAAGCATAGATCAACAGTCTAGGCTAATCTGGATCACTTTTCTTCCTTCGATATCCTATAATGAGGTTGTATATTCTAAGTTGCTTAATTCTTTCCCATAATCAGGATTTTGGTGGAGCAGCTAGAAAGAGTTAATATCTGCAAGATGGAGAAGAATACCCAGATAGCCTTTTGGATCAATCTGTATAATGCCTTGGTTATGCATGTAAGAACACATGACACACAGATAATGATTTTCTCGTTCCTCGGATTTCTAATCCTGTTATTCCTGTCTTCTGAAGGCTCATTTGGCTTATGGGTTGCCTCAAAATTCACTAAGAAGATTGTCATTGTTTCACAAGGTAGTAAAAGTAATTCTTCATGGATGAAGTATATGGCGTTTGTATATATGTGTTTTGGGCTAATAAATATATTTATAGAAGTATATCACATAATGTAATGGATGATCTGATTGGCGACATGCATAATATCAGTTCCTATTCAACATCCATTTCTTTGTTTTTATATCTTATGCACATAACTGTTGTTTATATGAATGGTGCAGGCTGCTTATAATGTCGGTGGTCATATAATAAGTGCAAGTGCCATAGAGCAGTCGATATTTTGCCTTCACACTCAGCGAGCAGGGAAGGTAAAATCGTTATGATGAAAATAATCATCAATTCTGCATGTACAAAGTACAAAGCCTTAGTCAAAATCTAAAACAAAAAAAAACAGTCCAATGAGGTCGAACTTCTGAGTCATTAGTTTTAGATGGAAATATGGAAACATGATAAGGATTCTGGTTCATTAGTAGGCATTCCGTTTATGGTAACATTCAGATACCGATGGCAAGAAGGCACATTTACACATTAGAAGTCATTTTCATCATTGGAAGCGTCGTCATCTTACTCCATGGTATTTGCAGTGGCTAGAGACTATTATCTCGACTGCTATGAAAAAACGATCAAGAGAAGAAAGGCAAATTATCACGTCAAGTTTTGGGCTTGAGGACTCTGAACCCCTTGTTTGCTTTGCCCTCTGCTCTGGCGCGTTTTCTGATCCCATGGTAAACTTATCTCATTTTGCAACTTCAGATTGATTTCCATTTGAGGTTACTATGGCTAAATGGGACTGTTTATTCTTCTAATGATGTTGATGTTACCACTCTTAATTATAGTTAAAAGTATATACTGCCTCAAACATCAAAGAAGAATTAGAGGAGTCGAAAAGGGACTTTCTTCGAGCAAATATATTGGTGAAGAAGTCGAAAAAGGTCTTCCTCCCTAAGTTGCTGGAAAGATTTGCCAAAGAAGCCTCTCTTTCGTTGGAGTACGTTCTTGAGTTTGTTGTTGATAGTGTTGATCCCGAGCTTCATGACTCGATAAAGAAATGCATCGAGCACAAACGAAGATCTTCTCAGATCATTGAATGGTTGCCTTATAGTTCGAGGTTCAGATATATACTTTCAAAAGATTTAACAGAGAAGCCGAGATGGATGTAGAAAAAAGCTTATATATGCTACTGACTTTGCCTTGGAGCCTGAAGGTGTTCCATCTTTGAGGTGTGAAATTTTTATTTGTAGATTGACTTTCTTCATTAAATCTGTTAGCTACTTGAACTGTAACTTGGTGGGAACTGATGTTACAATTTGTTGGTTATCAAGATTTCGCAATAAACAACTTCGTCTCTTTGTAAAGTAGGTACAGGTTTCTCCTTTTGCTCCTCAGCTTCAGGGGTAGTAGTAGATGTTTCCGATGAGTTGTTCCCCTCTCGATTACAGGTTCTGATGCCTTGCTCGCCCATCTATCACTTAAAACACCACTTCTTGTCCGACTTGCATATGACAAGCCTGCCCCCTCCGTTCATCCTTAGCCACAAGCGAAGTACATATGAATCGACAACTAGTATCTCCAGAGAGCATCGAGCCAACTCAGAATACATCAATTACCTAAAAGCTAATAATAGAATATCATGCAAACCACGGGCATGACTCATTCGAAAACTCAGAATCGAGCCAAGGTGTGCTGCTGATATCAAGTGGGCACCAAGCTGCTCAGTTCATAGCAAGTTGCAAGTTGCAAGCAGCCAAGCACTAAAGAAGACGACCGACTTACAATTGATATAATAAAAGTATTTATTTTACAATTACAATAAATTATGGTATTTAGTAAGATTACAATTTGTGAACTATGAATGTACGTGGACTAAATAAAGTATACATCATCTAAACTTACATTATTAAAATTGGAAGTACATGATCAAAAGTGATACTACCTTAAGCTAACGAGCTAAAACTGGAAGAATTCTCCTGTGGATCTGCACTTATATGCAAATGCTTTATGAAGGCCTCGCCCGTTCGCGAATACTAACATCGAGCCTCCTGAATCTTGCATTACTTCCCAAAATACATATAAACCATGGCCCTCACAAGAAGTAACATAAAGCACATGTGCATGGATTAACTTCGCCAAAACAGAAATGCCAATAGCAGGCAAGATGTGGTGGTTGAAGATTCAGAGTTCGGATTTCTTACTCAAATTGTGCTTCAAACTCCCGGATGATGAAAAATGTAGATTCCAGGCTATAATACTCGCTATAAGATATCCATGCCTGTCGTGTTTGTGTGCTTAAAGGGCATGGCACCATCTTGAGCAAATGCGACTTTATCTGCCTTCTCAAATTCACCAATATTTTTGTCATTTAAATTAATCTCATGGATATATTTTGCATCAGATGAATTCCTCTGGAGATAACGATCCATGTCGTTGGCTTCCGTACTATTCGTGGATGGCTTTTTGCAGATGCAAGATGACGGAAATTCATGAAATTCACCTCGGCCTTGTCTCATCTCGTCTGGTTCCCCCATGAAACCTTTTTGGCATGATCGCACTCTATGGGAGAATGTATCCCAGTCCATCTTGTTTCGTGTCTGGAACAAATAACTGAGCCTCTTCGTATTTGGTCTAATGGTCCTCTTATGCCCCATGTACCTCCTACCACATTTAAGATGAGTAAAATGTGGTTTAAAAAAAGGAATAAGTTAATCTTGCTGTAACTACCGAGGAAACTACGGTTAAGCATCAATTCAGCAAATTCGATGCTATCCAAGATGTTCAGAAACAAAATTGTTAAATTGAAGTAATTCAATTTCTGCATGCTTGTAAAGTTTTATTTGCATGTTCTGGTAGATATATGCAGAAAGGGTAAATTAAAAAATATTACGACGTATATACCTTCGACCAGCAAGGATCTTTGCCATGTTTCCATTATTATTTGTAACGAAAACATCACTTTCGTCGCATACAATGTAGTCAATTGCAGCAAGACGAGAAGAGAATTGAAGAAACGGCTGCAACTCTTGAGTGCCTCCTAGCATCTCCTTGGTGTAGAAATTCGGGAAGAGTTCTTTCAAAGGCCGCATAGTTTCTTCTCCACCATATACTTCACCAGATGCAACATAGAGATATGTGTCATTTTTAAATCCAAGTGCCCGCAGCATCAAACCTACTTCATGAGGAGTGAGTGGACATCTTCCTCGAGATCTCTCTTCATCTGGGCTCATCTCCTAAACCAGTGAATCAGTGATAACACATAAGAAAAACGAAGAAAAACATGGCAATAAGAACAAGGGCACCCCCAAGTTTGTAGTTTTGTTTAAGCAGTGAAGGTTGAGATGCTGCTCAGACTAATATAAAAACTTCAGATTTGTTATTGGAACTCACGGGTAATGTTTCCCATCTTTTCCTTATTTCTCCCAGTTGTTGTCGTTCTTTATCACCTCCACCGTAGTAACATCCTGAGAATGCTAACATATCAGGTTCAAACCTGTACAGAAATGAATTTTGATAGAACGAAATTAGATAAAGAGAAACAATCCACGAGACTAATAATGTCAGATCAACGAAATATGTATTGTTAATGCATAAATAGCAGTAGTTAATGTCAGTGCCCACTTATAAAAAAATTTGGTGACGCGGTTTAAAAGAGATGGGCGATGAGTTGTACTCCATTTCAGGTTATGGATACCATATGTAACTTGTTAATGTAAGAACTCATTTGAAATTGATACTTAATGATGTAATTTTCACAATCTATTTCTTGATAATTTAAAAAATTATATTGAAATACAATACCTTAAGTGAACAGCAACAAATCGTGTAGCCATCGTACGCATTTGCCTCACAATTTTCTGGCCCATGTTCCTTATAGGTTTTGTAAATCTCAACGAATGATAATTTACTCGACATCGTAACTTTTGTAGCTCTATATCAAGGTCATTAGCAAGCCTAAAATCAAATTTGGTTAGCTGAACTACCTGTAAAATACGAGATAAATTATTGATACAGCAGCCACTGATTTCCACAATGCAGTCCTCACTTTTGTCATGTAAAAAAAGTATCTATTATGCATATAAATCAACCAAGTTAAATCTTCTCAATCAAGCTTGGAACTAAGAGATATGGGGTTCAATTGCCTGCTGGACTTCTATTAGAAAGAAAAACATGTGGAAGATAACGGAATGCCTCTTTAGCTCCTTTATATTACATTGGTAGCTGTAGAACACACACAATGTTCTGAACATGATAATGCTTAACGAAGTAAAGTTTGGCCTTCTTACATGTCTTCTCAAGAGTATAGGGAGGACTTGTTCGAGATAATAATCTGGTTCTGATTTCCTTGGAACACGCATTGTGTATGGTGGTCTCTCCAATGACCTTATGAACTTTTGCGGGACTCTTTTCACTATTCTCACATCCATAGCAAGGTGGCGAATGAACCAATTAACATCATAAATGTCGACAAAGTCACTGCATGCCACATAACATAGAAAATTAGCTGGATTCACTATTTATTGAATACGTATTCGAATTTCCTTGAATCGTTAACAATATTATCTAGTTTGAGTAAAAGGTACTAAATAAACCTATCATCCTTCCAGTATGAATGGTGATCCAACTCTGGCACCACTAAAGTAGCATTAAGAATGCGAGCGACAACTACAGCATCAGTTATCTGAAAGCATAGCAAGAACAAAAAAAAACACTTAGCAAGATTGAATTAGAAAAACTAGAAAAGAGGGTCTTTCAAACAGGCACTTGTAACTGAGCAAACGAATTCCCTTACTCCTGTTCTTTGTTGGTTTAACCCTCCACTGGTTGCAATAAGCAAGTAGCCGTTGGAGGACCTCTCACTTGTGGCGTCTGCATTTCAAATTCATTTATGTTTAGGGTTGATAAAAATCTTTCATAATAGAGTTTCACCACAAAGTAAAGAGCACAAAATGCCTAGGTAGTACTCCTTCCGGCTCTTGATACTTGATGTTATACTTAGTATACTAAACAAAGACGCCCTTTACTTTCTTAGCCTTAACTAAGGAGTAATTGAACCAGTAACTTCAATATTGGTTTTTCCTTTACTCCAAGTCCCATGGATTCAAGGATTTCATATTCTCTTGCTCTTGGATATATTGGAATAAATTAAAATGGCTCATTAGACCACCTAAGATTCTTATCAATTGTGAAGCAATAGATAGTTGTTTTCACTTCAGAGGAGTAAGGCTGTGTACTACGATTACTGTCCGAACTCTGGTTCCCTGCTTAGGCGGGAGATTCTTTGAAGGCATTGCGTCATGTCAATGTTGATATGCCATAATAAGCTAGATGTTTAGAGAGGACAAAAGAAGAAAAAAGTTGCACTGAAAATGTTGAAACATCAAATAAAATGGTTTCCAATAATGCTGAAAGATCAACGTTGAAGACGAGGAGGGAATACTATCTAATTCACATCCATGTAGATTGCAGAAAAAGTCATATTTCAGAAATCAAACCGTACTCTTATAAGAAGAGAAATGAGGCAAACCAGAATGGTCATGTCAAGGTGTGATGTTGGCATTCGTAAGGTAAAAAAAGATTGAACGCGGATACGAACAACAATGATTCGGGGGTAACGGAATAATAACAAGAGGATAATTCGGTTACCATAAACTTGACTTTAACTTGTACCGTAGACAATCTGTATTGTTTGTAAATTACAGGTGCAGGTAAAATAGTTTCCTCGGAAATTGATAGACCATTTTCCATATGGAAGCTGAACGAGTTAGGATACTACTTAATAGCATAATCATTTTATTATAATGAACATAAAATAGGAGATTGACAAAGATATGGCATTATCGAGTGTTGGAAATTATGACATATTTATTGTGAATGAGTTACTGACTTCAACAACTTAAGGAAATTTGTGGAGTCATTTAATCCACATGTCATCCCAAAATAAGCATATATTTTCAATTAAATTTGGGTGCGTGATTGAGACAAATTTGTTACTCCCTGCGAGTTTCAGCGAATGGAACTCATTGCAGGAAAATGTCTGACAAATGAGTATTATGTTGTATTTATAGATTACAGAAAATACAGGGACAGTCCGCCAACTTACTAGCAAATGCAGGGCCTCTGGCACTGCAGGGAGAGTAAAACTTTGAAAAATCCGACTTCCAAATGTCAAGTGGCGCTCGATAAGCTGGATCCTTCAAATGGAAACAAAGTCATAAGGGTAGTTACAACCACGATCTAGATAGACGACTTTTTGCTCAAAGCTTCAAGCAAAAAATCACATACTTGAGTTTGATAACGGAAGCAATCCCTTGACACTAATTCAATGTAATTGTACTAACTCATGAAAACACTATGTCCATGAAATAATCAACCCCTCACGGGTAAAAAAAAGGACATCATTATCTAAGATACTCATCTCCGAGTCAAAACTTAGCACACATATGAACCACATTTTCTCAAAACATCAGAAAACAAGAGACTGTACATGATTGCACGTATCTTCTCAACATTTCCTTGGATAAGAACATAGAAAATCTAGTCGAACAGCGAAAAGTAATTTTCTATTGACAGGCGACAAACAAAAAGAATCCATTTTTAGGCAAAAATCAATAGAATAACTCCAACACCACATCCCCCCCCCCCCACCCTCAAACCTGAAACAGAAAAGTTCCAAATAAATTTGTGCAGAACAATAGAACATACATGATTTCACATTTTCTTGAATAAGATTATACAAAAATATACAACAATGTTTACTGATAGGTAACTACTTCGCAACCAGTCTCCTATTGTTAAATTAAGACATTCTCGAGTGAATATATAAGATCCTCGATCACTATTCCAATCACCAATTGATTCTTTATAGAACCTCATGATCTTAACATGATATCACGAGTCAACAATAGGCGACGTATTACACGTGCCGGAGGGTATTAACAGCAACAAAGAAATCTACCATTTTTACACAATCATCAATAGCATAGCCCCCCCCCCCCCCCCCCCCCACCACCACCACCTACCCACCCCCCACACACAAACTGAATCAAGAAAGCATTGATACTCACAAGCTTATAGAAGAAAGTGTGTTTGCCAAGGCGTTGAGAGTACCACTCAAGATCAGAAGCAATATGTCCAGTCAGCAAAGACACAAACCCCAATCCAAACAAGACCGATCCACAGATCACTGACCACCACCTCGTCGTTGTCGTCGTCTGCCTCTTCCCCACCCCCGGAGACACCAGTTTCTGGTGGTTGAATTTCCTATTACTCTGAACTTCCAACTTCTCTAACACACCTCCATTACTCCTCAATGTCTTGTTCTCCAAACCCATCTCTCACTCTCACCTCATTACCTCCCAACATCACTATACATACACATGTATTTACTCATTAAGAGATAAAACCCGAATAAACGAATAGGGTCGGGTCAGGCCTCGACCAATCCGAAAAGGGTCTTAAATGGTCGACAAGAATATAATGTATGAACACTAGACAAAGTCAAATAATGATGCAAACAGAATAAATAAATACGTAATTGTTAAGAGTTTATAAGGTTCCACGCTAAAACCAATTACTATAATATTTCGATTTATGGGAAAAAGATGAAAAGGGGGGAAGTGGAAAAAAGAGGAGAGAATCTTGAGATGGAGAAAGGTGATATGAATTGATTTGTGTGATGGTTGGGGAGATGTTTACAGTGAAGGTTATGGAGCTGACTTGTTTTGTAGTTGAGAACTACTTCAAAAGGGGGCAAATCATTTCACTTCTTACCAGATTTGGCTTTAGATCGGGTGTAAGAGAAACTTATAATTTGCACTTTGTTTCTCGTAAACTATAACGATCTGATCAATTTATTTTATGATCGATTTGTCCGTCAAATTATCGAAAAAGTTATTAAAATGATCCGAATAATATTTGTAAGTTGTTGTTTAGTCCATGTACAATTGTACATATACGGTATATGCAAATGATTTTTGATATTGTTGTAAAAGGGGCACTTTAATTACACTATTCATAGAGATGTTAAACGTGAGGTAAAAAATGTATATTTTTTATTAAGATCAGAGACCATTTGAGTAGGTTATATAGAGACTAACGTACCATTTGAACACATTATCTAGCCATTTTAACAATATGAGAATTCAAATTACACTAAACTTTTCGTATACATTTTTTAAATATTGTAAAATCAATAGCCGCCCCCCTCCCCCTCATTATTATGTTCATCAAGTCATGCTTATGCCCACGGGGCATAATTCAAATGGTAAGAAGCTTCACTATAAGAGTGTGCTTCTTTACAAGTGTGGGTTCGATCCACAGCATGTACATGAGTAACTCTGCATTTTGTTCAAGGGAAGATCTGCTTGTGGGTGGTTACCCAGCCTACTCTGGGCACTCTTGAGGTGGAGTACCAAGCCGCTAGAAGCACATCCCGAATTTACCTTTTTCGTTAAACGATGGACTAACCAAGCGGGAACGCCTTAAATGAGCGTATCATTTATTAAGTCATGCTTATTATCTCTAGGTGTCTTATCTATTTCATTTGCCTGGCATCTCTCATGCATAAAGGAATGTATTTATTACTATTGTGTTAACTAGTTTCTCAACAATACTTCATTGCGTTTCCTTTAATAGGCTGTGAAGTGGATGAAAGGAGTTATAAGACCTCTTAATATGTACTTGGCTACAAGACCTTCAACCATTTTTTACTAAGAAATCTTTTTTTCTCTTTTCTATAAATTATTGATGAGGTGAGTTTCGAATCATGACTTTTTTATTATTGATGAGGTGAGTTTCGAATCATGACTTTTTGATTGATCGTATTAATATATTTCCATTTGCATAAGGTTGTATTTCTTAATGCACTGATTGAGGTGAATGAAAGTTACGTTGATGTTAGAGCAAGTTATTTCGATAGAATCATATGCTTCATAAGTTACATGAGTATATGTGTGGCATGTGCGTTGATTTGAGTTATGTTTGAAAGAACGGATTAATCAATGCTTATATTTAATGATTGATTATTAAACATTGTTAATATAACATTTTCACCCCAAATTCAATTAATATTCCAAAAAGACTACTCACCAACTTTACTATGTTTGTTATTGGATCAATGTACAACATTATAACAGATATAATCTTGAAAAAAAACCACCACGGCCCCCTTGCAATGAAAATATAACCCATGAGAAGACCTACTAACCACTAATCATTCGATGATAACCAATATAAGTTGATCTTATACCTCAAAATTGAGCTAAATTGAGCAAATGAGCAAAAAAATCAATGGAAAACTGATTGTATATAATGATAGCGACCGAAAATAGTTTAGATAGCTCTAGATGGTTACAAGATCCATCACATTCCACCAGGTAAAATCCCAACACAAACAACTAAGAAAACACAACTAAGATAATCTCGTCGTACTTGCTTACAGGTCCTGGACGCTCAAACCTGAAAAAGTTCAATAAGTTAATTTAGCTGCCGTGTAATGATAGGGGCAGGGGGGAAGTAAGGTTGCATACTATCCAACCAACCTTACGTTACCCCCGCTAAGAGGGATCAGCCGCATTGGGGGATGTTGAGAAAATTTATGGGATTAGATTAATTATGCTATAGAAATACCTGGGGGAAGAGACTGCTTCAATTTGTTTGCTTTCTCGGTATCAAACACACAAAGGGTGTACAGGTACCTGGAGCACCGAACCTTGAACTTGACAACATCCTTGCTTCTCTTGATTTTCACAGAACGAGCATCCTTCCTTCTTGCGGTCAGAAGGAAATCCTTGATCTCATTGATTTGCTTAGGCTAGATTTGAATATCAAAGCACAAGCAATGGACGAGTTAACACAAGGAAGATTCTTTAATCATAAGTAAGATTGTACAATCACAAGCATTAGTTTTACAAGGGATGAAAAATAACTGTGTGCGACAATCAGAAACCGTTACATAGTACTCATGTTTCTTTATTTACTGCAAGAATCAACGATTATACAAATCAATTTCATTAAGAACTTCTACAACAATACAACATGTTTACAGAGGTTTCGATCAAGCCTCGAGTAGGCATGTCACATGTGTTAACCAAGTACCAAAATGAACAACAATGTCATGATATGAGGATATGCAAGGATCAGGAGACAATCACACACACAAGGCAGATAGTACTATCAAGGGAAGGGGCAGTACTATCAGGAAATTGCCAGGAAATGACAAATCAAGAAAGGACAGTGAAGGAATAATTCTGTTTTCATTTCAACCAATGATGTAATTTACATTTCTGAATTTCAGTATTTACATTTAAGAATTCTAGTACTACAAGACCTTTATAAGGCAAATGTATGAGGATCCCATTTTCTATGAATGAAAATCTAAATTCTCCACTCTTCTCTCTATTCTTTTCTTGATTACTATATTTCTTCTCTGTATCTTCTCTGTTGCATTCTAGTCTGAACCCTAGTTGTAGCCCTATCTTACACTTGGTATCAGCCACTCGACCCTCACCTGACCACCACAGAAAATACTCCACCATGGCCAAAAACACACAGACAAAAAACCACCCATCTATGGATGATATCCAGCTTTTGCAAGGTCAACTTCACACCCTGCAAGAGACTGATTCACAACTCCATAATGAAATCCAGGACATTAAATCAGCCATGGCAGACATTAAAAACCTTATAATCAGTCAACATCAATCCTCCAACACCCCTGCATCTAGCTCCATTCATCAACATCCACAGCAAAATCCAGAAAAAAGACATATTGATCTAACAACTCCTGATAACACACCATACAGACCTAAAGAACCTGATGGAATCCTACCCAAACCAAGCAACTATCCACAACCAACATACACCCCTGAAGCTGCAAACACATCTCATTTCTTCCAAAGGACTGAAGCTCCCAGAAATCAGGGAGTAAGCTTAACACCCAAAATCCATTTTCCCAGGTTTGATGGAATAAATGCTAGGGCATGGCTCAGAAAATGCACAAGGTATTTTACTCTAAATAACATACCTGAAAATCAATATATAAACCTAGCTGCAATGCATTTTGACAGTAAGGCTGAGGTGTGGTTTAACTCCTACTCACAACAGTTCCCTAGGGCTACATGGCCTGAGTTTACATATGCTCTAGCTGATAGGTTTGATGAACTTAAACCTACTAACATCATTGCTGACTTTAATAAGTTAGTTCAAACAACCTCTGTCAGTGAATACATTGAATCCTTTGAAGAGATGCAAGGATTAATGATGAATCTAGGCAGATTCTATGATGAGGTTTACTGGATAAGCAGCTTCATTAGTGGTTTAAAGGAAGAAATGCAAGCTAGCATAAAGATGTTTAATCCTATGACACTGTCTCAGACTTTTGAACTAGCTAGAAATTGTGAAAAACAGTTAGTTACTATAGCTTCCAAATTCAAACCTCCCATGTACAAACCCTTCAGACCACAATACCAAAATACACAAAAAACAACCTACAATCCCCAAGCATCCCAGCCAAATCAAACATTCCAGAACCTCCACTCAGCTCCTAACCCTGGTCACCAACTGTTACCTAGGAAAATGCTAACTGCTGCTCAGATGCAAGCAAGAAGGGACAAAAACCTTTGTTACAATTGTGATGAGACCTTTGCCCCAGGTCATCAGTGTAAGCAAAGGACTTTGTACCTAATGATGTCAGAAGAAGAAGAGCATTTGGCACTAATTCAGGGCATAGAACAGACATCTCCTGAAATCTTGGAGCAAGACTTAACACAGGAAGCAGAAGTTTCAATAAATGCTTTAGCTGGTCCAAATAAGTTATCTACATTCAGGTTACAAGGCACAAATGGGAAGCATATAGTGCACATTTTGGTAGATACTGGGAGCACCCATACCTTTTTGGATGAAACTACTGCTCATAAACTGCAACTTCAATTAATTGAAGCTCCTCCATTGATGGTGAATGTAGCAAATGGAGACAAACTATGCAGTTCACTCATATGCCCTGAATTCACTTGGAAAATTCAAGGTTACACATTCAAGGCTGATGTGAGAATACTTAACCTTGGAGCTTGTGAGATGGTGATTGGAGTGGATTGGTTGAATATGTACAGTCCAATTGAGCTTGACTTCAAGACAATGCAACTTACACTCACACAAGGGAGCAATAAGATCAAACTACAAGCTACTCCCTTAAGGAATGATGTGCAAATCATTGGAGCAAAACAACTCTCAAAGTGGATCAAAAATCCAACATCATCATCAATATCACAGTTGTTTTCTATCCAGCCAGCTTTCCAATCTCCATCATTATTGGAAGAGCATAAATGCAGCCCTGAAATAGGCAAACTCTTGCTACAATTTCAAGATGTCTTCCTACCTCCCCAGGAATTGCCACCTGTGAGACACACTGATCACAAGATTAGCCTCAAGCCTGAAGCCTCACCTAGGAGATTTCCACCTTACAGGCACTCACATACACAGAAGTTGGAGATAGAAAAGATTGTATCAGAACTCCTGGCTGCTGGATTTATACAAAAATCAGATTCAGCATTTGCATCACCAGTCATACTAGTCAAGAAAAAAGATGGCTCCTGGAGATTCTGTGTGGATTACAGGTATCTCAATGAACTCACTATAAAGCATGATTTTCCAATTCCCTTGGTAGATGATCTACTTGATGAGTTAAGCCATGCTACTGTCTTTTCCAAATTGGACCTTAGATCAGGATATTATCAAATAAGAATGAGTGCAAATGATATTCCAAAAACTGCATTCAAAACACATGAAGGCCATTATGAGTTCCTTGTGATGCCATTTGGATTAGCTAATGCTCCTGCAACTTTTCAGTCAATTATGAATGAGGTGTTTAGCTCCTATTTGAGGAAGTTTGTATTAGTATTCTTTGATGATATCCTGGTGTATAGCAAAGACAACCATAGTCATTGCCAGCACTTGTATCAGGTTCTGAAGCTACTTAGAGCAAACAAGCTATTTGCTAAGCCATCTAAGTGTGCTTTTGAGCAACCTTTCATTGAATACTTAGGCCACACCATATCTGCTAGTGGAGTTCAGGCTGATCCACATAAGATTCAAGCAATGACTACTTGGCCTACACCTCACAACATCAAGTCCCTGAGAGGCTTTCTAGGATTGACAGGCTATTACAGAAAATTTGTCCAGCATTATGCAATACTAGCAAAACCACTAACTAGTCTGCTTAAGAAGGACTCCTTTGTGTGGACTGAGGCTGCTACTGCAGCTTTTAATACATTGAAGGAAGCAATGTCATGCACCCCTGTCTTAGCACTACCTGATTTCAGTATGCCATTTGTGGTAGAGACAGATGCTTCAGCCCAGGGCTATGGGGCAGTGCTTATGCAATCTCAAAGGCCTTTAGCTTATATAAGCAAGGCATGGAATTCACTTCAGCTGGGAATGTCAGTATATGAAAAAGAATTACTTGCTATTGTCTTGGCAATTAATAAGTGGAGACACTATTTGATGGCTGGGAAGTTCATAATAAGGACTGATCAACAAGCATTAAAGCACTTGTTAGAGCAGAAAGTCACTACATACCTACAACAAAAGGCAGTGGCAAAACTCCTGGGATTGGATTACACCATCCAGTATAAACAAGGAAAGGAAAATCTTGTAGCTGATGCCCTCTCAAGGAGACAACACCTTCCAGCTGAATTACAAGCTATATCTGTTGTCCAGCCCACTTGGATGACTGAAATAACTGGCACCTACTTAAAGGATAACTCAATACAACACATTTTAGCAGCCATACTAGTCAATCCTGCTGATTTTCCTGATCACTCTTACAAAGAAGGGATATTGAGGTACAAGAATAGGATAGTTTTGGGCAATGATCAAGCTATGAAACAAAAGATTATCTCAGCTCTCCATGATTCACCTGCTGGAGGACATTCAGGAATAGCAGTGACAAGCTCCAATGTTAAATCACTGTTCTATTGGAAAGGTTTGAATAATGACATTGCCAGTTATGTATCTTCTTGCATCATCTGCCAGAAGAACAAGAGTGAAAGAGTGCCATATCCAGGATTATTACAGCCCTTGGTAATCCCTGATAAAGCTTGGAATGAGATATCAATGGATTTCATTGATGGACTGCCACAATCTCAGAAAAAGGACAGCATCTTGGTAGTAGTGGATAGATACACTAAATATGCTCACTTCATAGCATTATCTCATCCCTACAATGCTCATATGGTGGCCCAACTGTTCTTAGACAATGTATACAAGCTACATGGAATGCCTGCCAACATTGTTTCAGACAGAGATAGGATGTTTTTGAGTGCCTTTTGGAATGAATTATTTACAAAATTAGGTACAAAACTGAGCTATAGTACATCCTATCACCCTCAGAGTGATGGCCAGACTGAAAGGGTGAATCAATGCTTAGAGAGCTATTTGAGATGTATGTGTAGTGACAGACCACAAGACTGGCATAAGTGGCTTCCCCTGGCTGAATTTTGGTACAATACAAATTACCACTCTAGCTTGAAGATGACTCCTTTTGAAGCACTGTATGGATACAAACCTCCACTATTGATTGGATCTCCTTATATGCAACAACTGCAAACTGAAGCAAAGGACATGGTGGAGGAAAGGAAGAACCTCACTAATCTAATCAAGGAAAACTTGAGGCTGAGTCAAGACAGGATTAAGAAATATGCAGATGCTAAGAGGACTGAAAGAGTGTTTGAGGTGGGAGACAAAGTCTATCTCAAACTACAGCCTTACAGACAAAACTCCCTGTCTTTGAGAAGGAATTTGAAATTAGCAGCAAGATTCTATGGTCCATTTGAAGTGTTGCAGAAGATTGGACAAGTGGCTTACAAGTTAAAGCTACCTAGTGATTCCAGGATTCACCCAGTGTTCCATGTTTCATTGCTGAAAGCACATGTTAAGAGGCAGTCTACTACAAACACTGAGTTGCCACAAGTACTTCCAGATGGATCATTTCCAGTCTTTCCTGTGGCAATACTAAAAAAGAGAACTATCCTAAGAGGAAGGGTGTATGTCTACCAACTGCTCATTCAATGGAGCCATTCTTCTCCTGATCAAGCTACCTGGGAAGATTACCATTTCATTTGGAAAAAATTCCCAGCTTTTCTTGGGGTCAAGAAAATTCATAGGAGGGGGGAATGTCATGATATGAGGATATGCAAGGATCAGGAGACAATCACACACACAAGGCAGATAGTACTATCAAGGGAAGGGGCAGTACTATCAGGAAATTGCCAGGAAATGACAAATCAAGAAAGGACAGTGAAGGAATAATTCTGTTTTCATTTCAACCAATGATGTAATTTACATTTCTGAATTTCAGTATTTACATTTAAGAATTCTAGTACTACAAGACCTTTATAAGGCAAATGTATGAGGATCCCATTTTCTATGAATGAAAATCTAAATTCTCCACTCTTCTCTCTATTCTTTTCTTGATTACTATATTTCTTCTCTGTATCTTCTCTGTTGCATTCTAGTCTGAACCCTAGTTGTAGCCCTATCTTACAAACAACAACAACACTCGTCCTGGCTTACAAAGCTCGAGTCCTAACCGATATTTCTTAGCTCAACGCATGTTTTATCTAATGCTTGAAAAGGCTCGAGCTTCGGCTGATCTCAAGCACTAGTTAAGCCAATTCACTAACAATAGGACATTTCATAACAAATACATAAACTTTTCGAGCCGAAGAGATTGCCTACCCAAATCAAGCTTAATAATTGAATATACAAAGCTAAATCACATTCACAAAACAATAATAACATAATAATGCTTAACCAAATCAAAAATATGTGTGGTAACTACGCTTACAAATTTTATTAATTTCGAAGATTGAAAATCAAACCAGATAATTTTCATGAGGCGAAGGAAGTAAATTTATATTCTACCTTATTTAACGTGGACTACAATTTATTTTTTAAAAATTTTGATCATATTTTATTCATCTATATACAGAAAAACCATTATCAAAAAGATTTTATGAATAAAAATAAAATCAAAGTAATTTTTTTCAGATAGAGGAAGTACCATTTCGATGGGGATGAAGAAGCACAAGAAGAATCCAAACCCTAGAATACTAAGAATATAAATTTTTGTGAAGTTAGGTATTTTATACGGTGCGATAAAACCCTAAACAGGGCTTAATGGGCTTAAAAGGGCTTTATGGGCTTAAATGATTGAGTTTGAGGATGTCAATTTAGTTTTGGGCTATTTTAGGATTATGTCCAATTAGTTTTGAGCCCCGTTCTTCTATTTCATATTTTCATTACTATGTGGATAGGGCCCATAAGAACAATATCTTGTAGGTGAATAGATATTTATTACTAGTATTTTTACTATAATGTTATTTTTTAATAAGACTTGAAAAGGTTGTCTAATTATACATCGTTTATTTTTTACCTCCTTATATAATTACTCGATGTTTGTGCATATTCCAGCTTGTGAGAGCTCGTTCATCATATTTATGATATATGATTTTTTACTAATAAATATATATTTCTATGTAATATTATTTAATCCATCTAACTAAGTTTAGGTTTAATATTAAAAATAACATTTTGCAAAGCCATTTTCAAAAAGTAAAGGTAAAATATATTTGATAATATTTACGAATAGTTATGGATGACGAGTATTTTGCAGCAATGGTCCCAGTGAGTTGGGCTGAATTGCACTTTAGTTCATGTAATTGAGAGCGTTGCAGTCTAATTCCTTTATAGTGTACACATTGTGTGGATTTAGTCCCATTTTTAACGGAATCGTTAATTTTGGACGGTTTTGGAATTTTGGGGTCAAAATGAAAATTTTCAAAAAGTTTGGGTCATGTAGAGTTTTTGGTGCGCATTTAGTCCTTGTTAACTTTTTTAAGGTGCACATTTAGTCATTTTTTCTTCCTTGTTATTATATATTATAATTAATATTATTATTACTTTCATTATTAGTATGCTAATTATTATGATTGTTATTATTTTCATTATTATTATTTTTATTATTTTCATTATTATTATTATCAACATTATTATTTTCATTATTCTTGTCATTATTATTATTATGTAAAATAAAAATAAAATAATCTATTAGGCCCAAATGGGGCTATTAAGTTATAAAAAAGATTATTTTGCCCCCAAATCACTATTCACGCTAAAATTTGACGGATGTTAGGAAATAAGGACTAAATTGCATCATTTGACATACTTTTAGGGATCATTTCCGTAACAGTGTCACTTTCAGGGACCAAAATACATCAGCCCCCACTTACTGACCATTTCACCAATTAACTCTTCAAAGGTGGTGCTTTTGAAATATACTTCACCCACCCGTCATGGAAGGAACTTTGATTAGGCATAGTTACAATTAATGGAGTGCTCAACGATTTCTCAGGTAATTTAATTGTTGTGATTTTTGTTATATATGTGCATATAAATATAATCCTTTAAAAAATAACTTAAAAGATAACATCTCATGATTATTATGATGATGAAAAGTACCATAAGTATATATTTAAATTTAAAACAATGGGTGCCGCCCAAAGAAAAACATTATCTCTTGTTAATTAGAACCAATGATGGATTACATTCACCAACTAAAAAAACTATTAGCATAGTATATATAATAGTAATAATTTATTAATATCTTCTGGCTTAATAACTACTACAGAATAATAATGATGTTACGGTTTAGGTACGTGTCTCCAAGTATGAGGCCGACCACAAGTTCTTGCGGCCGATAATTAATTATAGAATATGTACATGAGGATGAGGCTATTAAAAGACAAGTATGTCATTATTTATCGATAATTCAATAATCTACTGATTATGGATGAATTTAAAGGATGAGGGGCCCGTGTCCCCTAAATTTTGAAAAATAAAGTTTTATGAATTATGATATACTCCCTCCGTTTCAAAATACTTGACTTCACGCTTTTCGAAACACAATTTCAATAATCAATTACTTTATATTTACATTATATAAAATTACAAAAAATAATATTATGAAAGTATTTTGAAAAACGAATTCAACTATATCAATTTTATATTTTTTGGACTAATGAATATAAAGTAATTTGTAGTCAAAGTTTGACACGAATTCTCAAAACGTCAATTAAATTGGAACGGAGGGAGTATGTTTCAGAAAAATTAATAAAACGAAAGCTAGTACAAGAGATGGCGATGGTTCTGACTTAGAAAATTAGTAAGTTACATTAGCTTGAATAAAATGAGGTCCGCTCCTAACCCGGAAATATGTAAACCCGTCCCCCGGACGAAGCCTTAATAATTGATAATAGGTGGATTTTTTTTTTTGGAACCTTTTGACCTTCGTAGTAATCCTAGTTAGGTGAGCATTATTTTTTTGATATGTGGAGCATATAATGCAATACAAAAAAGGATTGGTGATGAGTGGTAAAGCTGGTGATTCTATATCCATGCAAAAAATACTAATTGTTCCTCTTAGGTTGTGTCAATTATGAATGAAAAAGGAAGTACCAAAATTCAACCATTAAAATGTAGTTATGTGATGAGTGGGGACTTCACTTAAAATGGTATTTAAAGCTTTCAAGAAAGACATGGGAATTGAACTCTACTTTTATACGGCTGTCTCACCGTGTGAAATCAAATCACACCAAATATAATTATGATACGCTCATTTAAGGCGTCCCTGCTTGGCTAGTCCATCGCCCAACAGAGGAGATGAATTCGGGATGTGCCTCTAGCGGCTCGGTACTCCACCTCAAGAGTGCCCAGAGAGGCTGGGTAACCACCCACAAGCAGATCCTCCCTTGAACAAATGCAGAGTTACTCATGCACCTGCCGTGGATCGAACCCACACACTTGTGGAGAAGCACACTCTTATAGTGAAGCCCCTTACCATTTGAGCTATGCCCCGTGGGCAAATCACACCAAATATATTTATAGCTTCTATTGAAATGGGTTGGTTTATGCTTGCGATAAGATTGTGAAGTGGATCCTATTTACTCTCTCCGTCCTTAAATGATTGATATATTTTGACTTAATTCTCATTAAACGATAAGGAATAGTATAGTCATGTAGGACTTTGTTAGATTCGTCTCAATAAATATTTTTGAAATATCAACCTTTTATAATTTTTTTGGATATTAAATAAGAGATATTTATGTTTTAAATCGTGTTTTGTTGACCATGAAAGTCAAAATGTACCAATCATTTAGGAATGAAGAGAGTATTATTCATACACGAGCCCAGACACGAATGGACTTAGACTAGTGCACGCGCTTACTTTAAGTAGGATAAAAAAAGCAGCAATAACAAAGGTACACGCAGAAACGGAACTAGATATCTTCTCCAGATTCTTGAAAATTAAGGATATAAATATAAGTTTTACATCAATTAGCAACGTGTGTTGTACTAGAGTTGACAAAAGTGTTTGTTCTTTAATTTGTTAAATACACCAGTGTTCAAATCCTCCAAATGTATTATTTACACTATTTGTTGTGTTTTTTTCATTTTCGATTTTCATTTTCTAAATTGTGCGCCCCCCTGGTCTTTTTCTTGGGTACACGAGTCCCATAGTGTGCAAGTTTCACAAGAAATCTTTACTATAAGTACCACACCTCGTTAGTACGTATTTTACTCCCTAACAACTATATACTATCAAAACTTGATCGTTGAAGTGTTTATGGCCGAACACCAACTCAACACATTTGCAGGTATTCTTGCCCCAAAGTAGGTGTGTGTTACACGAACTGAGTTAACATTTTATTATGTTACTTTCAGTATTTTCTTACTTCCTCTGTACCCCTCCCCTCCCCCTCTTGGGAGAGATGATTTTAACGGGCCAAGCTACAAATCTGTTTAATTTGTTTACACTTTCTATCTAATATATCATGATCACCTCTAAAATTTCCTCTATGCATACGTTATCGTTATAGGTCCCTTACGGAGTTTTAACTATTGTCCGACGTTTTGGAGCATATCAATTATGAAAATGATGCCATCTTTAACTTCACCACCATATCAATGACGAAAAATTATGTCCTTTTTTCTTGATTCAAATCATGACCTATTGACATTTGTGATAAGTTAGAATTAATTACTCATTGATGATGTGACATTTTTGTAGGGTCATCTATGTTGATATTTGGGATCCATTGGGTCGCACGCTTGTTCTATCTGAAACTTGTTCGATCCAAACAGAACCCACACACCTTCGATTATGCTCCTACGAGGCTACCACCCGGCACCCTTGCTTTTTTAGATCGAGGGGAAAAAATTATAATTAGGATCGTTTTTATCATATCTTGAAACTTGAAGCTTTTTATAGTGTGAGGAAGGTGGTTTAATTTCTTTTATATTGTAAATGATGTGACAAAGTTATGTCTTCTCCTCTTATAATATGAAATAGTTTAGCCATTTTAATCCTTATTTTTTGAGAGGTCATGTATCCTTTAACACTTACCAATTGGCTTGATCTTGATGATTATAGAAGACTTTACATACGTAATTCTGGAGATTCATAACTAGCTCCTAAATTATACATATTATTGTCCAAAATATTGAGCAATCGAGCTAGATTCATATATACATATATTTTTTATGTTATATCACTTTGTTTAAGCTTTTCGTTAGGCACTATTACTATAACTATATTATTATATTATTAGGCGATATATTATTGTCGGACTTGTAAATTTGTTAGTCCTTTAGATTTAACATACTTATGCTATAAAGGCTAAAATTATTTTCTTTTAACAATCTCCCCATATGTATATTTATTTCCCTTGCTTTCTACGTATATATTTTAGAAGATCATGGTTGAGCAAGAACAAGCACTATTAATTAATTACTCATAAAATTAATTGTAATAGTCTTTATTAGTCTTTTATATCGATCTTTTGTCATAAATCATTTTATATTCATCTTATGAAGAATTACAAGAAAATATCTTTATAAATTCATATTTAAATATATTTAACTATTTTGAACAGCCATTATGTCGATTTTAAACATGCATTTTCAAATATATTGATCCGCTATTGGTCCCGTTATAATAATAAAAAATAGAAAGAATTTCTTGTAAGTATGTATAACAATAATGAACATGCTGTAATAAAGCATGAGTTCCAACCAGTCATTCTAAATGCCAAAATGAAGACCAATGAACCATCTATTAAATTATGTATCTATATAAAGTTGGTGCACCCAAAAAGGATTCTTGATGTGGAGGAAGGGACATTTTCATAAAATTTCGTGGACAAATAATAGAGGTCCCCCCAATGCCTCAAAATCTAAGTAGCTAATTAAGTAAGGATGCAAAATTAAAGATTTGGCCCATTGGTTGAAGCATTATTATTTATTTTAGAAACCTTGGCATTCATCTCATAAATTCGAAAGTGAGGGGCGAGTTTGTCCTTGAAACAACTCATCGTTTGGTGAGTTGTCTTCTTAACATATCATCCATCTTTTTTAGTTTCAACTCGATACACTTAATCCGGTCTTGGCTAATGATTATCGACCTAATTTTTACAATTAGAGGTCTTGAATTTCGGTCCAGTCAAAGCATTTTAATAGAAATTGACGCCTCTACCTCGTTGTAGTGCTCATTGTCTCTCCCCAATAGTGTATAATTTACTTTTAGTATGATATCGTTTGACAATAAAAAACATATAGAGGTCGATAATCACTAGGCCAAGACCACGGGTTGAACAAATATATATCAATTGTTACTTTTGAAACTACACTTAAATACTTTGTGTCAATTTGTCATTATTAGTGAACATATTTAGGTTAATATCGAAAAAAAATTTAGTTTATTTTTGATTTATTTTGTTGGGATAAATTTCAAAATAATTCAAAACGTAGACTTAAAGTAGAAAATTATCACAACTCTATTTTGGGCGTTGGGTGTGAGACCAAATTCAACCAGAAGTGCATGCCAATTATTATAGGTAGGACATTATTTTGGTTCCATGAGTGAAAAAATATGTTTTATTTTTGTAATAAATAATTATATATAATTATGAACAGCTGGATTTTATTGGCATTTTTCGTAAGCCTGGAATAGAAAAGAATTGAGTGGTGATGAATGCGAAAGCTGATAATTCTATATCCATGCAATCAATACTAACTGTTGCTTTTATTTGGGTATGTCAATCATTAATCAAACAGAAAGTACCAAAATTCAGTGCCTACTTCATCTCTTATTTTATCTAAGATAGGTCCACGTATTATTATTATTAGACCATCCACAACAAGAAACACAATAAATCCCAAAAAACTCACTTTATTCAGTGCCACGTCAGCATTTAACCCACTTAAACTCCAAATAGAACTCAGTTTCCACAGCAAGGGTTTATTCAGGATTTTATTCACTTTCTCTCTCTTCCACATCACCTCATCATATACCCCACCATATATTTACTTATCTCATTATTTATACATATGTTATCGTTAAAATTATAATTTTTATATTTATTAATTTTTTAATATTATAGTTAATATTTAATTTATTTATAATTAATTAATTCATTACAATAAAAATTAATAATTAAATAAAATAAAAATTTAACATTTTAATTAAAACAAACACACAATATTATTAATCACTCGGTAAATCAAAACATACATAGATTATTGAAATTTGAAAACAAACAATAAAAAGCACACACTAAAACATTGATAAACTTGAACAATAATTTTGTCAAACAGATGTTCCAAACTTATTCCATATGTGCTCATCGAGATCAGCCTTCAACTGAATATGTTTCGCCTTATCACGTAGTTCGGCTCTAGTATGAATATTTGATCTAGATCGGCCTTGGACGTGCACTTGAAATTGAGGTAACACTCCTGTTTGGACATTGAACGAGGAGCTAGACCCAGGACTATCCGATTGCTCGAACTCAACATTTTCCCAATTACGTGTATATGTATCTCGTTCATCCTCCACAATCATGTTATGTAAAATAATGCATGCCCTCATTATTTTACCTAGAACATCCATATCCCACATCCTAGCTGGTTGACGAATAATGGCAAAGCGTGCTTGGAGCACCCCAAATGCACGTTCCACATCCTTCCTGCACGATTCTTGTTGTTTTGCAAACAATTGTGCTTTGTTTCCCTGGGGAACCTGAATCGACTGGATAAAGACAGGCCATTTTGGGTAGATCCCGTCGGCAAGATAGTATGCCATATTGTACTGATGACCATTCACAATGTAGTTCACCGTTGGAGCTTCACCAGACTCAATGTCATCGAAAACCGGAGACCTATCTAGTACATTTATGTCGTTTAGTGTACCGGGCATGCCAAAAAAAGCATGCCATATCCACAAATCATATGACGCGACTGCCTCTAAGATAATGGTTGTCGTGCCCTTGTGTCCACTAGTAAACTGGCCTTGCCAAGCCTTAGGACAATTCTTCCACTGCCAGTGCATGCAATCGATACTTCCAATCATTCCAGGGAAACCACGCTCATGACCAACTTGTAGTAACCTTTGCATGTCAGAAACATTTGGTCGTCTTAAGTATTCATCCTGAAACAGGGCAATTACTCCTTCGCAAAAATTGCGAGTGCACTCAAGTGCAGTGGTTTCTCCAATCTTCACATACTCATCACAAGCATCACCGGCGACCCCATACGCTAGCATGCGCATGGAAGCTGTACACTTCTGGATAGGAGTCAAACCAAGCTTCCCCGAACCATTTTTTCTATGCGTGAAATAGACATCGTAATTAGATATTGCATCTACAATACGGAGAAACAGTGGCCTCCTCATTCGAAATCTTCGTCTAAATTGCATTTCAGTGTAAGTGCATGGTTGATTGAAATAGTCAGCCATGAGCCTCTCATTAGCAGCAGCATGATCCCTTCCTATAGATTTTCTTTTGTTTTTTCGATTTTCTCGCCTTAACAACTCTTCAACAATTTCTTGTTGCTTATCAAGCAAAGCTTCTTCTAAGTCAAATTGTTGTTGGATATCGTCCAGGCTAAAAGGATCTGGTATAATAGGATTATTTGGATATTAAGGATTCATTTTGAAGTGGTATGCATATGAAGTATAACAACATTTTTATAGAAGATAGTGGGGGGTGGGGACGTTATTATCGTTTTGGAATCTCGAGAAACATGTGTTGTCATAATAAATTACAGATGGTAGTGGGGGGTGGGGACGTTATTATCGTTTTGGAATCTCGAGAAACATGTGTTGTCATAATAAATTACAGATGGTAGTGGGGGTTGGGGACGTCCTTATCGCATTGGAATCTCGAGAAATAGTTGTTGTCATAATCAATTACAGATGGTAGTGGGGGGTGGGGACGTCCTTATCGCTTTGGAATCTCGAGAAATAGTTGTTGTCATAATCAATTACAGATGTTAGTGGGGGGTGGGGACGTCCTTATCGCTTTGGAATCTCGAGAAACAGTTGTTGTCATAATCAATTACAGATGGTAGTGGGGGGTGGGGACGTCCTTATCGCTTTGGAATCTCGAGAAACAATTTTTGTCATAAATAAGCAATTATAGATGGTAGTGGGGAGTGGGGACCTTCTTATCTGTTTGGAATCTCGAGATTATGGTGTTATCACTTTTTGTCAGTTTGGAATCTCAAGAGTATGAAATGAATATGCACACAACCCACAATTTATTCAAACAAACTCATACATCCACAATTTATTCAAACAAAATCACACTTTGAAAATAAAACACACAAAAGGAAGCTAAAACATACAACAAACAAACTAGTTGGGGAACAACTCCTTCAGTAGCATTTGGTAAGTATTTCCTCAACGAAATCGCGTTCTGGTTTGTCCTTCAAGAACATCAACATCTCCATTTTTCTAACACGTGCATACTCCAACATAGCTGATGCAGTTGTAGACCTAGATTGTGCAAGGTTGTCACGAGAAGACATAATATTAGATAACTCATCCTGAAGGACAACCGTTGATTTTTTACCTTTTGAAAATCTCATTTTTTTCTTCGTCGTATCTCTACCTTCTGGGCGTGTAAGAGAGGGAGTTGAGGATCCAACATCATCATCACTACTTTTTCTCTTTGACCCACTACCTTGAGATTCGGTTTGTCCTATCATATATCTGGGTTGCTCACGAACCATCTTCCACTCTTCTAGCAATAAGTGTCTCACCTTCAATGCTCTCATTATAACTGTCTACAATTTTTCCCCAATAAGTGTCACCCTTTTGGTTATTACCCAATATCTTATCATTACTAACATAGAAAACACTATTTAGTAAAGTTTTGTTCTCTTCGGTGCTCCAATGGTCATAACTTGCTTTCTTCCTTGACTGTTGGGTTGGAGCAACAAAACTATGAGGTGTATTCCCATCAATATTTCCTAGAGATACTTGCGTAGAAAATTCTGGGATATCAGTTGATCCACTACTATAATGAGGTGTGTTTGCCTCATTATTAGTTTGTTCAGTGTTCATAGGGGCAGGAACATAGTTGTTTCCGGGAATAGGTTGATATCCAAAAGGCATATAAGGGTGATTGTATGGGTATTGCATGCCATAATTTGGTGGCATCATATATTGCGTACCAAAATTCGGTTGCATCCCTTCATTTTGTAGATCTTCTGGACGTGGATGTTTGGTCGGGGAGGTCGCATATTTGGATTTTGAACTTGGTTAATGTAGTTGTAGTTTGGGAAGAAATTCGGATATTGGGAAGGATCCATGAAGAGAGGTGAAGATTGAAGAATTTTTTTTTTGCAAAGATCGATTAGACAAAGGTGTAAAAAAACTTGTTTTTTTTTTGGTGTCCAAATGAAGCAAACTTGACCTCTATGTATAGATCGCAAAAAATAAAAAATTTTGATATATTTTTTATTTTTTTATTTTAATGAATTATTGCCTAAATAACACATTTAATAAATAAGGAAAAAAAAAGTGAAAAGCAGCCTGACGCAACCTGCACGCGCCTGACGCAACCTGCAGGGGGCTGCGTGGCAGCTCCCCATTGGCTGCTTTTTGCGCGCGGGGGTCCCACATAAACCCCAAATAAATCTGATTTATTGAATGAACCCCAATTAATTTAGACCCCAAATAAATTCTTGTTGCATGAGATGAACCCCAAATAACACCCACAAAAACCCCTTGCTGTGGGTGGTCTTACAGTGGAGGCTTCATTTAAAAGGCTCCTTAGAAAATCACGGTCGGGTATTAATTACTCCCTCCATCCCAAAACTGATAGGGAGGGTTTGACTTTATACAAATTTTAATACATTTTGAATTTGTCTTTCGTTCAATTTTTCCTTCACTCATCTTTCTCACATTAGTCAAAGAAGGAACCACTAAGGGATTTCTATTTTAGGAAGTACCC